>JARQOC010000005.1:289990191-290562848 GCA_033576535.1 Allobates femoralis
CCGCGAAAAAAACGCGGTCAGCCATGTTTTTTTCGCGGCCGCATCTGCCGCAAGTGCCAAAACCGCACTTGCTGCACACTTACCGCAAGCCCCATAGACATTGAATGGGGCTTGCCGCAGGTGAACCGCAAGTGCGGCCGTTATGTGGTAACTGCGGCAGATGCAGTTTTTTCACCGCAACTGCCGCGATCAGCTCTTACCGCTGATGTGAATAGGCCCTTACTGAATTATACAAATCCAGTATGACTCGCGTTAACAATCTTGTTCATAAAATACAATTTTGGTGAACATTTTAAAGAGGTTGACCCCTTTCTTTTACCAAAAGAATTGATGCCACAGTTTTGTAGTAAATACTAATATATGATATTAGTACTTGGCTTTGCACAGGTATATTTGGTTTCACTAGTTGCTGTTTGGGTGTGGTTAAATATATTTGCTATTGAAATTTGTGATGGTATACCAAGTTGAAAGACATGGATAATCTAGCATAATAAAGGGGCCCCTCTTAAACTTCAGCTGTAAACTGTTTCAAAACACTAGAGTTTCTGCCCATAAATATAAACAACCAGAAAGCCTGACAGTGCAAACGTTTTTATTTAGAAAAACATACAAATAGCAGCTATCACTTTGTTGCAAGTTACAAACACGTTAAAAACTTGTGGACCAGTCATAGAAATAACAGGAGGTTGTGTTACCATATATTGACAAGAGATCAACTAGTTAGAGTATAGCAGGATTCTTATATATGCAAACCTAGGGCAAAGGTTATTACATAGGGAATACTTCCCTGGGGGATTGATTGATTGATTTCCCTAAAGGGGCCATCACACACAACGATTTTTTAAACGATATCGTTCATACGTCACATTTTTGGTGACGTTGCAACGATGTAGTGAACGACATCGTTGTGTGTGTGCTGTAATGGGACAAAATGCTGGAATGCCCGCGCTGCCACCAAGAATCACCAGGAAACAAAGAGTTAACTGGGCAGATTTTTCTTTTATTCTATCCTACGTGTTTCAGAGCCTCTACCCAAGCTCCTTCCTGAGGAAGGAGCTCGGATAGAGGCTCTGAACCGCGTAGGATAGAATAAAAGAAAAATCTGCCCAGTTAACTCTTTGTTTCCTGGTGATTCTTGGTGGCAGCGCGGGCATTCCGGCATTTTGTCCCATTACAGCATTCCTGTTTCCACGGTTATCGTGAAGGTGCGGCCCTGCAGCAGCCATTCTACAAGCCATCTTACAGGTGATTATACCGGTTGTGGGTGACACAACCGAACCAGGTGAGCAGTTCCTGATATATACCGCTATAACCCTTTGTAAAAAGGATAAGACCCTATGAGCAATTATCTCACGTTTACAGGTTGATCGTTGTGTGTGTGTGACACCTGTCAACGATCAACGATCAGTCGTTGATCGCAGATATGTGAACGTGTTCACAAATCTACCGATGGTGGCCCGCTGGACACGCAGTATTGCTGCGTGTGACAGTGGGAAACGACCGATCAGCGAGCTCCCAGCACTGCACAGCCTATGCTGGGAGCTCGTATCCACGGTACACATCGGGTTACTAAGCGCCGCGAGGTGCCTAGTAACCCGATGTGTACCATGGTTACCAGCGACCTCGCTGTTCCACATCGCTGCTGAGTCTGCCTGTGTGACAGCTCACCAGCAATGTGAACGATGTTGTTAGCGATCACGCTTAACTGAGATCGCCAACAACAAATCGTTGCGTGTGACGGCCCCTTTATACAAATGGGCTTTTTTACCTAGTTTGCCCTAGGTTTGCATATATAAGAATCCTGCTCTAACTAGTTGATCTCTTGTCAATGTATGGTAACACAACCTCCTGTTATTTCTATGACTGGTCCACAACTTTTTAACGTGTTTGTAACTTGCAACAAAGTGATAGCCACTATTTGTATGTTTTTCTAAATAAAAACTTTTGCACTGTCAGGCTTTCTGGTTGCTTATTATTTATGGGCAGAAACTCTCTAGTGTTTTGAAATTTGTGTTGGTGGGCAGTTTCTTTTTATTGGGGAATACCATGAACACAGTACGTTTCAGAGAGCTAAAATCAGCTTATAAACCTTTGAACGCTTCTAATGGACCTCTTGTGCGGCTGTAAATTAAAGGGAACATGTCAGGTTGTCTTTACTGTGTAATCTGAGGACAGCATGATGTAAGGGTTAAAACAGTAAGTTTAGTGATGTACCTTATCAATCATTGTGCTGTTCATGTTTAATAAAGGTGATACAATAAAGGTGATGACCAGTCTTTATCACTACTCATACTACAGCAACACAGTTACCTAGTCCATCCACACCGCCTCCTCTGAGAAACAGCTCAATGTCCGTAGCTTTGGTGTGGACAGGGTTAGCTTTCTGATCCCTGCTACATGTTACATTTAGAGATCTTAATGAGTCACACTCACAACTGCTGCATCCAGTAAACCAAGGATACATCACTGGAACAGGGTTTCTTTTCCCACATTATGATGTTCTTATATGAGGTAGAAAAAAAAAACCTGTTGACAGATTTCCTTAAATATCTGCCCTTGACTTCCATTTTTTTTTTTTTTTTTAGCAAATACCTCAAGAACAGTAGACTATTGAGTGGAAACCTTCTGAAGTGCATAATTTACGTTAAGTGTATGCTAAAATTGGGGCAGATTGGTACAGCTGCTTGTCGGGAAGAGGTTTACAGAGGATAGGGGGTGAGTGTATAAGATATACATGAACAGAAAGAGCTTCACACCAGAGTAAGAAAATTATATCCGTTACATATGGATTTTTGACTTGACAGATTCCCTTTACACATGAGCCATGTATGAGGGAGTATGAGTCATGGAGTCGGATTCAGGGAAATTGAGGAGTTGGAAGTTCAGCTTACCAACTCTCCATAGCCCTATTACAAATAGAATGAAATTAACACCTGACCCATAAATTGGCTTTCGCTTGCAGCTTCAAAAGGAAACCAGGAGAGGCAGTGAGGAAAGCTGTACTAAAAAGTGCAAGAGAAACGTTAATATTTGTATTTTGTTAAATTTTACAAAATCACAGTTGTAAAAATAGTTTTGAGCCAAAATTATGATTTCACCTAGAAATAAGTTACAACTTTCCAAAAACTTTGCTCCATATTTTCTACATTTCCCACCTCACCTTCATTGTGTCTATTTTCCCTTTGACTTGCTCATTTTTTGCTAATGCTCTTTCCAAACATTCCTTTGTGTAGAGCTGAGGATTTCGGCCTTGATCAATGTAGCTAGAAAACAAAAATTATAGCAGATGTGTAACTCAAAATCCAGAACATTAATAGCAGCCTTCAATTAAAAAAAACAAAAGATTTTCAGGTTTTATTTTCCAAAGGCTTTCTAAAGGTTTTATTACAAAACAATAGTGCAGCTGCAGGCAAGGACGGTAGCGGAGGGCACGATAAGAGGGGAATAAAGTACAAATCCTTACAAAGCAAATGAAAAAAAAATTGAACCCTAAAATAAAGTCAACCAGTCAAACCAGGCATAGGTCTGTTTGGATATTCTTAGGGGTTTCACAAGGGCATATAAATTACAGCAATCAAATAATGGCAATTAGATTTATTTTACTGGGTTAGGTCAGCTTCAAACCAAGTTTTTCCTCTATCAGTTTCTGTCCGGTGTTTTATAGGAAGCATCAGACAGAACCTGAGCCTCAGCACCCGATTTTCTGTCGGTTTCGACGCCATAGACTCCCATGTTAGGGGGCGCGGATCACGCTAGATCCGGGAGGATCCAATTTGTTCAGATTTTTGTCCCAAATTCTCCTGGACAGATTGAAACCCACATAGGGATAGTATGGGGCTTAAATCGGTTCCGGGGCTGTCCAGTGACCACTAAAAACGTGGTGTGAAGCCGGCCTTAGATTCACTGGAGCTCACATGTTTTGTACCAATTTTGATAGGTACCATAGAAATGGGTGGGGAGATCCATCACAAGTGTGGAATTGTAAAAATAAAATAAAATAAAAAAAAGTTAGACTTCCCATGAAATCTGTAGCAAAATGCACTTTTTTTTTTTTAACCCCTTCACTACGTGGCGATTTTCCATTTATCATTTTTCCTTCTCTTCTTCCAAGACCCATAACTTTTTTATTTTCATTCAATATAGACATATGAGGGCTAGTTTTTTTGTGGGACGAGTTGTACTTGTAAATGACTTCATTTATTTTACCATAGTATACGGGAAAATAGGGAAAAATATTGCAAATTATTACATGATTTTTTTTTTTATTCATCAGGTTCACTATATGGTAAAACAAATGCATCAGTATGATTCCTCAGGTTGGAACGAGTTCGTAGATACTAAACATGTAGACTTCAGATTGTACAATGCCGCCAAGACGCGTTTCGGATGTTAGTCCTTCTTCATTGTGAACAGCAAAGTATGAAACCCAGCTTCTTACATCACATCTGTGGCTAAGCAATTAGGAATCACCTGAACATTAACTGTGATGCAAGAAGGGGGGTTTCTTTACTTTGCTGTTCAATGAGCACTAACGTCTGTCTTGACAGCCTTATACTATCTACAGTTTATTTTTTTTTGTCTGGACCACTGTGTTACACTTTGTTTAATGTATTAAAGAAGAGTTTTAACTATGGATCTTCAGCTCCGATGCGGGCTAGTTTCTTTTTTTCTACTATTTCTGCAAGTGCTGTGGAAATGCGTGCACAGTTTGTGCACAAAATTATCCTAATCGCTTTCTCCCCAATCTAAAGGCACCATTAAACGGCACGACATTGCTGCGATGCCGGCTGCGATATCACGGGAGCACGCAAGTTTTTGCCATTTTGCCAAGGTCGCTTTGGAGGTGTCACACGTAGAGGTATAGTCGGCGACGCACCGGTGATGTTGCCAGCAACTTTCATTCGCTGGGTTATGCAACACCCAGCGAGTGATCCCTAGCAATGTAGTGAATAGGGACATCATTATCGCCATGTCACACCGAGCGATTCTACTAGATCACTTGAGCAACATCGCCAGGTTTTCCAACATGTTGGAAAACCTGTCAACTACGATCAAGCGACTTATCATAGTTGAATCGCCGTGTTACACGGCACGACGCACTTGCGATATCGCCCGCAAGATCGCTGAATCCGGGACTTTGGAGCGAGGTTGCAGGCGATATCGTGCCGTGTAACGGTACCTCAAAGGGTAAAAAAAAAAAATCAGAATTTAAAAAGAAAAACACAGAATGGCGCTTTTAGCACCATTTTCTGTGACCTGTAGTGTTCCCATTTTTCGGGATCTGGGGCTGTGTTATGGCTTTTCGTGTCTTGAGCTGACGTTTCTAATGATACCATTTTTATTTAGTTACGTTGTTTTGATCTCCTGTCATTGCATTTTATTGCAGTTTTGGGGCAACCAAAAAAACCTTAATTTTGGCATTTTGACTCTCTCTCATGTGGTTTACAGATCTGATTAACTCATTTTATATCTTGATAGTTCAAGCATTTCTGAAAATGGCGACACACAATGTGTGTGTATAATACATATAGATTTTTTAATAGTTTCTTTCTTTTTTCAATGGGGCAGAACGGGAGAGGGGGGTTAATGATTTCAACTTTTTTTTTTTCATATTTTTTAAAAACTATTTATTTTACATTGCTCCTCAGGGCACCTCAACACTGCACAGTGTAATCACTTCACTTCTCCTGTTCACAGATGTGCTGATACAGGTCTGTGAACAGGAGAGATTATCACTTTCTGTGGATTGCCAGCACTCGTCAGGCATAACTGGAAGTGAGTCATGACAGCATCCAGGTTTCTCAAAGGCCCCAGGGCTGTCTTGGCAACGCATCGAGGTCCCCGTAATCGCAATACAGGACCTTCAATGCTGGCAAGGAATAACACGATCCCCACTGCAGTGCTTTGGATCCTGCAGTTAGTGATTGGCAACGCAATACAAGGGGTTAACCGTGTAGATCGGATCGCAGCTGTCGTGTGGGGGATAATGAGAGCTCATTGCATGAGCTTGCATCAAAGGGAAGGATGCGATCTCTGACGTTTCGAAACGTCATAGGGGTTAAAGTGAACCGGTCACCTTTCCCCTCCAGGGCCTATTAAACTAAAAGAGCCACCTTCAACAGTGCCTGAGGAAAAGTCTTTGTGACTTGAAACGTTGCATGGTTTGTGCCTGTCCTAATAAAGAAAGTTCTTTTCACATTGAGAACTTGGAGTGCTGCAAGTCTTTCTCCAGATCTGGATTTGTCTACAACCTTTAAAGATAAGGTTTGATTTGCCTGCACCAGCTTTTCAGCTGTTTATGCTGCTCCCTGACCCACTTTTTTTCCACCTTCAACAGTAGCTATGCTGCATTTAGTGAAGGTGGTTCTTGTCCCTCTATCCCCTTGGGACACCAAAATATGACTTTATAAGAAATTAGTTTAGGTCCAGGAGGTATACTCCCCTCCCAGGACCTAAACGCTTTGCTGCTGTTACCCTCCTCCTCGACTCTCCGGACCCACCTTGTATGCAGGCTGCAGGGGTGGAAATCCGGAGGAGGGAACAGGCACAGTTGTGCTGTATCCGCAGGCGCCAGATTCCCAGCCCCGCAGCCTGCATACAGCATAAGACCACACAGGGCGGGATCTGGTGCATTGCATAATGTTCCGACATTATGTGATCTTAGCTCTCGGGCAGAGCTCACGGAGCAGGCCTGAATGCTGGGAGATCTGCGCAGGTGCTGACATCGCTTCTAAGGAACAGAGGAGGTGGGTCCCGGAGGATCGAGGAGGAGGAGGGGTAACAGCAGCAAGGTGTCTAGGCCCTGGCAGGGGAGTATACCTCCCGGACCTATCTAATTACTTACAAAGTCATTATTTTGGTATCCTGGGGGGTTAGAGGGGATAAGAGCCACCTTCACTAAATGTAGCATAGGCAGTGCTGAAGGTGGTTCTTTTACCTTAATAGGCCCTGGGGTTGGGGGAGGGGGGGGTGACGTGTTCCCTTTAAATGCAGATTTATAGTAGTTTTCAATCTATGCATTTTCTAGGCCAAAATCTATGTACCAGTAGCATAAACTGACATGCACTAGCATATTGCACTTTATTTGGTATGGCACTGGACTATTTGATTTTACCTCACTGAATATGCTGCTAATAAAGAGTTTCATGATACACTGCTTTCATTGTTGTGTATATGTGGGTTTATTGCTGTACATACAGCTTGTATATATATTGCATAGCCTTTTATACTTATAATGTTCCCATATGTGCCATTGTAACTTGTATGAACTCTGTACAACATATGTGTTATTCTGTATTGAAGCTTTGTCATGTTGAGATAGATTTATTGTCAACCAATTTATAAGCGTGGATTGTGTTTCTTACCTATGTCAGTCTGTTCTTGTACAACATTTGTGATATACGGTATGTCTCTTGTACTTAAAATAAAGAATCTTTTGCATTGCTTTGTTAAGCATGTCTAGGCTCCACATTTTCCTCTGGTTTTTCATCTGTCTGGTGCTTGAGCCGCTGAGCTAAAAATCGGTAATTTTTACCCTCTAGCTCTTTATATAGCCATATGGATTATTTGTTTATACACACGTCTATACACACAATGAAGATCTCTAAGATCACACACACCTACTCCCCCCTCCTTTACGTTCTGCAATGAGACATACAGCATAACAGATTACAGAAAGGCAGGACAGTGTAGGGATATATGAATATTCATTCCTTGGGGAGTGGGCAGCAGAGAGCTCACTTTGACAGACGGAATTACTCTTAGTTTGAAGTCTACAGAAGATAGGACGGAAGAATAAATATTAGAAATACAGGATTAGAGAGCTTAGAGAAAGGAATTAGAAAATTATAGCAGTTGTAACACATGGATTTTTGACCTGACAGATTCACTGAAAGTCCATCTGGTTTGTGGAGTTGTTTATAACAGAAGCGGGGGCCTGAGGCAGTCATCGTTAGAGCAAACTACTGTGCGTGACTGCCTTAGTTGCTGGGTGTGGCAGGCCTGCTATCTGTGCACTATAAATTGAACATACAAGGAGGGGCTTCGCGCCCCACTGCACCAACCCCGCCTGAGGGTCTTACCTGCAGACCCCAGCTGCTATTATAAACAACTCTATGACCATGTGGACTTAAAACATAACGTTTCTTCTTCGGGATATGCAGAGCTACACTAACCAATTCAAACTACTACTACCACCTAAGCTGCTTCTAGCCATAGCTTCTGCATGTATGAGGCTTAAAACAAATGCATCATTACAAGTCGATGTATTGCTTACCAGCAGGTTTTTGTGTTTAATGTATTCAAAAAATTAAAATAAATGGCATATATTTCATACCATGATCTATTTTAAATAAAATAGGTAATCTTGCAATTGTCACACTGACAAATTGGCACGATTCAGACATTGTCATTTCAGGAACAGTGTTTAGCAGTTTCCTAATCAGCAGAATTACAATGACTGGTAAGACTGGCTTCACACTACAGTTTTGTTCCTGTCCGTGAGATCCTGTTTTTTTGCAGGACCTCACAGGCAAGCACGGACAGGCCTGGATGGTAAACTCCGGATGCTATTTCTGTGTGTGGATCTGGGATTTTGAGGGATCCGAAAACAGAAAGAGCTGGGGGGCGCCGAGCCTGCTTTTACTTTCACTTTAGCAGTGTATCTACATATAGTATTTACATACAGTGCTAAAGTGAAATTAAATAAAGGAATGGTTAAAAATAAAAAAATAAATGCTCACCTGTCCGCCGAGTGTCCTGCGATGCATCCACCTCAGATGGCTAAAGGACCTTAATCAGCTGACCGGGAAGGGGCGGGGCAACCAGATTAGCTGATGGGTTACATGACCGCATCAGCACAGTTTAAATCGCCCGCCCGCCGATCGGGGCCCCTTCCTGGTCAGCTGGTCATGGGTTCTTTAGCCATCAGAAGTGGATGCATTCATTGCGTGACACTTGGCGGACAGGTGAGCATTTATTTTTTTATTTTTAACCATTCCTTTCTTTAATTTCACTTTAGCAGTGTATGTAGATTCACTGCTAAAGTGAAAATTGCAGGAACAGAAACGTTTTAGTGTACTGAGCATGATCAGTATACTAAAACCTGATCCGGTAAACGATCCTGATTTTTCCTGGATACGGCGCCCATATACTCCCATGCTATGTGTGCCGGATCCGTTTCTGTCCGGTTTGGTCTGTTTATTTCACCAGAGCTCAAAATCGGAGCAGTCTCTGATTTTGGGGCTGGGATAAAAACAGGACACAAATGAATCCTTACTGAACTGGCAGAATCGGATGGCCATTTATGGCCAATCCAGCACAATAGGGTTACATGGGAAGCAAGAACGGATCCTGTTCTGTCCTTTTCAAAACAGACAGAATAGGATCCACAAAAACGTGGTGTGAAGCCAGCCTAACACTATTTACAGCTGGTAACAAGATCCACCAATCACAATACGCGATATCTCAGCTGACCCTTGTCTGCGCCACAATGACTTTTTTACAGGCTTATTGAATGCTTCAATGCAAAACATAGGGTATGATTTAGGCCCCGTGCAGGTGTCATTTGATGAGGCTTTAACATCAGTACTTACAAGTCAAAACCAGGAACGGGACAATAACAGGAAAAGTATAATAGAAAGACGTCACCACTTCTGTATTTTTTTTTACCCACTCTGTTTTCACTAACAAATCAGGGATGAGAAGTTGGGAAGCCAAACCAACGACTCCCTTCATACATGGCTCATGTTTAAGTGACAAATTTATTGTAGTACAATGGTAACATCAGGCTTTTAATCATTATTATGATACCATAATCAAGATATGCAAATTGTCACTTCAGTGAGGAAGTGAAATAAAACTAATGCCACGAATAAGGGTAGCAATCCTTAAAGTCATAATCGACTCTTTAACAAGCCTTTTTATATGACTTTGGGGTTCTGATCTGGCACAAATCCTAACTGCAGACACTGCGTTTCGGGATGACTGCCCCTCATCAGTGCAGTGTGTGGGAATTCTGATCCGGCTGTATGAGAGGCTGAGACTAGGTCTGGGGAACTAGCTGATGAGGGGCAGTCTCCCCAAAAAGCAGCGCCTGCAGTTCAGGGTTCTGATCTGGCACAAATCCTAAGTCTTATTAAACGGCTTGTTAAAGAGTTGATTATGACTTTAAGGATTGCTACCCTTATTCGTGGCATTAGTTTTATTTCACTTCCTCACTGAAGTGACAATTTGCATATTTCCCAGAGGACCATTGCGGCTATAAGTCTCCTTATCAGCTTATCTCTCTCCTTATGGCAGCAGGTAGATTCCTCTCCATAATCAAGATAT
Organism: Allobates femoralis; assembly: GCA_033576535.1. NCBI lineage: Eukaryota > Metazoa > Chordata > Amphibia > Anura > Aromobatidae > Allobates > Allobates femoralis. The sequence goes on from JARQOC010000005.1 coordinate 290,000,521, forward strand.
TTAGATAGAATATAATTCATAATATTCAGCATATTCTGCATTGAACTACTGTACCCAATTTATTATATAATAGGAGTCGGAGTCTATCTATTTTATACAGATTCCGACTCCACCAAAATGGGCACCGACTGACTCCACTGCCCTGTTACAAATACAGAGGTAAAAAAAAGAAAAAACTGAAATATTCATTGTGTGCATGAGGCCTTACTATTATTCCAGTTATTTTCCTCAAACCTCAGAGGAACATAAAGTCACACAGTGCACACTTTTTTGTGCGCGCTTTTCCAGCAAAAGCACATCTGTGCCTGAATGGAAATTCACTTTTGCCATGCAGACTCTGCGTAAATTTACGCTGCGCTTTTATGGGAGAAAGCGAACGCATAAAAAGAATCAACATGTCAATTGTTGGCACTTTTTTGCGCGCACTTTCTCCCATAGGCCCCATAATAACTGCTGGAATTACACAATCGCTGTTCAAACAATGCACAATTCCAGCGCATATAATGGAGGGTGCTGCAGAATATGATTTCACACGGGGGAGGAAGAATCCTGTGTTCCTCCCTGTGTGACAGGCCTTTTGGCATTCACAGTGTATTAATATACACTGCAAAAGCTAAATAAAAGTAATAAAAAGATGTTAAAAATAAAAAAATAGAATACTTACCCATCCGCTGGCTGTTCTGGGTTACAGAGATCAGAGACATCCACGTCTATTGTGCTGCCAGGACATTCCAGCACCGTGATTGGCTGTTAGCGATCATGTGGTATGCACATTATGCTCTTTTGGGGAGAAATGCGGCCATAAAAAAAACACGGTGTGTGAATTCACCCGCATTTTTTTTTTACCTGCACTAAATAGCACGGCCGCAAAACGTGGCAAAAATATGCGCGCCCCCCTGAAAGCGCAAGAAATGCGCACTGTGTGAACGTAGCCTAAAAGAGCCATAGTGGTCAGTGTGAAAATAATAAGATTTCTAATTTTTAATAGATTATGACACGGTGAGAAAAAAAATTCTAGTTAAAGGAAACCTGTCACCCAAAATAACCTTCCTAAACTGTTAATACCTGTCCCTGCAGCCTTACAATACTTTCTAAGCCATCCATATCTGACTTATTTTAGTAATCTATGAGTACAATTAAGTAGTTAGCAAACTTACAAAATTCCTGACAGCGGGGCGTTCCTCACTGCGTTTGTGATGGGTAGGCGAGTCCCCTGTGCCGCGCTACCCCTGCCTCGCCGATCTATTACGCCCTAATGGGCGTCATTACACACTGCAGAGCTCGGGCACAATTTAAATATCGCGCTCGCGACGTCACCGCTGCGACGCGGTCACGTGACGCCGGAATCGCGATCCCGGCATCACGTGACCCCGTCACAGCGGTGACGTTGCGGGCGCGATATTTAAATTGTGCCCGAGCTCTGCAGTGTGTATTGACGCCCATTAGGGCGTAATAGATCTGCGAGGCGGGGGTGGCGCAGCACAGGGGACCCGCCTACCCATCACAAATGCAGCGAGGAACGCCCCGCTGTCAGGAATTTTGTAAGTTTGCTAACTACTTTATTGTACTCATAGATTACTAACATAGGTCAGAAAGGGATGTAAGGCTGCAGAGACAGGTATTAGCAGGTTAGGAAGGTTATTTCGGGTGGCAGGTTCCTTTTAAAATGTTTTTTTTTTTTAAATATATTTAAACACGAAAATCTGATTTAAAGGTAACATGCCAGCTGATGCCTGCTGTATGTGGATTGGGCAGGTCAGTCAGGTTTGTTAGCCACAACCAATGTGATTAGGAGGAAGTCACAAGGAAGACTAGTTGGACAACGGATCCCCGCCAGCTTCTCTTCAACTGCTGCCAGTGACGGACATCTGTCCCTATATTCGTGAGTGGGAAAGAGAGAGACACATCACTCAACGAGAGCAGGGGTGGAGAAACTGCCAGGATCAACCCTTCCACATTAGTCTCGGTGTGGCAATAGGCCATAGTCAATCATACATAGCTGAAATCATGTAAGCATATTTGACATATGCTGCCCAATCCAAGGGCACTATGCCATCAAGTTGCCCTTCAATAATGGTTAACTTTTGAATGTCCTATTCCCTTTACAGCGACTGTCACTTTATTTTTGCCTTCACACCTTGGGAGTAACAATATAAGGGAAAAAGATGCAAATTCCAGCGAAGGTTACTTACTGGAATGTTTAATGTAGTTTTGGACTCTTAGGCCAAGATTCCACTTGCGGGAGACAATTGTGTCTCGCATGCATCACCTGGAATGGCCAGCTGTTCTCCAGATAAAAGAGTCTCCCCTGCATGTAATTCTATGCAGCTCCACGCTCCTGTCCGGAGAGGGAGCCGCTGTGCTGGGTGATGCATGCGAGTCTCTTGCATCGCTCTCGCATGTGAAACCAGGGGGCCTTAGAAGGAGCCTATGATGGAGAGGACTAGTAAACAGAGCAGTATAGTCCTTGGTGACATTTTCTTCCTCCCCCCCCCCTTTCCTGCCTAGTGATTGTTAGCTTTCTTCCTGTACACAGTAAGCAGAAAGCGGACAACTAAGAAATGTGGGTAGTGTTAATACATAGCTCATTATTAAGACTAGCAGAGCTGCAGGAAATAAAAATTATTTGATCAGAACTTTAGCAAGAAGTCCAGTGTGTGATATATGGTGGTAAACATGATCTTTGCCTCTACATACTGCTGCTCACATAAGCAGCAAAAACCAGGTGACAGATAATGGCCTTTAAAATACATTCCACTGCCCAATTTCCATGTGGTTATTCCCTTTGTGTACGTGCGCTGTGTTTAAAGAGATTTTCAACAGCCATGAAATTAATCAGTATTAACTCTATTGCCACACTTCCCAATCTTGAGCGACAACCTGTGTTATAATGGAGATGTGCAGAAGTATAAGTATTTCTATAGGTTACCCTCAAACATTTCAAAACTTAAGAAGACACATTCGGAGCTTTTATAATGAAGACAGTTTGGTATCAAGAACAAAAATGGATTTCTGTATGAAATACTGCACAAGAAAACATCATGTGCTGAAAAAAAAAAGTGCTGTATTGCTGGCATTGCTGTATTACTTTTCCAGGAGCACATGGACTCCCTACAGTCTGTGTAATACAGCACAGCAGATTCCCACTTTGTAGCGTACTGATTTGTGAATGCAGCTCTGGACTAGAAACACAAGCTGCAAAATACAATCCATTATAGCAGAATAATACAAGAATAGAAGAATAATACAATATTTCAATAGGAGTCAGTTTTGCATTGTAGACAGTGGTGTGAAAAAGTGCCCCCTTCCTGATTTCTAATTCTTTTGCATGTTTGTCACACCTACAGTACAGACCAAAAGTTTGGACACACCTTCTCATTCAAAGATTTTTCTGTATTTTCAGGACTATGAAAATTGTAGATTCACACTGAAGGCATCAAAACTATGAATTAACACATGTGGAATTATATACTTAACAAAAAAGTGTGAAACAATTGAAAATATGTCTTATATTCTAGGTTCTTCAAAGTAGCCACCTTTTGCTTTGATTACTGCTTTGTACACTCTTGGCATTCTCTTGATGAGCTTCAAGAGGTAGTCACCGGAAATGGTTTCCACTTCACAGGTGTGCCCTGTCAGGTTTAATAAGTGGGATTTCTTGCCTTATAAATGGGGTTGGGACCATCAGTTGTGTTGTGCAGAAGTCTGGTGGATACACAGCTAATAGTCCTACTGAATAGACTGTTAGAATTTGTATTATGGCAAGAAAAAAGCTAAAAAAAAAAAAAAAAAAAAAAAAAAAGAAGAGTGGCCATCATTACTTTAAGAAATGAAGGTCAGTCAGTCTGAAAGATTGGGAAAACTTTGAAAGTGTCCCCAAGTGCAGTTGCAGAATCCATCATGGGCTATAAAGAAACTGGCTCACATGAGGACAGCCCCAGGAAAGGAAGACCAAGAGTCACCTCTGCTGCGGAGGATAAGTTCATCCGAGTCACCAGCCTCAGAAATCGCAGGTTAACAGCAGCTCAGATTAGAGACCAGGTCAATGCCACACAGTGTTCAAGCAGCAGACACATCTCTACAACAACTGTTAAGAGGAGACTTTGTGTAGCAGGCCTTCATGGTAAAATAGCTGCTAGGAAACCACTGCTAAGGACAGGCAACAAGCAGAAGAGACATGTTTGGGCTAAATAACACAAGGAATGGACATTAGACCAGTGGAAATCTGTGCTTTGGTCTGATGAGTCCAAATTTGAGATCTATGGTTCCAACCACCGTGTCTTTGTGCGACGCAGAAAAGGTGAGCGGATGGACTCTACATGCCTGGTTCCCACCGTGAAGCATGGAGGAGAAGGTGTAATGGTGTGCGGGTGCTTTGTTGGTGACACTGTTGGGGATTTATTCAAAATTGAAGGCATACTGATCCAGCATGGCTAACACAGCATCTTGCAGTGGCATGCTATTCCATCCGGTTTGTGTTTAGTTGGACCATCATTTATTTTTCAATAGGACAATGACACCAAACACACCTCCAGGCTCAGTAAGGAGAGTGACCAAGAAGGAGAGTGATGGGGTGTTACGCTAGATGACTTGGCCTCCACAATCACCAGACCTGAACCCAATCGAGATGGTTTGGGGTGAGCTGGACTGCAGAGTGAAGGCAAAGGGGCCAACAAATGCCAATCATCTCTGGGAACTCCTTCAAGACTGTTGGAAGACCATTTCCGGTGACTACCTCTTGAAGCTCCTCAAGAGAATGCCAAGAGTGTGCAAAGCAGTAATCAAAGCAAAAGGTGGCTACTTTGAAGAACCTAGAATATAAGACATATTGTCAGCTGTTTCACACTTGTTTGTTAAGTATATAATTCCACATGTGTTAATTCATAGTTTTGATGCCTTCAGTGTGAATCTACAATTTTCATAGTCATGAAAATAAAGAAAACTCTTTGAATGAGAAGGTGTGTCCAAGCTTTTGGTCTGTACTGTATAGGTGTGACAAATATGCAAAAGAATAAGAAATGCGTTCACTAATCCTATTTCCTTCCGCAACTTTGTGTATTTGTTTTGACAGATCACGCAGCCATACACACGCCAAATAAGGTCCCTGCGGATGAATGTGCACTCCATGATAAAGATTGGTGCGCAATACGCTTGCAGATTTAAGAAATGTTACCTGCAACATCCGCTGCGCTCACAAACCCTAATGTGAAGCCAGCCTAAAACATTCATGGAACCAGAGTGAACAGATAAATTGAAACAAGAACCAAGCCTCCACTCTACATATGCATAATGTTTTCTGGTCATTAAGATTTGTTATGCCTGAGGAAGGCTGTTGTATGTAAAATTTCAGCTGAAATGCGTTGTATTTACTGTACCTACTTGCTGAAGACTTCGATAATTGCATTTTTAATTATTTTTTTATTTTTTATACAATAAAATCTTTAAATATATTGTGAGCTCCAAGAGAGACAGCATAACTGATGTATGGAAAGTGCTATGGAATTAATAGCGCTATATAAATGAATAAATATTATATTATTATTAAATATATGAAACAAGCTGAATTTCCAGCCACTGGGAGTGCCCTCCATCCTCCTTTGATTTTCCTTCCTGAACTGATCCAATAAAACAATAAAATAGTATGGGGGAGGGGGAACATTAAGAAAAAAAAAAAAAAACACCTATACTTATAGCATCACTGCATCCATAAATACCTGCTCTATAAAAATGTCACTAGTTAACCCCTTCAGTGATCACCGTAAAAATAAAATGAAAAACATAGCAAAAATTAGGTATTTTCATCATACTGCTGGCAAAAGAACGGAATAGATTGTGATCAAAGTCATATATAAATAAAATGGTACAGCTAAAAAGTCATCTTGTTCCACAAAAAACAAGCTGCAATACAGCTCCATCCATGGAAAAAGGAAAAAAAAGCTATAGCTCTCAGTATACTGCACAAACTATTTTTTTCTTTAAAGTAGTATTTATAGTGTAAAAGATGCAAAACATAAAATAACTATATAAAATTAAGGTATCACTCTGATTGTACTGACCCAGAGAATAAAGTTGTAGTACCAAATATTATAATACAGTGAATGCCATAAAAGAAACAAATTCCTGAACTGCTGTTTCTTCTTGATTTTGCCTCACAAAAAGTGGAATAGAAGGTGATCAAAAAAACACTGTAGCCCATATTAGTACCAATAAAAACTCCCAACTCATCCAATAAAAAAAAAACAAGTCTTCACATGACTGTTGGCAGAAAAATACTACAGCCTTCAAAATTCAATTATGCAAAAAACCTTTTATTATTTAAGGGTGTCTATATTATGATACGACAAAAAATTAAAAATTCTGTACAATTATATTACAAATATATGTAAAGCGCTGTTGATTTAATAGCACTATATGAATAAATAATTTATTAGCTTAACTTCCTGGCTGATGTCTTGGGATGTTGATTCTGTATTGCCACAATCTTGTTTCCTCATGATGTCATATATTCTGTGAAGTGCACCAGTCCCTCCTGCAGCAAAACAACCCTACATCATGATGCTGCCACCCCCGTGTTTCACAGTTGGGATGGTGTCCTTAGGATTTCAAGCTTCTCCCTATTTCCTCGAAACGCAATGATAGTCATGATGGCCAAAAAGCTCAATTTTAAGTTTCCTCAACCCACAGGACATGTCTACAAAAATGTAGGTCTTTGAAAATGCACACAGGAACAAATATTAATCTGTTGGACCAAAGCACACTCATCTCTGTGATACAGAACCAGTCTCCTTCCTGAGCTGTATGATGACTGGACATTCCCATCTTGTTTGTACAGATGAACGAGGCACCTTCAGGTAACTGGAAATTGCACCAGACTTGTGCAAGTCCAAAATTATCTTCCTAATATCTAAACTGATTTCTTTAGATTTTCCCATGATCTTATTCAAAGAAGCTATTTTTCAGCTATGTTTCAGGTGTGCAGTATAATACATCCACAGGTGTGTCTCCAAGTCACATATTGCCAATAAACCTATCAGAAGCTTCCAAACACATGAAATAATCATATGGGCTTTCCCAAATGTTCCTAAATTGTTTAAAGGCATAGTTATATTGATGTATGTAAACTTATGACTTTGCAGAAAGTAATACAAATTCCTTAAAACGCTCTCTCTCATTCTGAGATTTGACAAATAATAATTATGGTAATCCTAATTGACCTAAAACAGGAAAGGTTTATTCTGATTTCATGTCAGATAGTGAGAAAAACATGCATACGTGTCTTTCTATATAGTGTATAGTAAAGAATATTTATACCGTGTTAGCCAGTAGATAGAAAAATATATTGCAATCTGAGAGTCCTCAGTGGTTGATACCGTTTAATGGCTAACTGAAAAGATGGTAAGTATAGCAATCTTTTGGGACACTGTGGCCCCTTCGTCAGGCTGGTAGTGACACAAATTCTAAAGACACATACATATATACATAATCAGATTCTCCTTACATTTGGAAAGGAAGAATATGTGACTGTCCAGTTGTGCACATTTCTTGAGACGTTTCTTGTCTACCTGACATATCCTTAAGAGCGGATGACCTAATACCAGCAAGTCCAAGAACAGGCAGACCAATCATTTCATGTGTGGGCACCCTCACCGAACAAATTTCTGGGTGGATGGAGGGCGCTCTCAAACCCCTGGTAAAAGAGACACCCAGCTGCATTCAGGACACAACTGACCTATTGAATAAACTGTCAGCAATACCGTATATACTCGTGTATAAGCCGACCCGTGTATAAGCCGACCCCCCTACTTTTGCCCCCAAAATCTGGGAAAGCCTATTGACTCGTGTAGAAGCCGAGGGTGGACCCCAGCACAGGTATACAGCCCCCAGCAGTGTGGTATACAGGCCCCCCCCGATGGTATAAAGCCCTCCCCAGTGGTAGTATACAGCCCCCAGCAGTGTGGTATACAGCAGCCTCCCCAGTGGTATATACAGGCCCCAGCAGTGTGGTATACAGCAGCCTCCCCAGTGGTATATACAGGCCCCAGCAGTGTTACAGCAGCCGCCCCAGGGGTATATACAGGAGCAGCACAGCCCCAGGGGTATATACAGGAGCAGCAGCCCCAGGGGTATATACAGGAGCAGCAGCCCCAGGGGTATATACAGGAGCAGCAGCCCCAGGGGTATATACAGGAGCAGCAGCCCCACAGTTATACAGCAGCAGCCCGAGGTATACAATGACGTCATTGTCGGCGCCGAACACAGGAAGTCGGAAGACGCTGAATGAACATGGAGGAGCGCGATGCAGAGCGAGGACGGCAGCGGGACAGTGATAAGTATAATCATCTTCCTTTATAGGTTACCGGAGCATGGGGGGGCCCTGGATACTGATGGACCGTATACCTCTGGGGGGGGGGGGGGGGCGCCCGTGTAGTGACTCGCGTATAAGCCGAGGGGGGAACTTTTCAGCCCAATTTTTGGGCTGAAAAACTCGGCTTATACGCGAGTATATACGGTAGGTCCTCTACCAGAAGGAACCATCCTCGCCATCATGGATGTGGAATCTCTGTATAGCAACATCCCACACCAGGATGGATTAATGCCTGCAAAACCTTCCTGGAAAACACAGGGATTGATGCTGCCTCTGTGGCAGAACTCACAAAATTCATCATCATGCACAACTACTTTAGATTTGCGACAACATATATTACAGGAGACTGGCACAGCAATGGGAAGCAAAGTGGCACCACAATATGCAAACCTTTTCATGGCCAAGCTTGAAGGTGACTTTTTATCCTCTCGTCCTATCAGGCCTCTGGCCTACTACCGTTATATTGATGACATTTTAATCATCTGGACGGAGTCTGAGCAACAGCTGAAGACGTTCCATGAACACTTTAATCAATTTCACCCCGCCATTAACTTGACACTCAACTACTCCTGCACTGAAATCAGCTTTCTGGACGCCATCATTAAGCTAAAGAACAATGAAATAGAGACATTCCTGTACCGGAAACCAATTGACCATCCAACATATCTCCAATGGGACAGTTTTCATCCAAAGCACACAAAAAAACTATTGTGTACAGCCAGGCCATCAGATACAATTGGATATGTTCCAACCCTACGGACAGAGACAATCACCTTTTAGGACCTCAGGAAGACCTTTTTGAACCAGGGTTACCATCCAATAATAATCGAGAACCAGATTACAAGAGCCACCAGAATATCAAGGAGTCATCTCCTACATTACAAAACTAGACAAGAAAACAACAGAGTTCCTCTCGTAGTCACCTACAACCCAAGTCTGGAGGTGCTAAGAGGAACCGCACGGAAACTGCAACCACTCCTATAAAAAGATGCCCGACTAAAATCAGTATTTCCGGATCTCCCACTCTTATTTTTTAGATTCGGAGGTTGTTTAAAACACATCATTGTCAGAAGCGCCCTGTCATCTCCAGCAGTAACAGGAACCTTTCCCTGCAACCAGAACAGGTGCAAAACCTGTCCATCTATAATGACAACAGACAAGATAAAGATTCCTGGGACAGATAAGGACTACAATATCCCAGGTGACTTCAGTTGCATCACAAGCAATGTGGTGTATTTAATTATATGTACCAACTGCCCAACAGGTGGCATGTACATAGGGGAGACTGGATTACAATTCAGAACAGGAATGAATTCTCATCGCCACTCAATAACAGAGTATGGATCTACCTGTAGCAAAGCATTTTTGCAGCTCTGACCACAACAGTGAAAACAATATGAGGCTGCTCATTTTAAAAAGTAACTTCAGATCTCAGTGAGAGAAGAATTTGGGAATACAAATTGATAACGACCTTTGACACATTCAAAACAGGATTAAATGTACCACATGGATCCATTGGATTTTATGTAAAATGAACAGACATTTGGGGATAGCAGATTCATGCATTTTTATATAAAATGAAAGTGCATTTGGGTACATCTTGCAATACACTGAAATTATAGGACTATGAACTCTTGACACTTCTGTGAACTCGCTCACAACTCTGCTCTCCACAACTCACTTAAGTATTTTCAGGTCTCCATGGGTTGCTAACCATTTACCTAATACAATTTGTTCCGCTTATCTTAGAAATCTGGTTTCTCTGTCCATACTCCTCCACCCCTCCCTAACCCTACTCTGCTTTAGTGTGGAGGCACACTGGCATTGAACTTGCGCTAGTTTAATGCGAGAAAAACTCGCATTAAACTAGGACCTGTATCTTTCAATGATACAGGTCACATTAATGCGAGTTTCTGGCATTAAACTCGCTTTGCGAGAGCAATCCGAGTGCAATCGCAGCATGCTGCGATTGCACCGCGATTGCCTCGCGCGAGGGGCCATTAAAAGTATATGGATGCGAGTCTAGCTCGCACCCATACAGCACATGGTGCGAGAGTCGCAGCCGTGTGCTGTCAATCACTGGCCCCCCACAGTCCCCATACAGTTACAATAATGTTTCATTGCTGTGACAGCAGCAGTGAAGCAGTATTGTATGTACAATTTATTATTTTTTGCAAAGTCACACTTATCAGCTTGATTTGACATGTTTTTACCATGTCGGCTGTTCAGGACTTCATTCTGCACTGTGCTACCGAGGGGGTTTTAACCCGGTGATTAAGGGGTTAATCAGACGCTGGTGTCATGACACCATCTGTCCAGGGGTTGTCCTCCCCCACTGGATACATGGTGACATGACATCATGTGTCTGAATGGGTTAATTATTCTGTAAACCAGGTTCAAGTGTATGTCGGGTGTAGAGATTACACAGAATAAGCCGGTGATTTGTAAGGAGCTGTCCATGGTGCTGAAACCCTGGCTTCCATTCACAAATCACGGCTCTTTCTGTCACATCTCTACACCCGACATACACTTGAACCTGGCTTACAGAAAAATTAACCCATTCAGACACATGATGTCATGTTACCATGTATCCGGGGGGGGGGGGGGGGGAGGACAACCCCTGGACAGATGGTGTCATGACACCAGCGTCTGATTAACCCCTTATTCACCGGTTAAAACCCCCTCGGTAGCACAGTGCAGAATGAAGTCCTGAACAGCCGACATGGTAAAAACATGTCAAATCAACCTGATAAGTGTAACTTTGCAAAAAATAATAAATTATACATGCAATACTGCTTCACTGCTGCTGTCACAGCAATGAAACATTATTCTAACTGTATGGGGATAGCAGGAATTATACAGGCGAGCAGCACTAATGCTGCTCCGTGGTCCATCAAGACCATGGACAGCAGAGAAAAAAAAAAACAACACACACGCACTCACACCTCACACTCGCACCACATACACTTACATACAGCCAGGCACACGCACCACACTCGCACCACTGTCGTGCATCAAACACAGAGCGTGATTGATGCACGACAGTGTGCCTGTACCTTTATGTCACCTGTCATATTCACCACAGCATATAACACCGTTTTCCTTTTTTTTTTTTTTTTGCTTATGCATATATGTATGTGTCTTCAGAATTTGTGTCATTACCAGCCTGACGAAGGGGCCACTGTGTCCCGAAAGCTTGCCATGTTTACTATCTTTTCAGTTAGCCATTAAAAGGTATCAACCACCGAGGGCTCTCAAATTGCAATATTTTTTTCTATATTGTGTATGTAAACTTCTGGTTGCAACTGTGTAATTATCGCTGTGATCATACCGGCCTGACGAATGACACCGCCTGATCAGCTTGCGGTAAAAGTGTACGTGAACAGCGTAAAAGCAGTGATAAAGTTGATTCTTTAAGTGTTGCTGATTAGTTTATTCTGCATAGCAAAGATCGTGGTATGGCGTGGTTCAAGTTTATCACGCTCTGTACACTCAGTACATTTTAAATCACTGAAAACCGTAATTCAGACAAATTCACTATGAAATATTCACTGTAATGTCAGAGGGAGTCACTTTGAACTCCCATGTGACTTATGGACCAGCGGTGTCCTTTTTTTACAAGAGAGATTGATTGTGTTGTGGGGTCTTTTGTGACCTCTTGGAGGAGTCGTTCCTATGCTCTTGGGGTAATTTTGGTCAGCCTGACATTCCTGGGATGGTGCATCACTGTTGTATGTTTGTGCAAGGATAGCGGGCTCTCACTGTGGTTTGCTAGCGTATCTATGGGCCACGTCACACACACAGATAATTGTGCAGATATTGGTCAAAAATCTCTGGTTGCAGTGAAATCATGGACACATTGTTCCATTTTGTGGCTGTGTACAAATGGAACAATGTGTCCAAGATTTCACTGCAACCAGAGATTTTTGACCAATATCTGCACAATTATCTGTGTGTGTGACGTGGCCCAAACCTTTAGAAATGTCTGTATAACATTATTCAGGCTGATAGATTTCAATTACTTTGTTTCTCATTTGTTCCTGAATGCCTTTGGCATGTATAGCTTTTGAGGATCCTTCAGTCTACTTCACTTTGTCAGGTTTCTATTTAAGTGATTTGATTGACAACAGTTGTAGCAATAATCAGACCTGGGTGTGGCCAGTGAAATGTAATTGAGCTTCCCAAAGATTTGATAAACCATTAATTTAGCTTTTAAGGTGGGGTGGGGAGCACAATCACTTTTTCACACAGGGCCCTGTAGGTTTGGATTTCGATCTCTTTTTCCTTTTATAATAAAGACCTTAATTTAAAAACTGCATTTTGTGTTATCTTTGTCTCATTTAAATTTGTTTGATGATTTGAAACATTTAGGTGTGACAAAAATGCTTAAGAACAAGAAATCATGGAGGGGGCAAACACTTTCACACAACTTTATAACCAATATTGGTCAGTTTGCATTAATCAGATTATATATTCAAGGATGAAGTGGTTTTAACAATGCAGACTCTGGTTTTAAAAAAAAAAAAAAAACAACAAAAAACAACTCACTTTGTGTCCACCAACCTTAATAGATATGGAGCAGAGCAAGATCAGAACCCAACTAGTTCAAACAACTGCCCATGGGAAGCAATAAATGATATGTCTGGCTAAAGGTAGGGGCCATGTGCTGTTTCCCAGATATAATTACTTTTAGTTGTTCAATTTGTACATAGTAGGAAATAGTTTGCATTCATTTGTTAATAAATGTATTACAGTGTCTTGCTATGTTGCTGTCTGCTGGCTAGTATTTGAATGCCGCTCACATTTGTCTGTTTAAATTAAGTTTGTTCTAACTTTGCGTGTCATCGCTTGGCAGTTGCTGGTTCACTTGCTCCAAGCAGCCATTTTTTGTATCGTTTCGCTGTGCGACCACATCTACTGGGCTTGTGAAGGCATCAATTTATAAACCAATGTACCCATAAGCATTGGTCCATTTGGACTTTTGAGCTGGGTAATACCTTATTTACTTTCTGAGACCTTCAGACTGTGTAGGGTCCCCTCTACACACCTCTGCAATTTTTTGGATTAGGGTCCCACTCACAATGGTTAGATGCACTCCCTAGTGTGGTGCAGGGCTCATTAGGGCAAGTCTACGAGGAGTAGGGGCCCCATTCATTTCTAGATAGGGTATCAACCCCTACAGCTAATAGGGCATAGCTTAGGGTTTACTGCCCTCCCCTTCTCTCTCTAGGTTTTTTCCAAAAAATAATTTTGGCCATCTTTTATCCCACGTGTATACCTTTGCACTAATAATAATAATAAAACTTTATTTATATAGCGCCAACATATTCCGCAGCGCTTTACAGTGCAATGGTTCGTATAAGAAAAAATATACAATACAGAATGGTAAGTAATACAGAATAGTAGTTACATACAATAAACATAGAATCAATGTAGGAAATACAATAAATAAGGCAAAAAATAAAGGGGACCCTGCTCGAAGGAGCTTACAATCTACGACGAGATGGGGGTGACACAAAGTACAGGGGCTTATAAAATGAATATCTTACATCTAAATGACTACTCTTAGGGAGAATGATAGGCCGCCCTGAAGAGGTGTGTTTTTAGAGAGCGTCTGAAGCTATGCAAGTTGTGAATGGTCCCAATTTCTTGGGGTAGAGCATTCCAGAGGATTGGTGCAGCTCGAGAGAAGTCTTGGAGTCGGGAATAAGAGGTTCGGACAATGTTAGTCTAAGTTCACTTCCAGAGCGAAGGGGATGGGTGGGGTGGTAGACATAGATGAGGTTAGAGTGGTAAGGAGGTGCCGCAACATGAATAGCTTTGTGGGTGACAACAAGCAATTTGAATAGGATCCTATAGTGTATGGGCAGTCAGTGCAGTGACTGGCACAGAGCGGAAAAATCTGAGTAACGGTTAGCTAGATAGGTGATCCTGGCTGCTGCATTGAGGATAGACTGGAGAGGGGAAAGCTTACTGCGGGAGAGGCCAGCTAATAAAGAATTACCGTAGTCAAGGCAGGAATGGATCAGGGCCACGGTGAGGGTTTTAGTTGTTTCCATGGTGAGGAAAGGGTGAATTCTGGAGATATTTTTCAGGTGCAAGCAACAGGAGCGGGTGAGAGATTGTATATATGGGGTGAAGGAGAGATCAGCGGCAAACATAACATCCAGAGCCTGCTGCCTGGGAGTTATTGTGGTGCCGCACACCGAGAGGGAAATGTCAAATTTAGGGAGGTTCGGTAGAGGGCGGGATCAGAAGAAGTTCAGTTTTGGAAAGGTTAAGTTTCAGATAGAGAGCGGACATGATAGTGGAAACTGCGGTTAGACAGTCAATGGTGTTCTGTAATAATGTAGGGGTAAGGTCAGGGGAGGAAGTGTATAGTTGTGTATCATCAGCAAAAAGATGGTACTGGAAGCCAAATCTGCTGATGGTGTGTCCTATTGGGGCAGTGTAGAGAGAGAAGAGGGTCAAGGACTGAACCCTGAGGGAGCCCAATAGTGAGAGGAAGAGGGGAGGAAGTGGAGCCAGCAAATGATACACTGAAAGAGCGATCAGAGAGAGATAGGAAGAGAACCAGGAGAGAGCCGTGCCTTTGATGCCGATGGAGTGCAGCATAGAGAGTAGGAGATGTGGTCAACTGAGTCAAAAGCTACAGAAAGGTCAAGAAGGATAAGCAGAGTGTGGTCACCATTACATTTTGCTGTCAGAAGGTCGATAAGGGCAGTTTCTGTAGCGTGTAAGGGGCGGAAGCCAGACTGCAATGGATCTAAAAGAGAGTGAGTGGACAGATAATGAGTGAGGTGGGTGTAGAGCAGGCGCTCCAGGAGTTTAGAGATGGAGAGATTGGAGACTGGCCTGTAGTTATTTGTGCAGGATGGGGCAAGGGACATTTTCTTTACTAATGGAGTAATAATAGTGTGTTTGAAGGAGGAGGGGAAGATGCCAGAAGAGAGGGAGAGATTGAAGATTGTGGTTAAGTGAGTGATGACCACTGGAGAGATGGACTGGAGTAGGTGTGAGGGAATGGGATCAGTGGTGCATGTAGTGGGACGTGAAGAAGAGAGGAGCCAGGAAACTTCTTTTCCTGTGACTCGGTCAAAAGTGGAGAGTGAGCCAGAGGGGATGTGGGGATGGATGAGAGTAACAGTACTTGAAGGTTGGGAGCTGATTTCCTGACGGATATTTTCTATTTTCTCTATGAAGCAAGAAGCTAGATCATCAACAGAGAGGTCAGTGATGGGGGCCTGCACTTTAGGACTGAGGAGAGAGTGAAAGGTGTCAAAGAGTTTCTTTGAGTTGTTGGATAGTGAGATCAGGGTGGTGAAGTAGGTCTGTTTGGCGAGGTGAAGGGCAGAGTTGTAGGTTTTTAGCATGAATTTATAATGGATAAAGTTTTTATTTTGGGTGACAAGGTTTTACTACGTCTGGGGGAACAGCTATTCTCTTTGTGGAGAGTATTCTGCCAGCCGGCAGTGAGGAGACTAAAAGCCGCAATGCTCCTCTGAGATTGCTATCTTTATTAGGTGGCATTAGAACTTGTCTACTTCCTCACTGAAGTGACAATTTGCATGAGGTTCTACTAAGGACCATATATTTACATGTACTATTACTATTTACTTACATTCTGAAACTTGTACAAACAGCGGCGTGGCCTCCTTTTTAGGCCTTGCATTTTATTTATACAGCTTCACATGACAGGAGTCTGCAGAGTCAGGCCCCAGTCCTTCTCGCCCCATCTACATTGAGGTCAGTTTACAAAAGATGAAATTTTAATAAATTAACAACTGTTCATTACTGTCAGATAGAACCCAATATTCACTGTAAACCCCATTAGGACACATGGATGTCACATAGCAGCCAACTGAGGGTGGGGCCCCAGTAAGATCTGCACCTGCTTTGGTAGATCCTGTGCCATAATGTACTGTATATACTCAAGTATAAGCCAACCCGAGACAACTAATTAAACTCCAAAAATTGGGTAAACTCACTGACTAGAGTATAAGCCTAGGGTGGGAAATGCAGCAGCCCCCCCCCCCCCCAATATCCCGGTATATAGCCTTCCCCCCCACATCCCGGTATATAGTCCCCCCCCCCCCCATCCTGGTATATATTCCCTGCCCCCATCCCAGTATATAGCCCCTCCCATCATGATAAATGGCCCCCCATTTCACTGTATATAGCCCCTCATCACTGTGTATAGCCCCCCTCATCCTGGTACATGGCCCCCCATTCACTGTATATAGCCCCCTCATCCTGGTACATGGCCCTCATCATTATATATAGCTCCCTCATCCTGGTACATGGCCCCCCATCATTGTATATAGCCCCCTCATTCTGGTACATGTCCTCATCATTGTATGTAGCCCCTCATTCTGGTACATGGCCCCCATCATTGCATATAGCCCCCCATGCTGGTTCACACCTCCCCCTTCACTGTGCATATATGGTCCCCCATGCTGCCGCACACAGTACAATAATAAACGATTTAACTTACCTTTCTGTCATTGTCCTGCAGCACCATCTCTCCTCCAGTCTTCCTGCTTGTGTCGGCATCATGTGACCAGTGCAGCAGGGACACCATCGCTGAGTCAGTCATATGATGCTGGCACAAGCAGGAAGACCGTAGGACACCCTGGTGCTTGCAGGGATGAGACAAAAAGGTGAGTTCAATCGATTATTTTATTTTTTGCCACAGCATGAGGGCCATATACAGCGATGGGGGGGAAGAGTACACTTAATGTAATACAATATGCACCGCTCTCCCAACGGTGATGGACAGGGGGATGAGGTGCATATTACACTACATAAAAGAGCGGGGGAATGTGACCTTCCACTCCCTCTGCAGCCCCCTCCCACCCCCTGCAGCCCCTGCTCACCTCCCCCTCCAAAAGCAAATACTGATTGACTCCAGTATAAATTGAGGGGGCACTTTTCAGCACAAAAAAGTGTGCTGATAAAACTCAGCTTATACTCGAGCAGATACAGTATTTATAGTGCCACAGTCATTTGGAGCACCTAGTAGTACTAGTGATGATAATGGAGGGCTGCAATCAGATTGCTGGTCCTGATGAATTAGCAGTTTCAATGACAAAGTGTATGGCCGGGAGGTGGTAACATGGAAACCCTGGGCTACTCATTTACTGGGACTAGAAAGTATGGTGTCGGACTGAATATACTGCTGCAATAAATCATTTATGCATTTATCATTTATCTCATTTACATTTTAAACCATTTAGAAAACTTACTCGAACACTTCCAAGGGCACAGTTATGTCATGAAGCTGCTGACGACACTTGTCTATATCCTGTAATCCAGTGATCATGAAGTTCCTGTAGAAATACAAGCAAGCAATTAATCAGCAGGCACAATGCATTCAGGTATGTGTAGCCAATATGTTTGGGGAACCAAACATCCCAACCTCACATCCCCAGTATATCTATGAGGAGATACACATTGACCCTACAGCACTGCCAATACTTCAATCACCAGAACACTGCAAAGTTGTTACAAGTCCACACTCACTCACATTTCGGTAACATCACCTTTGTTGATAAGAGCAGAATTACTTGGCTGCAGTTAATAGGCAACGTGCAGACAATGAAAGCCGGCTTTGACTCCTGCACGCCACATGCTAAAGTTCATTTACACAGCCGCCAATATTACAGTCTGGTACATTATTTAGCCATCTTGCACACTGAGCTACATCTAGGATCTGTACTCCTTTCAGGGGTATATCCTCCTTAGGCTGAAGGCACACTGCCGTGCATCAAACATGGAGTTTGTTTGATGCACGACATCGATGCGAGTAAAATATGTGTTTTGGGTGTGTTTGGTGTGTGTCGGTGAGTGTGCATGGCTGTATGCATGCAAGTGTGATGCTGTCCACGGTCCTGAAGTAAACTTCAGGACCGCGGACAGCATATACCAGCAAAATCAAACTCTGTGGCTGTCAAAGCTGCGGAATATGAATGTGTCGGTTCCCAGTAATCAGTCATCTTGCACCGCTGTGACTGCGGTGCAAGATGATTATTAAAAACCCTGCTGCTGGGCACTTTTTGTAATTTACGGGATTAAACTGCATATGCAGCATCTGTGCGACATATCAGCACAAATGCTGCATATGCGGCTAATAACCCTGTGCTAAAAGGGTTATTGTGCTTTTTGTGTGTTGCCAACATGTGTCCAGGTAGTGTCCACACTCCCTGGAGACTTGCTGACTTAATACATTGGCAGTGCAGAGGTTAATCATAGTTTTGGAAAGCCAGTATTTGTCAGCTTTTGATAATCATTCAGAAAAGCCGGCGGCTCCTCTCAGGAAAATGTGAACGGTAATGTACACAATTGGCGTACATTACATTGCTGGGCAGCATCCTGAATAAGGAGCTGTCCAAGGTACTTACGCTAATTGTGTACATTACCGCTCACATCTCCCCGAGAGGAGCCGCCGGCTTTTCTGAATGATTATCAAAAGCTGACAAATACTGGCTTTCCATAACTATAATGATTAACCTCTGCACTGCCAATGTATTAAGTCAGCATGTCTCCAGGGAGTGTGGACACTACCTGGACACATGTTGGCAACACACAAAAAGCACAATAACCCTTTTAGCACAGGGTTATTAGCCGCATATGCAACATTTGTGCTGATATGTCGCACAGATGCTGCATATGCAGTTTAACCCCGTAAATTACAAAAAGTGCCCAGCAGCAGGGTTTTTAATAATCATCTTGCACTGCAGTCACAGCGGTGCAAGATGATTGATTATTGTATCGGGAAACCGGTTTGAAGAGATCTTTACAGCACACGGGTGCGACTATCGCGCGCTGCCTAGATAACTGGTGTTTATCAAGGTTACCAGTGGCTTCCCGCTTACAGGCTCCGCTAAGCGGAAGGACACTGGTTACCAGATAAACATTGGGTAACTAAGCAGAGCACGCTGCCTAGACACCCACTGTTTATCATGGTTACCAGCGATGTGGAGGTGGCTCCCTGGTCGCTGAGGAGATCTGCCTGTTTGACAGCTCCCCAGCGACCACACAGCGATGTTCCAGCGATCCTGGTCGTTGTCGGGATCGCTGGAACATCGCTGTGTGTAACGGCACCCTTAGACAATGTTAATTGTTCTATGGTCTTTGAAGCTGTGTGTTTCAAGGGTTCATTATCCTGATTTGTACACAAGTGACCACTATGATATTTGCTTTGACAAACAGTGGTATGGTAACCAAAATCCTGATTCAAATAGTGTATCTTTATTTATGCATTATGTTCCATGAGAAATACACAGAAGGATGGTCTAGAATAATGTTAATAAGTAAACTTCTCGAGATTACAGAATTTGGCCAATTCAGTTTTATCGACAAGGCAAACTTATAAACATTAACCGGTTTTATGCTTCCATTGTCTAAGCCTTACAAAAGTCGAAGGAATAATGATACAGACAGAAGTTGTCTGTCAATTAGACAGATGATGTTTTATAAGCCCTTGATGGCGAAGTGATTTTGTGTACCTGTATTCGTTTGACGTCCGAATATAGTGTTGTGTTTTACCACTGAGCTCTCTAGTCTTCATCGTGCTTCTCCGATTGATGTTACAAGACAAAATGATGTGTTATAACTCCGTGGTGATGTGATGTCTATGGGACATTTCAGAAGGTATCGTGTACACACAACTTCTGTGATGACAAGACCAGAGTATTTCCTTCTCTCCGACAATGAGGTCACTCCGGTGGAGAAGTTATGTTACAATACTTGGTAATGTATTGATGCTTATTTCTCTATATACTATAATTCACATTAATTATATGATTCACATGAAATAAATCAAAGGATCAGGGTAATATTATATCTGCCATTCCATACTTGAGCATTATCCTGATGCAAGCTTAATAAATTGGTACATTATTGTTTTACCATAAAACTGTATTCAGTGTGCCTAATTTGTATATTAGTGATCGCTACGTAAGTAAGAGCGTATCCGCCCTGTCACTTTGACGTGGTGAAACAGGTACACACATACCCTAAGGGTACCGCTACACGTTGCAAGATTGCATGCAACATCGACCAAAAGTCATGTGGTGTGGTCAGTTGCAGTTGATATCGTTCATGAATTCTGTCGTGTAACAGGGTGATGCGACTGCAATAAATCGCAGGAACGACATCGCAAGCAGATTGTGCATGCTCTTCAACCGTGCAATATTGCATATGCGATCTGGCATGATCGTGCAGTGCGACAGCGCAACTATGATCTTGTTTGCGATTTCACAGGTTGTACAACCAAGGCTGTAGGAGTGCCTGTGGGTGTGTTTTCCACGCCCCATTTACGGCGATTGGTGGCTAGTATTGTATGCTAATTGGGTGGCCCTGTTAAAGGAGCCATCTTTGATTATGTGTGCGTACACCACAATTTATTGACTTATGCATCTCGTGAATTTGGTGACAACGCATGTATACAAGGCGAACCATTTTTAAACTACTCCTTTACTATTGAAGTGTATGTCTAGGCATACCAGTCTGCCAGTTCGGCAACGCCGCAGTGTGTTGCTGGAGCTCCTACATATCACATATGACATCAGTTTTTGAGCTGGTAGAATGGGTAATTGCATCCATATTGCCACCATGTTGTCTGAGATGGCTGACCAATGGTAACGCTCTTTCGGAGTGTTCTGGGCACAGTTAAGTTAACTCAGGTACGCCTACGTCCTAAGCTGGGTCAAAAGTACGCCCACATTGCTTATGTGGTTGTGCTGTGTGACGCCGCAACGGCGATCTGCAACATCGCCTGGGCAATTTGGCAGCCGACTTCCGGGACGCCGGATCATCGGAGGTTGCGATTGATACGTGTAACATCTCCTATGCGATCTTGGACAAGTGCCAAAAATGTGCGCGCTCCTGTGAAGTTGCAGGCAATATTGGAACGATATTGCGATGTGTAATGGTACCCTTAGAGAATATACCATATGTGCAAGTTAAATTAAGAGATTCCGAGGCATAAGGAGAAGATTGGTAATAAATGCCAAGGGTAAGTTTTGAAAGTTTCAGTAGAAATATGACCGAAATTTTGCTTGATCACTTGTTCATTGACAAAGTGTTGGGCTTTAAAAATCCTACATGTCACATCAGGAGAAATGAGTCCAGGAGTAAAGGTATACTGAAGTGGAAGAGCTAGTGAGGGCAGAAGCACACATGAAATATTACAAGCCGTATTCTATATTCTTTGACTATATTGTCTGACTCAAACTACATAAATTACCTGGATTATGGCCTCTTAAACTTATGCTACTGTGAAATTACATGAAGACAATAAGATGTCATAAGTTCCCTATGAAGATTCTACAGTGGATTGGAATTTATGAATATTTGCATTGCACAGTAAGATGTTTTTGTTAAATATTCCCTTACAGTTTAAATGCGCCTTTTTTTCTTTATTATTAATTGGAGTTATACGGCCAATTAGGGAAGGCTGTTTTTTTTTTAGCACAGTAAGGTTGGAGTACTAAGACGTTAGCCCAACCCTTGATCATTTTCATGAAAATGTGACCCAGACCAAAGTCAACCAGAAGGTCTGGTATGACTGTAATGCCAGACTGAGGGCCAATGAGGGGTAGAAGGTTGGGTGTTGGTCCCTATGTTGCAGAAGAAATTACAGGCTGAATGGGGAGAGTACACTGTATACGAGTGGTTAAATGATGTTAACCATGTTGTGCCACTGGATGAATATGCAAAATGCTAGAAAATTTTTGATGTAAATTTGTTGAAAACTCCTCATGACAGAGACACCTGTGTCTTGCCTGTCTGTAGTATGCTCGAGGAGGGGAAGGGTGGCCTGTTGTTGGACTTGGGGGCTGGGACTTTGGGTATATTTGGTGTCCCTGAAGGTGGCTATAATTAACCCCGAGCTGTCCCACAGTCAGAAGGCTGAGCTTCTTGGGGTGCTCAGGGAATTTATAGAAGTATTCACAGGGAAACCTAAACCAGGGAGGGCTAAGTTAGCAATTCACAATGTAAACATTGGTACTCATTGCCCTGTGAGGCAATCTCCATACCGGATATCAGCAGAGGTGAAAATAAACATGACGGGACAGATAGAGGAGAAGCTGAGCCATGGTGTAATACAAATATCCCAGAGTGCCCAGGCTGCACACGTGATTTTTGTCCTGAAAAAGGATCACACCACCAGGTTTTGTGTAGACTACCATAAATTACATTTGCTTACATTTGATGCCTACCCCATGCTAAGGATAGAGGATATGTTAGAACAGCTGGCTAATGCATCAGACCTAACTATTATGGACGGGATATAGGCAGTTACCATGACCCAAGTAGGTCAGGAGAGGTCTGCCTTTCTAAGGGTGCTTTCACACTAGCGTTTTTTTCAAATCGCGGCAGATGCGGTGAAAAAAACGCATCTGCCGCGATTAACACATAACTGCGACACTTGCGGCAAGCCCCATGCAATGTCTATGGGGCTTGTGGGAAGGGTGTGGCAGGTGCGGTTACGGCACTTGCGGCAGGTGCGGCCGCGGAAAAAAACGCAGTCAGCAGCGTTTTTTTTTCGCTGCCGCACTGCGCAAGTGCCAAACTGGCACTTGCTGCACCTTACCGCAAGCCCATAGACAATGCAGGGCTTGCCGCAAGTGCCGCGGTTATGCGTTTTTTTTTAACGCATCTGCCGCGATTTGAAAAAAACGCTAGTGTGAAAGCAGCCTAACACCATCTGGGCTGTTTGAGTGTCTGGTGATGCCATTTGGTATGGAAAGTGCCCCTGCCGCCTTCCAGCGTTTGGCTAATCAGCTACTGCAGGAATATGATGTTTTAACAGTAGCTTATCTTGAGGATATAACCATATTTTATTAACTCCTGGGAGGACCATCTTGTGCATCTGTCTCAGGTGCTGCAGCCTGAACACAGCAGGTCTGACTTTGAAACCAGTGAAATGTCAGAAACACAATAATTGTGGCCCTGTCAGTGAATGAGGCCATTCCTAGGCCTCCTCGAGTCCTGCTACATACAGTGATGATGAATGGGGCCATAGGAAGGAGAAAGCTACAGCTGACAAGACGGTCACAGCAGCAGCTCTGCCTCTAGTCACCTAGCCCCATGGAATGATACAGGCAGCCACTCACAGCTTCTGATTGAGGCCAGCCTGACTGCTGGGCTGGAAGTCACTGACGATGATCCCCAGCTGTCGTATGTTCTCCACGAACTTCTCCAGGTGCTCCTCCAAGTTATCGAACTTCTCCGCCATGCTTCCGGCGCCTTCTCCTTCCACCTCTACCGGTCACACATGTCCGGACACTCACGGTGTCACTCTGTAATACAGGGCCCTGTCTCCACTACGTAACCAAATTACCTCTTCTTCCGGTCTAGGCCACGCCCCGGTGGTTCAGCAGGAGAAGACAATCACGTGATGAGAACGTCTACTCTCTGCGTGCGCGCTCCTGACTGCTGAGCTGTGGCGGGGGCGTGCACGGTCTTGCTGGTGGTGTACGCCGGAGTGCGCTGCCTGGAGGATAGATAACACTTCAGTGCAGTCAGTAGGGCAATGTGCGCCGCGGTTTTCCACCTGCTGACCTCACCCAGCGGCTGGGTACATACGATGTGTGGCCCTATGATGGGAGGTGTAATGTGATCACGAAGGGATAGTGGACAGAGGATCACTAGCTGCTCACACACACTATGTGCTGCCGACAATGCTTCTGCTCTAATGTGTCTTCAGTGTAATGTAGCACATAACCCTACACTGGAGTCGTTACATTGTTATGCCATGTGAGCAGAGCAGCTCAATACCACCGTGTGCCCACCTGACATCACTATGCAAGGTGACTGTGTGCCCACCTGACATCACTATGCAGGGTGACGTGTACCCACCTAGTATCACTATGCAGGGTGACTGTGTGCCCACCTGACATCACTATGCAGGTGACCGTGTACCCACCTAGATCACTATGCAGGGTGACTGTGTGCCCACCTGACATCACTATGCAGGGTGACCGTGTACCCACCTAGTATCACTATGCAGGGTGACCGTGTGCCCACCTGACATCACTATGCAGGGTGACCGTGTACCCACCTGACATCACTATGCAGGGTGACCGTGTACCCACCTGACATCACTATGCAGGGTGACCGTGTACCCACCTGACATCACTATGCAGGGTGACGTGTGCCCCTGACATCACTATGCAGGGTGACCGTGTGCCCACCTGGCATCACTATGCAGGGTGACCGTGTGCCCACCTAGTATCACTATGCAGGGTGACCGTGTGCCCACCTGACATCACTATGCAGGGTGACCGTGTGACCACTAGTCATCACTATGCAGGGTGACCGTGTGCCACCTGCATCACTATGCAGGGTGACCGTGTGCCCACCTGACATCACTATGCAGGGTGACCGTGTGCCCACCTATATCACTATGCAGGGTGACCTGTGTGCCCACCTGGCATCACTATGCAGGTGACCATGTGGCCCACCTGACATCACATATGCAGGGTGACCGTGTGCCCACCTGACACATTATGCAGGGTGACCGTGTGTACAACTGACATCACTATGCAGGTGACCGTGTGCCCACTGATCACTATGCGGGCTGACCGTGTGCCACTACATGCAGGGTGACGTGTGCCCACCTGACATCACTATGCAGGGTGACCGTGTGACCACCTGACATCACTATGCAGGGTGACCATGTGCCCACCTGGTGACATCACTATGCAGGGTGACCGGTGCCCACCTAGCTATCACTATCAGGTGACCGTGTGCCCACCTGCATCAATGCAGGGTGACCGTGTACCACCTGATCACATGCAGGGTGACTGTGTGCCACTGACATCATATGCAGGGTGACCGTGTGCCCACCTGACATCACTATGCAGGGTGACCGGTGTGCCACCTGACATCACTATGCAGGGTGACCGAGTGCCCACCTGGCATCACTATGCAGGGTGACCGTGTGCCCACCTGGCATCACTATGCAGGGTGACCGTGTGCCCACCTGGCATCACTATGCAGGGTGACTGTGTGCCCACCTGACATCACTATGCAGGGTGACCGTGTGGACCACCTGACATCACTATGCAGGGTGACCGTGTGACCACCTGACATCACTATGCAGGGTGACTGTGTGCCCACCTGACATCACTATGCAGGGTGACTGTGTGCCCACCTGACATCACTAGGCAGGGTGACTGTGTGCCCACCTGACATCACTATGCAGGGTGACCGTGTGCCCACCTGACATCACTATGCAGGGTGACCGAGTGCCCACCTGGCATCACTATGCAGGGTGACCGTGTGCCCACCTGGCATCACTATGCAGGGTGACCGTGTGCCCACCTGACATCACTATGCAGGGTGACCGTGTGCCCACCTGGCATCACTATGCAGGGTGACCGTGTGCCCACCTGGCATCACTATGCAGGGTGACCGTGTGCCCACCTAGATCACTATGCAGGGTCTTGAGTGGTTGCCCACTGATCACTATGCAGGTGACGTGCCCACCTGCTCATAGCGGTGACCGCCACTGATAGCAGGTGACCGTGTGCCCACCTGACATCACTATGCAGGGTGACGTGTGCCACCTGCATCACTATGCAGGGTGACTGTGCCCACCTGACATCACATGCAGGTGACCGTGTGCCCCTGACATCACTATGCAGGGTGACGTGTGCCCACCTGACATCACTATCAGGGTGACGTGTGCCCACCTGCATCACTATGCAGGGTACCGTGTGCCACCTGACATCACTATGCAGGGTGACGTGTGCCCACCTGCATCACTATGCAGGGTGACGTGTGCCCACCTGACATCACTATGCAAGGTGACCGTGTGCCCACCTGACATCACTATGCAGGGTGACTGTGTGCCCACCTGACATCACTATGCAGGGTGACCGTGTCCCACCTGACATCACTATGCAGGGTACCGTGTACACCTGACATCACTATGCAGGGTGACCTGTCCCACCTGACATCACTATGCAGGGTGACCGTGTCCCACCTGATCACTATGCAGGGTGACCGTGTCCCACCTGACATCACTATGCAGGGTGACGTGTACCACCTAATCACTATGCAGGGTGACGTGTGCCACCTGACATCACTATGCAGGGTGACCGTGTGCCCACTGCATCACTATGCAGGGTGACCGTGTCCCACCTTATCACTATGCGGGTGACGTGTGCCACTGGCATCACTATGCAGGGTGACTGTGCCACTGCATCACTATGCAGGGTGACCGTGTGCCCACCTGATCACTATGCAGGGTGACCGTGTGCCCACCTGACATCACTATGCAGGGTGACCGTGTACCCACCTAGTATCACTATGCAGGGTGACCGTGTGCCCACCTGCATCACTATGCAGGGTGACCGTGTGCCCACCTGACATCACTATGCAGGGTGACTGTGTGCCACCTGACATCACTATGCAGGGTGACGTGTGCCACTGCATCACTATGCAGGGTGACCGTGTGCCCACCTGGCATCACTATGCAGGGTGACCGTGTGCCCACCTGCATCACTATGCAGGGTGACCGTGTGCCACCTGCATCACTATGCAGGGTGACTGTGCCCACCTGACATCACTATGCAGGGTGACGTGTGCCACCTAATCACTATTCAGGGTGACCGTGTGCCACCTGACATCACTATGCAGGGTGACGTGTCCCACCTGATCACTATGCAGGGTGACCGTGTGCCCACCTACATCACTAGCAGGGTGACGTGTGCCACCTGACATCACTATGCAGGGTGACCGTGTGCCCACCTGGCATCACTATGCCGGTGACGGTGCCCACCTGGCATCACTATGCAGGGTGACCGTGTGCCACCTGCATCACTATGCAGGGTGACCGTGTGCCCACCTAATCACTATGCAGGGTGACCGTGTGCCCACCTGCATCACTATGCAGGGTGACGTGTCCCACCTGATCACTATGCAGGGTGACCGTGTGCCCACCTGAATCACTATGCAGGGTACCGTGTGCCCACCTGACATCACTATGCAGGGTGACGTGTCCCACCTAATCACTAGCAGGTGACGTGTGCCCACCTGACATCACTATGCAGGGTGACCGTGTGCCACCTGACATCACTATGCAGGGTGACGTGTCAGGGTACGTGTGCACTGCATCACATGCGGTGACGTGCCACCTGCTCACTATGCAGGTGACGTGTGCCCACCTGATCACTATCAGGTGACTGTGCCACTGCATCACTATGCAGGGTGACGTGTCCCACCTATCACTATGCAGGGTGACGTGTGCCCACTGAATACTATGCAGGGACGTTGCCACCTGCATCACTATGCAGGTGACGTGCCCACCTGCATCACTATGCGGTGACCGTGTCCCACCTCATCACTATGCAGGGTGACTGTGCCACTGCATCACTATCAGGGTGACCTGTGCCCACCTGAATCACTATGCAGGGTGACCGGTGCCCACCTGAATCTGCAGGTGACCGTTGCCACCTGATCACTATGCAGGGTGACCGTGTGCCCACTAATCACTATGCAGGGTGACCGTGTGCCCACCTGACTCACTATGCAGGTGACCGTGTGCCCACCTGATCACTTGCAGGGTGACGGTGCCACCTGCATCACTTGCAGGGTGACCGTGTCCACTGCATCACTATGCAGGTGGTGTCCACCTGCATACTATCAGGGTGACGTGCCCACCTGCATCATATGCAGGGTACGTGTGCACCTGCATCACTATGCAGGGACCTGTGCCACCTGACATCACTAGCGGGTGACGTGTGCCACTGACATCATAGCAGGGTACGTGTACCTGACATCCAGCAGGGTACTGTGCCACCTGACATCACTATGAGGTCCTGATATCACTATGCGTGACCGTCCCACCTGATCACTAGCAGGTACGTGTGCCACTGCACACTATCAGGGTGACCTGTGCCACCTCATCCTTGCAGGTGACGTGTGCCACCTGCATCCTATGCGGGTGACGTGTGCCCACTGCATCATATGCAGGGTGACTTGCCCACTAATCATATGCAGGGTGACCGTGTGCCCACTGATCATATGCAGGGTGACGTGTCCCACTAATCACTATGCGGGGACCGGTCCCACCTGCATCACTATGCAGGGTGACGGTGCCCACCTGAATCACTATGCAGGTGACGTGTGCCCACTGACATCACTATGCAGGGTGACGTGTGCCCACCTGACATCACTATGCAGGTGACCGGTGCCCACCTGCATCACTATGCGGTGACCGTGCCCACCTGTCATATGCAGGTGACCGTTGCCACCTCATACTATGCGGTGACGTGTCCTGCTCACATGCAGGGTGACTTGTGCCACTGCTAATGACCTGTCACTATATGCAGGGTGACGTGCCCACCTGCTCATATGCAGGGTGACGTGGCCACCTGCATCACTATCAGGGTGACGTGTGCCACCTGCATCACTATGCAGGTGACGGTGCCCACCTGCATCACTATGCAGGGTGACGTGTCCCACTGATCACTATGCAGGGTGACGTGTGCCTGCATCACTGAGGTGACGTGCCACCTACATCACTATCAGGGTGACGGTGCCCACTGCACACTATCAGGGACTAATGCAGGGTGACCGTGTGCCCCACCTGCTATCACTACATATGCAGGGTCCTGTGATCCACTATCCATGCGGGTGCCGTGCCCACCTGACATCATAGGGTGACCGTGTGCCACCTGACATCACTATGCAGGGTGACCGTGTCCCACCTGACATCACTATGCAGGGTGACTGTGTGCCCACCTGACATCACTATGCAGGTGACGGTGCCTGGACCACTGCAATGACAGTGTGCCCACTGACTTTGCAGTGACTTGTGCAGTGACACTATGGTGACCCACCTGACATCACTATGCGGGTGACCGTGTGCCACCTGCATCACTATGCAGGGTGACATGTGCCCACCTGACATCACTATGCAGGGTGACCGTGTGCCCACCTGACATCATGCAGGGTGACCGTGTGCCCACCTAATCACTTGCAGGTGACCGTGTGCCACCTGACATCACTATGCAGGTGACGTGTGCCACCTGACATCACTATGCAGGGTGACCGTGTCCCACCTGACACACTATGCGGGTGACAGTCCACTGCACTATGCGGTGACTGCCACTGACATCATTGCAGGGTGACGTGCCACCTTCACACTATGCGGTGACTGTGACACTAATCACATGCAGGGTGACCTGTGCCCACCTGACATCACTATGCAGGGTGACCGTGTCCACCTAGTATCACTATGCAGGGTGACCGTGTGCCCACCTGCATCACTATGCAGGGTGACCGTGTACCACCTAATCACTATGCGGGTGACCGTGTGCCCACTCATCACATGCAGGTGACGTGTCCACTGACATCACTATGCAGGGTGACTGTGTGCCACCTGACACACTATGCAGGGTGACCGTGTGCCCACCTGACATCACTATGCAGGGTGACCGGTCCACTGATACTATGCAGGGTGACGTGTGCCCACCTGACTCACTAGCAGGGTGACCGTGTGCCACCTGCATCACTATGCAGGGTGACGTGTGCCCACTGCTCACTATGCAGGTGACCGTGTGACCACCTGACATCACTATGCAGGGTGACGTGTGCCACCTGACATCACTATGCAGGGTGACTGTGTGCCCACCTGCATCACTATGCAGGGTGACGTGTGCCACCTGAATCACTAGCAGGGTGACTTGTGCCACTGACATCACTATGCAGGGTGACGTGTGCCCACCTGAATCACTATGCAGGGTGACCGTGCCCACCTGCATCACTATGCAGGGTGACGTGTGCCCACGCTCACATCAGGGTGACCGTGTGCCCACCTGACATCACTATGCAGGTGACCGTGTGCCACCTGCATCACTATGCAGGGGACCGTGTGCCCACCTGCATCACTATGCAGGGTGACCGTGTGCCCACCTAGATCACTATGCAGGGTGACCGTGTGCCCACTGACATCACTATGCAGGGTGACCGTACCACCTATATCACTATGCAGGGTGACCGTGTGCACTGACATCACTATGCAGGGTGACCGTGTGCCCACCTGACATCATATGCAGGGTGACGTGTGCCACCTGACATCACTATGCAGGGTGACTGTGTGCCACCTGCATCACTATGCAGGGTGACCGTGTGCCCACCTGGCATCACTATGCAGGGTGACCGTGTGCCCACCTGACATCACTATGCAGGGTGACCGTGTGCCCACCTGGCATCACTATGCAGGGTGACCGTGTGCCCACCTGGCATCACTATGCAGGGTGACCGTGTGCCCACCTAGTATCACTATGCAGGGTGACCGTGTGCCCACCTGACATCACTATGCAGGGTGACCGTGTACCCACCTAGTATCACTATGCAGGGTGACCGTGTGCCCACCTGACATCACTATGCAGGGTGACCGTGTGCCCACCTGACATCACTATGCAGGGTGACTGTGTGCCCACCTGACATCACTATGCAGGTGTGACTGTGTGCCCACCTGACATCACTATGCAGGGTGACCGTGTGCCCACCTGCATCACTATGCAGGGTGACCGAGTGCCCACCTGGCATCACTATGCAGGGTGACCGTGTGCCCACCTTCATCACTATGCGGGTGACTGTGTGACCACTGGCATCACTATGCAGGGTGACGTGTGCCCACCTGACATCACTATGCAGGGTGACCGTGTGCCCACCTGACATCACTATGCAGGGTGACGGTGCCCACCTGCATCACTATGCAGGGTGACCGTGTGCCCACCTGCATCACTATGCAGGGTGACCGTGTGCCCACCTGACATCACTATGCAGGGTGACCGTGTGCCCACCTGGCATCACTATGCAGGGTGACTGTGTGCCCACTGACATCACTATGCAGGGTGACCGTGTCCACCTGACATCACTATGCAGGGTGACGTGTGCCCACCTGACATCACTATCAGGGTGACGTGTGCCACCTGGCATCACTATGCAGGGTGACCGTGTGCCCACCTGACATCACTATGCAGGGTGACCGTGTCCACCTAATCACTATGCAGGGTGACCGTGTGCCCACCTGGCATCACTATGCAGGGTGACGTGTGCCCACCTGACACTATGCAGGGTGACCGTGTGCCCACCTGACATCACTATGCAGGGTGACGTGTGCCCACCTGACATCACTATGCAGGTGACCTGTGCCCACCTGACATCACCATGCAGGTGACCGTGTGCCCACCTGACATCACTATGCAGGGTGACCGTGTGCCCCTGACATCACTATGCAGGGTGACCGTGTGCCACCTGACATCACTATGCAGGGTACGTACCTGTTGGGTGACCCACTGACATCACTATGCAGGGTGACCGTGTGCCCACCTGACATCACTATGCAGGGTGACCGTGTACCCACCTGACATCACTATGCAGGGTGACGTGTGCCCACCTGACATCACTATGCAGGGGTGCGTGTGCCCACCTGACATCACTATGCAGGGTGACCGTGTCCCACCTGACATCACTATGCAGGTGGACGTGTGCCCACCTGACATCACTATGCAGGGTGACGTGTGCCCACCTGACATCACTATGCAGGGTACCGTGTGACACCTGACATCACTATGCAGGGTGACCTGTGCCACCTGACATCACTATGCAGGGTGACCGTGTGCCCACCTGATCACTATGCAGGGTGACCTGTCCCACCTAATCACTATGCAGGGTGACCGTGTGCCCACCTGACATCACTATGCAGGGTGACCGTGTGCCCACCTGACATCACTATGCAGGGTGACCATGTGCCCACCTGACATCACTATGCAGGGTGACCTGTGTGCCCACCTAGATCACTATTCAGGGTGACCGTGTGCCACCTGACATCACTATGCAGGGTGACCGTGTACCCACCTAGTATCACTATGCAGGGTGACCGTGTGCCCACTGACATCACTATGCAGGGTGACCGTGTGCCCACCTGTACATCACTATGCAGGTGACCGTGTGCCCACCTGCATCACTATGCGGGTGACTGTGTGCCCACCTGCATCACTATGCAGGGTGACCGTGTGCCCACCTGACATCACTATGCAGGGTGACCGTGTGCCCACCTAATCACTATGCAGGGTGACCGTGTGCCCACCTGACATCACTATGCAGGGTGACCGTGTCCCACCCTACTAGTATCCACTATGCAGGGTGACCGTGTGCCCACCTGACATCACTATGCAGGGTGACTGTGTGCCCACCTGACATCACTATGCAGGGTGACCGTGTGCCCACCTGACATCACTAGCAGGTGACCGTGTGCCCACCTGACATCACTATGCAGGGTGACCGTGTTGCCCACCTGACATCACTATGCAGGGTGACCGATGTGCCCACCTGCATCACTATGCAGGGTGACCGTGTGCCCACCTGCATCACTATGCAGGGTGACCGTGTGCCCACCTGACATCACTATGCAGGGTGACCGTGTGCCCACCTGCATCACTATGCAGGGTGACCGTGTGCCCACCTGACATCACTATGCAGGTGACTGTGTGCCCACCTGGCATCACTATGCAGGGTGACCGTGTGCCCACCTGACATCACTATGCAGGGTGACCGTGTACCCACCTAGTATCACTATGCAGGGTGACCGTGTGCCCACCTGGCATCACTATGCAGGGTGACCGTGTGCCCACCTGGCATCACTATGCAGGGTGACCGTGTGCCCACCTGACATCACTATGCAGGGTGACTGTGTGACCACCTGACATCACTATGCAGGGTGACCATGTGCCCACCTGACATCACATGCAGGGTGACCGTGTGCCCACCTGACATCACTATGCAGGGTGACCGTGTGACCCACCTGACATCACTATGCAGGGTGACCGTGTGCCCACCTGACATCACTATGCAGGGTCACCGTGTGACCACCTGACATCACTATGCAGGGTGACCGTGTGCCCACTGACATCACTATGCAGGGTGACCGTGTGCCCACCTGACATCACTATGCAGGGTGACCGTGTACCCACCTGACATCACTATGCAGGGTGACTGTGTGCCCACCTGACATCACTATGCAGGGTGACCGTGTGCCCACCTGACATCACTATGCAGGGTTACCGTGTGACTACCTGACATCACTATGCAGGGTGACCATGTGCCCACCTGACATCACTATGCAGGGTGACCGTGTGCCCACCTAGTATCACTATGCAGGGTGACCGTGTGCCCACCTGACATCACTATGCAGGGTGACCATGTACCCACCTAGTATCACTATGCAGGGTGACCGTGTGCCCACCTGACATCACTATGCAGGGTGACCGTGTGCCCACCTGACATCACTATGCAGGGTGACCGTGTGCCCACCTTTCATCACTATGCCGGGTGACTGTGTGACCATCTGGCATCACTATGCAGGGTGACCATGTGCCCACCTGACATCACTATGCAGGGTGACCGTGTGCCCACCTAGTATCACTATGCAGGGTGACCGTGTGCCCACCTGACATCACTATGCAGGGTGACCGTGTACCCACCTAGTATCACTATGCAGGGTGACCGTGTGCCCACCTGACATCACTATGCAGGGTGACTGTGTGCCCACCTGACTCACTATGCAGGGTGACTGTGTGCCCACCTGACATCACTATGCAGGGTGACCGTGTGCCCACCTGACATCACTATGCAGGGGGACCGAGTGCCCACCTGGCATCACTATGCAGGGTGACCGTGTGCCCACCTGGCATCACTATGCAGGGTGACCGTGTGCCCACCTGGCATCACTATGCAGGGTGACCGTGTGCCCACCTGACATCACTATGCAGGGTGACCGTGTGCCACCTGACATCACTATGCAGGGTGACCGTGTGACCACCTGACATCACTATGCAGGGTGACTGTGTGCCCACCTGAGGGTGACCGTGTGCCCACCTGAATCACTATGCAGGGTGACCGTGTGCCCACCTGACATCACTATGCAGGGTGACCTGTGCCCACCTGATCACTATGCAGGTGTGACCGTGTGCCCACCTGACATCACTATGCAGGGTGACCGTGTGCCCACCTGACATCACTATGCAGGGTGACCGTGTGCCCACCTATCATCACTATGCGGGTGACCGTGTGACCATCCTGGCATCACTATGCAGGGTGACCGTGTGCCCACCTGACATCACTATGCAGGGTGACCGTGTGCCCACCTATATCACTATGCAGGGTGACCGTGTGCCCACCTGACATCACTATGCAGGGTGACCGTGTACCCACCTAGATCACTATGCAGGGTGACCGTGTGCCCACCTGACATCACTATGCAGGGTGACCGTGTGCCCACCTGACATCACTATGCAGGGTGACTGTGTGCCCACCTGACATCACTATGCAGGGTGACCGTGTGCCCACCTGACATCACTATGCAGGGTGACCGTGTGCCCACCTGATCACTATGCAGGGTGACCGTGTGCCCACCTGCATCACTATGCAGGGTGACCGTGTGCCCACCTGACATCACTATGCAGGGTGACCGTGTGCCCACCTGGCATCACTATGCAGGGTGACCGTGTGCCCACCTGGCATCACTATGCAGGGTGACCTGTGTGCCCACCTGACATCACTATGCAGGGTGACCGTGTGACCCACCTGACATCACTATGCAGGGTGACCTGTGTGCCCACCTGACATCACTATTCAGGGTGACTGTGTGCCACCTGCATCACTATGCAGGGTGACCGTGTGACCACTGACATCACTATGCAGGGTGACTGTGTGCCCACCTGACATCACTATGCAGGGTGACGTGTGCACCATCCTGCATCACTATGCAGGGTGACCGTGTGACCCACCTGACATCACTATGCAGGGTGACTGTGTGCCCACCTGACATCACTATGCAGGGTGACCGTGTGCCCACCTGACATCACTATGCAGGGTGACCGTGTCCCACCTGACATCACTATGCAGGGTGACCGTGTGCCCACCTGACATCACTATGCAGGGTGACCGTGTGCCCACCTGACATCACTATGCAGGGTGACCGTGTGCCCACCTGCATCACTATGCAGGGTGACTGTGTGACCATCTGGCATCACTATGCAGGGTGACCAGTGTGCCCACCTGACATCACTATGCAGGGTGACCGTGTGCCCACCTGCATCACTATGCAGGGTGACCGTGTGCCCACCTGACATCACTATGCAGGGTGACTGTGCCACCGACTCCTATGCAGGGTGACCTGTGCCACCTGACATCACTATGCAGGGTGACCGTGTGCCCACCTGACATCACTATGCAGGGTGACCGTGTGCCCACCTGACATCACTATGCAGGGTGACGTGTGCCCACCTGACATCACTATGCAGGGTGACTGTGTGCCACTGCATCACTAGCAGGGTGACGTGTGCCCACCTGATCACTATGCAGGGTGACCGTGTGCCCACCTGACATCACTATGCAGGGTGACCGTGTGCCCACCTGACATCACTATGCAGGGTGACCGTGTGCCCACCTGGCATCACTATGCAGGGTGACCGTGTGCCACCTGCATCACTATGCAGGGTGACCGTGTGCCCACCTGACATCACTATGCAGGGTGACCGTGTGCCCACCTGCATCACTATGCAGGGTGACCGTGTGCCCACTGACATCACTATGCAGGGTGACGTGTGCCCACCTGACATCACTATGCAGGGTGACGTGTGCCCACCTGACATCACTATGCAGGGTGACCGTGTGCCCACCTGACATCACTATGCAGGGTGACCGTGTGCCCACCTGACATCACTATGCAGGGTGACCGTGTGCCCACCTGACATCACTATGCAGGGTGACCGTGTGCCCACCTGGCATCACTATGCAGGGTGACCGTGTGCCCACCTGACATCACTATGCAGGGTGACCGTGTGACCACCTGACATCACTATGCAGGGTGACCGTGTGCCCACCTGACATCACTATGCAGGGTGACCGTGTGCCCACCTGCATCACTATGCAGGGTGACCGTGTGCCCACCTGACATCACTATGCAGGGTGACCGTGTGACCACCTGACATCACTATGCAGGGTCGCCCGCAACTTGCAGGTGACTGCCCACCTGACATCACTATGCAGGGTGACCGTGTGCCCACCTGGCATCACTATGCAGGGTGACTGTGTGACCACCTGACATCACTATGCAGGGTGACCGTGTGCCCACCTGACATCACTATGCAGGGTGACTGTGTGCCCACCTGACATCACTATGCAGGGTGACCGTGTGACCACCTGACATCACTATGCAGGGTGACCGTGTGCCCACCTGACATCACTATGCAGGGTGACCGTGTGCACCACCTGACATCACTATGCAGGGTGACCGTGTCCCACCTAGTATCACTATGCAGGGTGACCGTGTGCCCACCTGACATCACTATGCAGGGTGACCGTGTGCCCACCTGACATCACTATGCAGGGTGACCGTGTGCCCACCTGACATCACTATGCAGGGTGACCGTGTGCCACTGACATCACTATGCAGGGTGACCGTGTGCCCACCTGACATCACTATGCAGGGTGACGTGTGCCCACCTAGATCACTATGCAGGGTGACCGTGTGCCCACCTGACATCACTATGCAGGGTGACCGTGTGACCCACCTGACATCACTATGCAGGGTGACCGTGTGCCCACCTGACATCACTATGCAGGGTGACCGTGTGCCCACCTGACATCACTATGCAGGGTGACCGTGTGCCCACCTGCATCACTATGCAGGGTGACTGTGTGCCCACCTGACATCACTATGCAGGGTGACCGTGTGCCCACCTGACATCACTATGCAGGGTGACCGTGTGCCCACCTGACATCACTATGCAGGGTGACCGATGTCCCACCTGGCATCACTATGCAGGGTGACCGTGTGCCCACCTGACATCACTATGCAGGGTGACCGTGTGACCACCTGTCATCACTATGCAGGGTGACCGTGTGCCCACCTGACATCACTATGCAGGGTGACCGTGTGCCCACCTGACATCACTATGCAGGGTGACTGTGTGCCCACCTGACATCACTATGCAGGGTGACGTGTCCACCTGACATACTATGCAGGGTGACCGGTCCACTGATCACTATGCAGGTGACGAGTGCCCACCTGACATCACTATGCAGGGTGACCGTGTGCCCACCTGGCATCACTATGCAGGGGTGACCGTGTGACCCACCTGGCATCACTATGCAGGGTGACTGTGTGCCCACTGGCATCACTATGCAGGGTGACCTGGTGCCCACCTGACATCACTATGCAGGGTGACCGTGTGCCACCTGATCACTATGCAGGGTGACCGTGTGCCCACCTGACATCACTATGCAGGGTGACCGTGTCCCACCTAGTATCACTATGCAGGGAGGCCGCATTGGGTGACCGTGTGCCCACCTGACATCACTATGCAGGGTGACTGTGTGCCCACCTGACATCACTATGCAGGGTGACGTGTGCCCACCTGACATCACTATGCAGGGTGACCGTGTGCCCACCTGACATCACTATGCAGGGTGACCGGTGTGCCCACCTGGCATCACTATGCAGGGTGCCCGTGTGCCCACCTGGCATCACTATGCAGGGTGACCAGTGTGCCCACCTGACATCACTATGCAGGGTGACCGTGTGCCACCTGATCACTATGCAGGGTGACCGTGTGCCCACCTGACATCACTATGCAGGGTGACCGTGTGACCACCTGATCACTATGCAGGGTGACGTGTGCCCACCTGACATCACTATTGCAGGGTGACTGTGTGCCCACCTGGACATCACTATGCAGGGTGACCGTGTGCCCACCTGACATCACTATGCAGGGTGACCGTGTGCCCACCTGTATCACTATGCAGGGTGACCGTGTGCCCACCTGACATCACTATGCAGGGTGACCGTGTACCCACCTAGCATCACTATGCAGGGTGACCGTGTGCCCACCTGACATCACTATGCAGGGTGACCGTGTGCCCACCTGACATCACTATGCAGGGTGACTGTGTCCCACCTGACATCACTATGCAGGGTGACTGTAGTGCCCACCTGAGCATCACTATGCAGGGTGACCGTGTGCCCACCTGGCATCACTATGCAGGGTGACCGTGTGCCCACCTGACATCACTATGCAGGGTGACCGTGTGCCCACCTGGCATCACTATGCAGGGTGACCGTGTGGCCCACCTGGCATCACTATGCAGGGTGACTGTGTGCCCACCTGACATCACTATGCAGGGTGACCGTGTAGCCACCTGGCAATCACTATGCAGGGTGACCTGTGTGCCCACCTGGACATCACTATGCAGGGTGACTGTGTGACCACTGACATCACTATGCAGGGTGACTCGTATGACCACTGACATCACTATGCAGGGTGACTGTGTGCACACACTCAGCTGACATCACTATGCAGGGTGACTGTGTGACCATCTGGCATCACTATGCAGGGTGACCGTGTGCCCACCTGACATCACTATGCAGGGTGACTGTGTGCCCACCTGGCATCACTATGCAGGGTGACCGTGTGCCACCTGATCATCACTATGCAGGGTGACTGTGTGCCCACCTGACATCACTATGCAGGGTGACCGTGTGCCCACCTGACATCACTATGCAGGGTGACCGTGTGACCACCTGACATCACTATGCAGGGTGACTGTGTGACCACCTGACATCACTATGCAGGGTGACTGTGTGACCATCTGACATCACTATGCAGGGTGACTGTGTGACCATCTGGCATCACTATGCAGGGTGGACGTGTGCCCACCTGACATCACTATGCAGGGTGACTGTGTGCCATCTGCATCACTATGCAGGGTGACCGTGTGACCACCTGACATCACTATGCAGGGTGACCGTGTGCCCACCTGACTATCACTATGCAGGGTGACCGTGTGCCCACCTGACATCACTATGCAGGGTGACCGGTGTCCCACCTGCATCACTATGCAGGGTGACCGTGTGCCCACCTGCATCACTATGCGGGTGACCGTGTGCCCACCTGACATCACTATGCAGGGTGACCTGTGCCACTACTGGATCACTATGCGGTGACCTTGTGACCACTGCATCACTATGCAGGGTGACCGTGCCCACCTGACTCACTATGCAGGTGACCGTGTGCCCACCTAGTATCACTATGCAGGGTGACCGTGTGCCCACCTGACATCACTATGCAGGGTGACTCGTGTACCCACCTGTATCACTATGCAGGGTGACCGTGTGCCCACCTGACATCACTATGCAGGGTGACCGTGTGCCCACCTGACATCACTATGCAGGGTGACCTGTGTGCCCACCTGACATCACTATGCAGGGTGACTGTGTGCCCACCTGACATCACTATGCAGGGTGACCGTGTGCCCACCTGACATCACTATGCAGGGTGACCGTGTGCCCACCTGACATCACTATGCAGGGTGACCGTGTGCCCACCTGCATCACTATGCAGGGTGACGTGTGCCACCTGGCATCACTATGCAGGGTGACCGTGTGCCCACCTGA
Source organism: Allobates femoralis (assembly GCA_033576535.1). Taxonomy (NCBI): domain Eukaryota; kingdom Metazoa; phylum Chordata; class Amphibia; order Anura; family Aromobatidae; genus Allobates; species Allobates femoralis. The sequence goes on from JARQOC010000005.1 coordinate 290,040,372, forward strand.
CATCACTATGCAGGGTGACCGTGTGCCCACCTGGCATCACTATGCAGGGTGACCGTGTGCCCACCTGGCATCACTATGCAGGGTGACTGTGTGCCCACCTGACATCACTATGCAGGGTGACCGTAGTGACCACCTGACATCACTATGCAGGGTGACTGTGTGCCCACCTGACATCACTATTCAGGGTGACTGTGTGACCATCTGGCATCACTATGCAGGGTGACTGTGTGACCACCTGCATCACTATGCAGGGTGACTGTGTGCCCACCTGACATCACTATGCAGGGTGACTGTGTGACCATCTGGCATCACTATGCAGGGTGACCGTGTGACCACCTGACATCACTATGCAGGGTGACTGTGTGCCCACCTGACATCACTATGCAGGGTGACCGTGTGCCCACCTAGTATCACTATGCAGGGTGACCGTGTGTCCACCTGCAATCACTATGCAGGGTGACCGTGTGCCCACCTGCATCACTATGCAGGGTGACCGTGTGCCCACCTGACATCACTATGTAGGGTGACCGTGTGCCCACCTGGCATCACATATGCAGGGTGAACGTGTGCCCACCTAGTATCACTATGCAGGGTGACCGTGTGCCCACCTGACATCACTATGCAGGGTGACCGTGTGCCCACCTGACATCACTATGCAGGGTGACTGTGTGCCCACCTGGCATCACTATGCAGGGTGACCGTGTGCCCACCTGACATCACTATGCAGGGTGACCGTGTGCCCACCTGACATCACTATGCAGGGTGACCGTCGTGTGCCCACCTGACATCACTATGGCAGGTGACTGTTGTGCCCACCTGACATCACTATGCAGGGTGACTGTGTGCCCACCTGACATCACTATGCAGGGTGACCTGTGTGACCATCTGCATCACTATGCAGGGTGACTGTGTGACCACTGGCATCACTATGCAGGGTGACCGTGTGCCCACCTGACATCACTATGCAGGGTGACCGTGTGACCACCTGGCATCACTATGCAGGGTGACCATGTGCCCACCTGGCATCACTATGCCGTGTGACTGTGTGACCATCTGGCATCACTATGCAGGGTGACTGTGTGACCATCTGACATCACTATGCAGGGTGACCGTGTGCCCACCTGGCATCACTATGCAGGGTGACCATGTGCCCACCTGGCATCACTATGCCGTGTGACTGTGACCATCTGGCATCACTATGCAGGGTGACTGTGTGCCCACCTGACATCACTATGCAGGGTGACTGTGTGACCATCTGGCATCACTATGCAGGGTGACTGTGTGACCATCTGGCATCACTATGCAGGGTGACCGTGTGCCCACCTGACATCACTATGCAGGGTGACCGTGTGACCCACCTGGCATCACTATGCAGGGTGACCGTGTGACCACCTGGCATCACTATGCAGGGTGACCGTGTACCCACCTAGTATCACTATGCAGGGACAGTCGCCAGAGGAGTGATGCCAGGGAATGGCTCAGGCTGCCTGCTAGACGGGTGAGAGACTTATTAGCAGGAAGAAAGGGTCGCAGCTTAGCTACAGGCAGCCAGGACTAACAAAGAGGAGCACAGCAGGGAGGCCTCAGAACTCAAAGGGTGAGGAGATACCCAACTTGCCTCCAGGCCGTCCGGACTCACAACATCACCTGTGGTCAGTGTCCTTCCTGATTTAAACCTTCAACTACCAGTAAAGGTACAGGAGACTAGGTACTGTGTGTTTGTCGGTTATTCCGCGCCCTCAGTCCTGACCCTAACGACCTACCATTGCCATAGACTATACCAGTTGCCCTGTGGAACCGATCCACCCGTGTGGAGCGATATCACCTTAGCTGTGGTTCCAACATCCCCAGAGGTCCCGCACCGCAGCATCAGCCATCAATAGGTGAACATCACGGGTGGCGTCAACACTTCAACCCTTAACTCCCAAATTTTTATTGACACCTCCAGGGTCATGGAGTTGAGTCTTAACCCCTGTGACTCCCCAGCAGTACTGTAGCCCGCTTCCAAGTAATCCACGGCCTTGGGGGGCATGCCAACCTCAAGAAGTTTATTAACCTTTGAGGTGCTTGACAGGAACTAAAGCAACATGGAAGGCAAAAATTAACGTTTTACTTTTTCCAACAAAAATGTTACTTTAGCCTCAAATATTGCATTTCCATAAATGTAACAACAGCAGAAAATGAACCCTAAAATGTATTGTGCATTTTCTCCTGAGTACACAGATACCCCATGTGGTAAAAAAAAAAACACTGTTTAGGCAGACAGCAGGGCTCGGAAGGGAGGGAGCACCATTTCACTTTTTGAATGGAAAATTACCGTATTTTTCGAATTATAGGGCACACTTTTGTTCCTCCACATTTTGGGGGGAAAGTGGGGGGTGCATTTTATAATCCAAATCTACAGTTTCTGTACTGTAGGGGAGTGGGGGTGGCGGCTCCGAAGCGGTGTCCAGAGGCTGGAGTGGGCTGGATTAGTCTGCATAGGTAGCTTGTGGTAACATGCCACCCTCTTATTATGCTCATATTATATTCACTGCATCCCGCTGTCCACCTCTCAGTGCTGAAGCCTTACTGAGAGATGGACGGGGGAGCGGCGCTTATTATATGAGCCTGCTCTTACCCCACCATCCAGAACTCATCCCCTGTCACTCTTGTTCTTGCCTGTTTGCCAGCATGGGGGGCATATAGAGTGATGTGAGGGCATATTCAGAATGGGGAGGTGCAGGACGGGGGGCCATATCCAGGATGGGGGGCTATGTACCATCACTGGGGGCCATATCCTGGATTGGGGACGTTGTGGGACGTCACAGGTCGGAGAGGCACCGACTTTTATGACGTCTCACAATGTCATAGGTCGGGAAGGTGTTAATCTGTAGCCGTATTTGAGCCATGAATGCTATTGTATAGAGAAAAATAGTTTTTTTTTGTTTTACTGTATCTTGAGCTATAGCTTTTTTATTTTTCCGCTGGAGATGTATGGTGGCTTGTTTTTTGTGGGACAAGATGTCGTTTTCAGCTGTATCATTTATAATTTATATATGACCTTATGATTCCACTCTCTGTCAGCTATATGATGAAAATACATAGTTTTTGCTATGTTTTTTATTTTTCTGGTGTTTACTGTAGGGGTTAGCTACGGAGACAGTTTTATAGACGCGGACACCGTGGTAAAAATATGTGTAGGGTTTTTTCTTTACATAAATAACTATTTATTGTAATTTTTTTTTGCTTTTTATTTTCTACACATTGAGGACAGCTCCCTCACTACACATGGAGGACAAGTAGACAGTGATTGATCCCTTACTACACATGGAGGACAGGTAGACAGTGACTGATCCCTCACTACACATGGAGGACAGGTAGACAGTGACTGATCCCTCACTACACATTGAGGACAGCTGCCTCACTACACATGGAGGACAAGTAGACAGTGATTGATCCCTTACTACACATGGAGGACAGGTAGACAGTGACTGATCCCTCACTACACATGGAGGACAGGTAGACAGTGACTGATCCCTCACTACACATTGAGGACAGCTCCCTCACTACACATGGAGGACAAGTAGACAGTGATTGATCCCTTACTACACATGGAGGACAGGTAGACAGTGACTGATCCCTTATGGTACCTTTACACGCCGCCACTGCAGGATGGATACCAACGGCTACTTACTCACGAGCACGCCCAAACGGTTACCAACGGGAACCGCACCCTCTTTACACGCCGCCACAAGGTGCGCTACGCTACGCTACATTTACAGCTAGCTACAACGCCGGGTGTCTCAAGTCGCCACCTGTAGCTCAGCGTACCAGCTTTACACGCCGTCACCACAGAGTGATCTGGGAGGAAAAAAGGCAGGACGTAAAACAAATAGGCGTGCCACAGACCTGTACGCCGCGCCCAAACCACAACCATTGGCCAACACTACGGAGTTGTGATTGGCCACGACGGAAAGGGCGGATGGGCGAGACGTGCCGTACTAGTGATCGGAGTGAAGCACGGAATAAGCGGTTGTGACATTGCGGAGCATGGCGAATGCATCTAAATCGATGGGAAAGTGTCACGCTGGAGCGGTGGCCAGTCACATACCCCCGTGTGTATAAAAGTAGCGGTCCTGGGCTATGTGTGCGTAGTAGAAGTGTTTGGCTTGTCACGCACGATCAGCGCTTGTGACAGCGGCGTGTGGCGATTGCACTGAGGTGCGTTTGTGCGACACACAGTAGCGGCTTACAACACACAGTATGTGCTTTTCTGTAGAAATTCTATCTGTGTCAACTCTTGCCAACTATGTGTGACTACAGGCTGAATGGTGTTAATATATCTGCTCACAGATGTGAATGTAGTGGAACAGCTCCCAAGGCAACATGTCAAAGGTCTGTGTGACATGTTTCAAACCCACCGACAAATATGTCCTGCATCAATGTGCTGTGTGCAGGGGACCCTCTGCCTACAACAAAATCAAGGATCATGTACGCACATGGCCACAATCACTGTTGGGCAAAATCCTTTTTGACAAACATGGCTACCCACACATATTGTCTGCACAATCCCAGCCAATAGGTGGCTATGACATACCCTGGCCCCCACCAAAACCTTCATCACATTGCCCTCCTCCACCAAGTAATCAGGCTCACACAGATGATTTTGGATCCAACATAAAAATTTTTTATTAAAATGCATTAATGTTGACGTTGGATTGCAACTTAAAAATATACAGAAAGTAAAAACAATGTAGAATTAAAGTGCATGTCACATTCTTCACCCACATTAAAGGGATATCCAATTGACCACACATTGAAAACTGTGCATCCCAAAAAAAAAAAAAAAAAAAACATTCCTAAACTAACTAACTAACTAAGTAACGCAACCTTATGCACATAATGAAACCAAAGATAGTGAAAAGGGTCAACCAAAAAGAAAAGGGGCCAGCTAACCTGCTGTCACCTCCATTGCAACCTGAAAAGCAACTCCCAGAGCCAGCCACACTACATGGCCCAATGCCCTCAAGCAGGACCACCATCGGTTCCTTTGTAATGTGTTTGCACTTTTACAAAGGGATGTGGTGATGTGGCTAACATAGTTACCTCATGGTGAGGTTTATGCACCAAATATTAGTAAGGTCACATGAAGGAGCGTACAAAACACTTACACCAGCATTGTATTGAAAACATACATGTGTCCCAGCCATTTGGCACAATGCACAGAATGCTTAGGCCAGATAGGGCAGCCAGTCCACACTCGTGATGGTCCCAATGTGGGACAGTATAGGTCAAGAAGGCAAAGGGCTAGGCAGTCCACACTCGTGATGGCCCCAATGTGGGACACTATAAGAAAAGAGCCCAACGGGGGCAAAAAAAAAACAAAACATTATCACATTTTCAAGCCAACAAGGCAAGGTGTGTAAATTTTAGGGTCCAACTAGGACAACAGTTTTTGGGGCCATGTTTGGCCAGAATAAATTGCAGTTTTTTTCATTTTGCCTAGCTCCATTTTCAGCCATCCGGGCAAGGTCCTGCAGGCCACGCTGTAAAGCCCTGGTCATGCGGCCGACAAACGCCTGATGGGCAAGGATGATTGCCTCCATGGTAGGGGCACCTGTATTGGGAGTAAACACACACTTTAGTACACAGCAGTCGCTGGTGATGGCTAGTCAGGACTGGCCCCAAGCATCCCCTTACCCTGTTCATCCAACTCCACATCACCATCAGACGGGGAGAGAGATGGGGTCAAGCTCCATCCTGATGCACCCCGCACGTTCACCATCTGCAGAAATGGTTAAAACACATTCTTAAATATGTTTAGAGAAATCTTGTTGTCAAAGATCTAATTTTAGTAACAGTGTGCAGGGTGTATGTGGCAACATAACACACTTACCACCATAGTCACTGTGTGGGGACATGGTCACCCCAGGACTCGCCACTGAGCTGGAGACAGTGGGAGGTGGTGTTACTCCCGGGCTGGGGCTCCGTGGCCACATTACGTGGTTTAGGGGCAAAAGGGGTCCTGGGCTACGGGGCAAACCCTCCTCTGGCCCGGCAGGTGCTTCCAGCTCGTCGGCCTCCTGTGGGGAGGTGATGTCGTCCTCCTCCAGCCAAGCAGATGAGGACAGGCTCATCACACTCCAGCGGCCTTGCAGGTGGTGACAGCTCCTCCAGGTCCTCTGTCCCAGTAGGTGAGGGCAGGTCTGGCTCCAGAGGCCCTGGGGAAGGTGTGGAGTTTGGGGCCAAGGGTGGCACTTCAGCCTGATGTGGCGGTGTTGTAGGTGGGCCACCTGGGGGTGGGGCATGGTGCCCTTCTTCAGATGACGAATCGCATCTATTTTTAAATTAATAAACAAAACACGTTATAAATTGTACCTACACATTGTTCCCCTACATATAGCTTGTGTGGCTATGTATTTGACGGCTAACTTAGCATCAACCAGGTGATGCTGGATGCATACACTCATGTTGTATGCATGTACTGTGCGTGTGAAACATTTATTTGCGCTGACTGGAGGACCACAACACTGTGAAGATGTGTTTGATTGTGTAGGCCACACTGTCCCTTGTCATATGTTTCCATCCTTTTTTGTGTATTGTGGGACATGCACATGTGGCGGTGTGTGTTTTGGGCCAACTATTACTCACCACGCAGCCTGGCAATCCTGGCACGGATGTCCAGTATGCGACCCGGGCACTTTTGTTTTAAGTCAGCGATCTTTTTCTGGATCGCTTTGACTGTCCTCTCTACCCCCAGTTGGCGGACCAGGGACCGCTGGATGCGCCGAACGGTGCGCCGATTGCACAACCTGGGGTGCCGGTGGTGATGGTGGCCCCAATAGTCATGACGGTCACACTGATCAATGAGGATGATCAGCTCCGCCATCCCCCACGTTGCAGCGCGGTGAACGGCTGCCATGACTGCTATGGTGTGTGCAGAGGCGGGGCTGGCACCTTGCAGGCAGAGTGAAAATGAAACCAACGTCATGACGTCATTACGGCCGCTGTCGGAGTCACGCACCTTTTGAAGTAGCCCAACGCACAGTGACACGGCCGACACACTTATGCGGCACCTACTACAGGACACCCACAGTGCAGTGCGTACAACACGCCTATGATCTGTGTGCTGAGTACGAACTTCGATGTGGTATGGGTTTGTGTGCATCTGTGTGCGCGCTGCGCGCTGTGCCACACAAGGAACACTTCTACGGTAGCTGCTGTACAATAAGCCAGAGCGGTACGTAACACACACTTGTGCGCTGTGTTACAGCATTATTCGTTATCATGTGTGGAGAGGATGTGCAGACTGTATGAAGATCATGAGGTATTTGCTAATTTTCTTTCAAGTCTGTGTCCGCGTAATTGTACTACTATATGATTGTCATATGGCGCGTATGTGTAGTGCTGAAGGGACAGCTCATCCAAGATGGAGGGCTGTGAGGCAAGGGCCAATCGTAACGCAGCATCTTCCACCAATGATCGCAGATGGGGCGCGGTAACACGGAGCCTGGGTCACGCCTTAGCTACATTGCAGCTACATCGCCGGGTGTCCGGTGTTCCCTTCTGTGGGTTCTTTACACGCCGATACAGCTTGCTACAATCAGCGATGTAGCCATCTGTTTATGGGCAGTGCACGGATACAGATGTATCTGTAGCCGGCTGTGTCGTCCCGTCTTCAGACGCCGCTACTACGGGCGATATTGGCGCGACAAGCTACATTTGTAGCCTGTAGCGGGTTGTATCCATCCTGCAGTGGCGGCGTGTAAAGGTACCATTAGGGCCCCTTTACACACGGCTACATTTCTTGGGTGGCTACAGGTAACTTACTGGTTGCAGTGAAATCATGGAGACAAGGTTTTATCTTGTTGCTGTGTACAAATGGAATAATCTCTCCATGATTTCACTGCAACCAGTAAGTTACCTGTAGCCACCCTAGAAATGTAGCCGCGTGTAAAGGTACCCTTACTACACATGGAGGACAGGTAGACAGTGACTGATCCCTCACTACACATGGAGGACAGGTAGACAGTGTCAGGCCGCCTACACATGGGCAGTAAGGTCATCACCCTGGTAGTGAAGGGTGATCATCACAAACCAGGAGTGGGTGATTAACTCCAGAAGTGGATCACTTGTTTCTGTAAGGGCCACGTCACACTAGGTGACGTCACCGGAGATGTCGGCGGCGACTGGCCGTTTACATGGGGCGACACCTCCGGTGACGTACCGGCGATCTGACAGGCGGCATCGCCACTGGGGTGTGTCAAAACCCCTGTGGCGATGCAGTACAATGGGAGCCTATGGCTCCCGTCACCTGTTAGATCGCCGTCAGCTGTTTACATGGGGCGATGTGTACCACTCAAATGCGTCGCCAGGAGTGACAGTACCCTAAGGGCCACGTCACACCTGGCGACGTCAGCGGCGATTTTTTAGGCGATGCTGGGGCGTGGCCTATCACCGCCGACGTCGCCCAATGTAAATAGGCGAGGGCGACGCATTTGAGTGGTCGCCTGGTTTCACAGCAGCGCTGTGAAACCAGGTGGCCACTCTGGGGCAATGTGTACACATCGCCCCATGTAAACAGCGACCTGACAGGGGATGGGAGCCATAGGCTCCCATTGTATTGCATCGCCGCTGGGGTTTTGAGACACCCCAGCAGCGATGCTGCCTGTCAGATCGCCGGTGCATCACCGGAGGTGTCGCCACATTAAACATGCAGCGGCGACGCTAGCGGGGCGCCAAAAACGTACGCGCTCCGCCGGTCGCCGCCGACATCTGCTCACCGCATGTGACGTGGTCCTAAGGGTACCGTCACACCTGGACACTTTACCGGCGATTTCATAGGCGATGTAGGAGCGTGGCCTATCGCCGGCGACAGCGCCGGTGCGTCGCCTAGTGTAAAGGGGACGATAATGAGGCGAAAAATCGCCTTAGAGTGTACACATCGCCCCATGTAACATGGCGATCGTCGATGTTACAGGCGATGGGGGCCAGAGGCTCCCATGTTACAGGATCGCCGCTGGGGTTTGTGGACAATGTCGCCTGTAACATCGCCATTGTCGTCGCCAGAGGTATCGCCGCATGCAAAGGCGCGACGGCGACGCTGGCGGGGCGCCAGAAGCGCACGCGCTCCCGTGCGTCGCCGGTGATTATCTCCGGCGATGTGGATAGGTGTGACAGTACCCTTATACTTTTCCTCTGATTGTTCCACTCCTGGTTCGTGATGAGCACGCGCGTAAAACATGCAGCAAATACGCAGCGAGTGACAGCACCCCAACATAGTTTTAAGGTTGAACATAGACTTTAAATTCATCTAGGTCAACCCATAGCCTAAGGGTGGAGGCACACTGGCGTGAGCATTGCACGAGTGCATTGCAAAAAAAACTCACATTGCACTCGAACCAGTATTAATAAATCTTTCTGGTCATATTTGTGCAATCTCAACTCACTGTACTCGCATTGCGAGTCAAATGTGAGTTCAATCGCAGCATGCTGTTAGTGAACGCGATTTTCTCATGCGAGTGGCCAATAAAAGTATATGGGTGCGAGAAGATCTTGCACCCATACGGCACACTGTGTGATTTAGTAGCATGGTTTTTTCCATTCTGCTGAAAGTTACACTGGAGAGTAATGGGGAGACAGGTGGTAGGTGGGAAGTGAGCAGGAAGCGGTTAGGGAAAGGAAAAGAACAAAAGCAAGACACAATGGGAAGTGGTTAGCTAGTCGGAGGAGGACAAGAGACAGAGAAGACAAAGAAAACAGACCCAGAGGCCCGAACCACGATAAGGCCTATCCCGGGTCCTGCCCTGACCTTGCAAACCACAAGCTCTTCCCCGCTGGCCTTCCATCCCCCCCAATCACCTCAACTCCGGATGCCCTGGGGACCTGCTTCTCCCGTGGGGAGCTAAACTGTCGAGCCCACTGGGACGAGGGTACTCGGTAACGGACCGTGTCTGCTACGGAGGAAGTCAGGGGTGGTCCTGGTCCGGACCGTGTCCTGGGCCCTGGCAAATAAAAGGGTGTATTTACAGGGGAGAATAGTCTATCGTGACGCCACCCACTATGTGCGGCCAGTGATGGGGCCGCTGCTGCTGCAGAATCTCCGGTGGTGTAATGGCAGCGCAGATGGAATAGTTCCAGTGGGTAGAACTGTATTCCCCGGGGCAGTGACGGTAAAGTCTATCTATTATATAATCACGAATGGATTTCGCGCACCAAAGTCGCATGCGACTCAGCGTGGTCATGTGGATACGAAAAATGCATTGGCCGCGCAGCGGCCAATGCGACCAGTTGTAAGGCGACTCGCTATGCCCGCGCAGCGGCATGGCGAGTCGCCTTAGCAGCGCGAAGCATTGGCCGCGAAGCGGCCATTGCGAGTCAGAGACTCGCTCGGCTAGAATCCCGATGCATTGTGCATCGGGCACCCATCTAGTAATGGATATGGATAGTGGAGACGGGGTTAAAGAACACACACTCACGTTTTGTAGTAAAAGGTGCAATTCTCCTTCTCTCCTGATGCTGCAGCTTTCTTCCAGCCCGTGTGCAGAGCTGACAGGCTTGTAGCTCTTCAGGTGGGACCTCTCTGCTGTTGGATGTAGGGCAAAGGTTGCAATCAATACACAGACTCACAGTTTTGCTGTTTTCCAAAGCTTTACTGCAGATGTTGTTGCAGATTATAGTCCACAAAGTCTGTAATGGGGCTAGGCTCTCCTCCCACCCTGTCCGGATCATCAGCTTCCTCGTTCTGCGCTGTGTGTGTGTCCTGGCCGCTGCTTCTAGCTGAGCTGCTGGGACTGCCTCACTCTTTCTCTCTTTCTGCTGCTGGTACCACTTGGCTAGGCAACTTGAGTCCTCTGTGCTGTGCTGACCCCGCCGTGTTGCTTTGCTCTGGTACTGTGGGCGTCTAGAAACCCCACTGCTCCTGGATTCACCGTGCTGTGTGTCAGTCACAGTACCAGATCCAGTGTCCGTTCTGTGCGCTTCTCTGGGGCGAGTAATGGTTGCACTCAAGCTCCCAGGAGTGTCTCTCTGCTTGTAGTTCTCCTTTCCTCAGACCCTTACTAGGCCTGGGATCTGTGAGCAGACTGCAGAGAAGCTTAGCACAGCCTCTCTCTGTCACTGCAGTCTCTCCCTCAGTTCTCCAGGAACTGAACTCTGCACTAAACTGTGCTCTTCACAGCACTGCTCCGTGCTGCACTGAGCTACTTCCTCATGAGCTGGAGTATTTAAGAGCAGGTTGTGCTCCCCCTCCTGGCCCAGAGGTGCTAGTGTTTGTCAGTGTGTTGTGGGGAGGGAACCCATGTGATGTTATTGTGGCACATTAACCCATGGGGTGCCACAAAACCATCACAGCTGTAACTCCATCATCCCCAGAGGTCCCGGACCGCAGCAGCGGCCCTACCGGTTGCTTTCCACGGGAAACTCTTTTCGTTTTACTTTCTCTGTTTTTTACCCCCTTTTTTACATCCCCCGCCTTTTTACTAACCACCCAACTGGGTGGCCACGGACCAGGTCACGCCACCGTGACAGCCCACAGACGCTTGAGGACATCAAGAAGGCCCACTTCCAAGTACCCCACGGCCCCGACTGAGGCGAGTCAGTAAGATCGGGTATTAGCGCTGCTGTCAAAGCAGCGTGTGTTTGATTTTGCCAGGTTGTCGGCAGATCACCCAATTGGGTATTAGTGCTGCTGTCAAAGCAGCGGTGTTTGAATTTGCCGGGTTGCCAGCAGATCACCCTATCGAGTACTACCGCTGCTTTGACAGCAGCTGTGTTTCAATTTGCCGGGTTGCCAGAGTACCCGATAAGGCGACCTGCCGGCAACCCGGCAAATTCAAACATCGCTGCTTTGACAGCAGCGCTAATACCCGATCTTGTTATTAGAACTACCGATCGCTCTATACATCTATATTTTTATCTCTCATTACTGTCTAGTGTAACTTTCAGCAGCATGGCAAAAACCATGCTACTAAATCGCACCACACACACATGCACGCACACACCACATACGCATAACCATGCGGACACCACTCGCATGGCTGTCATGCATCAAAAACGCTCCGTTTTTGGTTTATGATAGTGTGCCTCCACCTTAACATGTTGATCCAGAGGAAAGCAAAAAAAACCCTGTGTGGCAACATTAAACTCCACATTGGGGGAAAAAATTCCTTCCTTTTCTAGTGCTTTTTGAAGTGTTTTGGATCATTGTCCTGCTGGAAGACCCATGACCTCTGAGCGAGACCCAGCTTTCTCACACTGGGTCCTACATTATGCTGCAAAAATTGTTGGTAGTCTTCAGACTTCACAATGCCATGCACACGGTCAAGCAGTCCAGTGCCAGAGGCAGCAAAGCAACCCCAAAACATCAGGGAACCTCCGCCATGTTTGACTGTAGGGACCGTGTTCTTTTCTTTGAATGCCTTTTTTTTCTCCTGTAAACTCTATGTTGATGCCTTTGCCCAAAAAGAGAGAACATTCTTCCAAAACATTTTAGGCTTTCTCAGGTAAGTTTTGGCAGACTCCAGCCTGGCTTTTTTATGTCTCGGGGTAAGAAGTGGGGTCTTCTGGGTCTCCTACCATACAGTCCCTTTTCATTCAGACGCCGATGAATAGTACGGGTTGACACTGTTGTACCCTGGGACTGCAGGGCAGCTTGAACTTGTTTCAATGTTAGTCGAGGTTCTTTTTCCACCATCTGCACATTCTTGCGTTGAAATCTCTTGTCAATTTTTCTTTTCCGTCCACATATAGGGAGATTAGCCACAGTGCCATGGGCTTGAAACTTCTTGATGACACTGCGCACGGTAGACACAGGAACATTCAGGTCTTTGGAGATGGACTTGAAGCCTTGAGATTGCTCATGCTTCCTCACAATTTGGTTTCTCAAGTCCTCAGACAGTTCTTTGGTCTTCTTTCTTTTCTCCATGCTCAATGTGGTACACACAAGGACACAGGACAGAGGTTGAGTCAACTTTAATCCATGTCAACTGGCTGAAAGTGTGATTTAGTTATTGCCAACACCTGTTAAGTGCCACAGGTAAGTTACAGGTGCTGTTACCGTATATACTCGCGTATAAGCCGAGTTTTTCAGCCCAAAAATTGGGCTGAAAAGTACCCCCCTCGGCTTATACGCGAGTCAGTGTTGTATACCGATGTATACTTCGGTACATACCGATGTATACATCGGTATACAGCAGCCCCCGCATCCCCAGTAATGCAGGGCCCCCCAGCGTCTCTCCGGTCACCTGTAAAGCAAACTATACTTATCAGTGTCCCGCTGTCCGCGCCCGCCGCTGCCGACATCGCGATCCTCCATCTTCATGCGTCTTCTTCCTGTTTCTGTGCTCGTCGCCGGCAATGACATCATTCCCTGCGACGAGCACAGGAAACAGGAAGAAGACGCATGAAGATGGAGGATTGCGTACAGCAGCTGCGAGCGGGCGCGGGCGGACAGCGGTACTGTGATAAGTATAGTTTCCTTTACAGGTGACCGGAGAGACGCTGGGGGGGCCTGCATTACTGGGGCTGCCTGTATACTACCGCTGGGGCTGCTATATACCTCTGGGGCCCTGTATACTACCACTGGGGCTGTATATACTACCACTGGGGCTGTATATACTGCTGGGGCCCTGTATACTACCACTCTGTGGGGCTGTATATACCTCTGGGGCCCTGTATACTACCACTGGGGCTGTATATACTACCACTGGGGCTGTATATACCTCTGGGGCCCTGTATACTACCACTGGGGCTGTATATACTACCACTGGGGCTGTATATACCTCTGGGGCCCTGTATACTACCACTGGCTGTATAACCCCTGGGGCTGTATATACCGGGGCTGTTATACCACTGGGGCTGTATACTACCACTGGGCTGTATATACTACCACTGGGGCTGTATATACCTCTGGGGCCCTGTATACTACCACTGGGGCTGTATAAACCAGTGGGGCTGTATATACTGCTGGGGCCCTGTATACTACCACTGGGGCTGTATATACTACCACTGGGGCTGTATATACTACCACTGGGGCTGTATATACTCTGGGGCCCTGTATACTACCACTGGGGCTGTATAAACCACTGGGGCTGTATATACTGCTGGGGCCCTGTATACTACCACTGGGGCTGTATATACTACCACTGGGGCTGTATATACTACTAGGGCTGCGTCTATACTACCACTGGGGCTGTATATACCACTGGGGCTGTATATACTACTGGGGCTGCGTGTATACTACCACTGGGGTGCTGTATCTACCTCTGGGACTGGTGTATACCACACTGCTGGGGGCTGTATACTTGTGCTAGGGTCCACCCTCGGCTTATACACGAGTCAATAGATTTTCCCAGGTTTTGGGGGCAAAAGTAGGGGGGTCGGCTTATACACGGGTCGGCTTATACACGAGTATATACGGTAATTACATAAATTAGAGAAGCATCACATGATTTTTCTAACAGTGCTAATACTTTTGTCCACCCCTTTTTTTATGTTTGGTGTGGAATTATATGCAATTTGGCTTTAGGACAATTCTTTTTGTGTTTTTTTCATTGAAGACAAATTAAATGAAGATAATAATACCAAAGAATTTGTGATTGCAATAATTTTCAGGAAGAAACTGAGTATTATCTGACAGAATTGCAGGGGTGTCAATACTTTTGGCCAACACTGTATATAACTGGTAATATTCTATTTTTCAAGAAAGGCATCCAGGCCCTTCTTAAATGTTAGAAGTGAATCACTCATCATAACATCATACGGCAGAGAGTTCCATTGTCTCACTGCTCTTAAAGTACCTTTACACGCCGCAACTATGGTGTAGCAACTGAGAGGCAATCCGGAGTTCCGTCACCATTGCTCTGAAATTGCGGCGTGTAATTGTGGAAAGCGATGGTGATTTTTAAAGTTGCTCCCGGTTGCGGTTTCAGAGCATTGTTCAAAAACCAGACGCCACCCAGAAGACGACTTGCTCTGGTTTTGGCGTGTGAACGGGTGATAGGGATGAATCTGCGTTGCCTAGTGATTTCCCAGAGGCGTGCCACAGCGTGCTGGATACCGCGCCCCATCAGCGATGATTGGTGGGGGCTACTGTGTTTCCATTGGCTGTCCCTTCACAGGGCGCCATATTTGAAGAGCTGTCGATTCACACTACACAATTGCAATGGTTGTAATGTACTGTATTAGCCAGCCTACCTGCGCAGGCTGGCAAATCATGACGCTATTGCGTTGTCTAATCAGCGTGTTTGGGGCGCGGAAGACACAACTCTGTCATGCCTATGTTCTTGCGGCGCTGAACATGCACGCCCACATTCCTTTGTGGATTGCGGCATGTGAAGCGGCGTCAGGAGTCAACCGGATGTTTCCAAATGTTGGTGTGGGAACTTCCAGGATGATACATCACCTTAGGTTGAGGGCGCAATTGCAGTGTACATGCGGCTTTGGCGTTCGGTAGCAACCGTCAAGAATGTGCACGCGCACGTTCGGTTGCCTCCGATCGCCGGGAATAGTTGTGGCGTGTAAAGGTACCTTTACAGTAAAGAATCTGCATCTGTGATTATGATTAAACCTTACCTCCAGAGGTAGAGGATGCCCCTATGTTCCTGTCTCAGGCCTAGATGTAAAAAGATCATTAGAAAGGTCTTTGTACCTCATATATTTGTACTTTGTTATAAGATCACCTGTAACCCTTTGTTTTTCCAAACTAAATAGCCCCAAGTTTAATAACCTGTGTGGGTATTGCAGACCCCTAATAACCTTGGTCGCCCTTCTCTGTACCTATTCTAGTTCAGCAATGTCTTTGTTATACACTGGTGACCAGAATTGTACACAGTATTCTAAGTGTGGTCACACTAGTGACTTGTATAGAGGTAAAAGTATGTTGTCCTCATGAGCATCTATGCCTCTTTTAATGCATCCCATTATTTTATTTGCCTTTGCAGCAGCTGCCTGACACTGGCTACTAAATGTGAGTTAGTCGTCCACCCATACACCCAGGTCTTTTTCAGTGATAATTTTGCCCAGAGTTTTACACTTAAGCACATAATTCTTCTGCCCAATTACATGCCCTTACATTTATCCCCATTAAAGCTCATTTGCCATTTATCAGCCCAAGCTTCTAGTTTACATAAATCCTCCTGTAATATAAAATTGTCCTCCTCTGTATTGATTACCCTGCAGAGTTTAATGTCATCTGCAAATATTCTACTCTGCATGCACCCTACAAGATCATTAATACACGTTAAAAAGAAGCGGGCCCAAAACTGCCCCTGTGCTACCCCACTGTTAACTGTGACCTAGTCCGAGTGTGTTCTATTATAACCATCCTTTGATTCCTATCACTGAGCCAGTTTTAACCCACATACACATATTTTCCCATATCCCCATTGTTCTCATTTTATGTATCAACCATTTGTGTGGCACCGTATCAAAAGTTTTTGAACAGTTCATATACATCACGTCCACTGCATTTCTCTGGTCCAGTCTGGAACTTACCTCTTCATAGAAGCTGATCAGATTAGTTTAACAGGAAGGGTCCCTCATAAACTCATGTTGATACTGGGTCATGAGGTTGTTATGCTTCAGATACTTCAGTATAGAATTTCTTAGGAAACCCTCAAAGATTTTGCCCACAGTAGAGGCTAAGCTTCCTGTCCTATAATTTCCCAAATCAGTTTTTGTCCCCTTTTTTTAATATTGGTACCGCATTTGCTATATGCCAGTCCTGGGGAATAAACCCTGTTATTATGGAATCTTAAAGATTAAAAATAATGGTCTAGCTATGATGGTAGTTAATTCCTGTAATACTCAGGGGTGTATCCCATCCGGGCCCGGGGATTTGTCAACTTTAGTGATTTTTAGACGGCGCCGTACATCCTGCTGGGTTAAGCAGATTACATTTAAGGTAGAATTTTTGTTATCACTGACATGTTGTCTGTCATTGGATTTTCTGGTGTAAATACTGTAGTCAGGAAGCACTATTATTTTTTAGTTTCTTAATATGTATGTAGTTAAAGAATATTTTGGGATTATTTTTACTTTCTCTGGTACCGAGTCTCTCTGTCTCAATCTTTGCTACCTTGTTTGCTTTTTACATAATGTATTTCATATTTCTGTATTAATTTAAAGAGGACCTGTCACCCCCCGGGTGCTTTCCAAACTGAAACCACTAAATGCAGCGTGTCTGCTGCATTCGGGGAAGGGTCTCGCATGTTTCTACCCCCCTTGTAAGTTGTACAAAACACTTTAGAAAGTGTAGAGATAACGAGTCCGAAGGGACTTACTCAGTATGGAGTCATCGCTGCTCCCGGGTGTCCTCCCGCCCCCTTTCTCTCTGTGCCAGCTCCAGTTATTTCTGTTCCACCTCATGCCTCTGTGTGTCTCCCCTCCTCGCCCGCTCATGCATCTCTGCATCTGAAATCATACAGGCAAAGAGCGGGCAATGGTTTGGAGCAGGTCCCCGTAGCTGAAACGCCTCCTGCCAGTGACATCAGTGCCGGAGCACGCCCCGCTGTATGCACACTGCATAATCTGGAGCAGGGCGGGTTCTGGCGTTAACATCACCAACAGGAGGCGTTTCAGCCGCCGGGACCCGTTCCAAACCATTGCTCGCTCTGCGCCTGCGTGACTTCAGACGCTGAGGCGCATGAGCGGCCGAGGAGGGGAGACACACAGGGCCAGGAGGTGGAACAGAGGGATGGAGGTGGTACAGAGAGGAAGAGGGCGGGAGTACACCTGGGAACAGCGATAACTCATTACTGAGTAAGTCCCTCCGGACTCGCTATCGTATTATTT
This sequence comes from Allobates femoralis, assembly GCA_033576535.1. Classification (NCBI taxonomy): domain Eukaryota; kingdom Metazoa; phylum Chordata; class Amphibia; order Anura; family Aromobatidae; genus Allobates; species Allobates femoralis. The sequence continues at coordinate 290,058,147 of JARQOC010000005.1, forward strand.
TATGATCACTATTACCCAAGTGGCCCCCAACTCGTATATTTGATATGCGGTCGGGTTTGTTAGTTAATATTAGGTCTAGAAGTGCCCTCCTTCTTGTTGGGTCCTGAACCAGTTGTGAAAGGTAATTGTCTTTCATAGTTGTCAAACTTATTACCTTTGCTGGAACTGCAGGTTTCTGTTGCCCAATGTATTTTAGGGTAGTTGAAGTCCCCCATAAGAATGACTTCTCCCTGAATCACTGCTTTTTGGAGACCTATAAGGGTACCGTTACACGTCGCAACATTGCATGCAATTTCACTTGCACTTTGCTGGTTGCAGTGAAATCATGGACACATTGTTCTATTTTGTTGCCGTGTACAAATGTAACAATGCGTCCATGATTTCACTGCAACCAGCAAATTGCAAATGCAATGTTGCGACGTGTAATGGTACCCTAATAAAACCTATCAGTAATTTATTATTTCCCCCCTCCCCTTATCTCCACCCATAGGGACTCTACATTTTCATTAGAGTCACATATATTATTACGCAGGATCGCTTTTAAGGAGGATTTTACATATAAAGCACACCTTACTCCCCCTCGCATACTTGTATGGTAATTTCTGAACAAACTATAGCCCTGTAAATTAACAGCCTAGTCATGGCTCTCATCCAGCCATGTGTCCAATATCCTCGCCATATCATAATTATTTTCCAACAAGATTCATTATAATTGCTCCATTTTGTTAGGGAGTCTCCTTGCATTAGTGTACATGCACTTTATGTATTATTCTGTACCTCCATTCCTTCTTACCATATTGACTGTTCTAACCCCATCTCCCAATTTCATTATTTGTCCGCAGGTCACTATCTGCACTATCTTCCCCTCCTATACAATGAATACCCTCCCGCCCAATCCAGTTTAAACACTCCTCCAACCTTCTAGCCATTTTCTCCCCCAGCACAGATGCACGCTCCCCATGAGGTGCAGCCCGTCCCTAGTGTAGAACCTGTAGCCAACAGAGAAGTCAGCCCAGTTCTCCAGGAACCCAAACCCCTCCTTCCTACACCAATTCCTGAGCCACTTATTTATCTCCTTAATCTCATGTTGCCTGGAGTGGCACGTGGTACAGGCAGTATTTCAGAAAATACCACCTTAGAGGTCCTTGCTTTAAGCTTGCAGCCTTGAAGTCATCTTTAAGAACCTTCCATCTATCCTAACTTTGACATTTGTGCCAATGTGCACCATGACAACTGGGTCCTCACAAGCCCCTCCCAGTAATCTGTAAACCCGATCAGCGATGTGCCGGACTCAAGCGCCAGGTAGGGAGCACATTGTTCGACAATCCCTGTCTTTGTGACAGATTGCCCTATTTGTTCCCCTAATATTTCAGTCCTCCACTACCAGCACCTGCTCTGCTCTCCTATTTCCCCCTTTAGTGTAGCAAACATTCCTCTGGCTTTAAGATGTCATGCCTTGCTGCAGCAGTGCTATTCCTGTACTGACACCCCCCACATCTGCTAACTTAGCAAATGTATTGGGGTGTGCCAGATCAGGACTAGCCTCCCTGGCACTCTTCTCTCTACCCCGCCTTCTGTCACCCAGCTAGCTGCCTCACTGTCCTGCAGCTCCATACTACGATGCTCCCCCACATCTATCCCAGTGAGCAGCAGACTCCTTTCCATATTGTCTATGGATCTCAGTGTGGCCAGCTACTCATTTAGATCCAGTACCTTGGCTTCCAAATGCACAACATGCTCACATCTCACACAGCATCATGCACTCTCGACCGTCTGTTCAAGGATTGTGTACATGAGGCAAGATATGCACTGTATGCATTGTCAATAATGGACCTAATTTCCTAATGAGGATTGCACCAGACAGACATGTAAAGTAAAAAGAAATGGAAAGTATTAAAATACAAACAGCAATTCAGTAATTCCTCCCTTCTGAACTCCCTGAATCCAAAGTCACTGAATCACAAGTCACACACTTCCGTTCGCACTTATGCTCCAGTCACACGCAGCTCGTTCACACTCGCTAAGATAGAAGATATAAAGAGTTTTTTCTTCCCCTTTAGCAGCAATCCAACCTACACATCAATGCACTTCCAAAAAGGTAGACAGTGACTGATCCTGGACGACACATGGAGGACAGATAGATAGTGTCAGGCCCCACACTACAAATGGAGCACGGAGGACAGGTAGACGGCGAGAGGCCCCACACTACACATTGAGGACAGGTAAACAGTGACTGATTCCGCACTACACTTTGAGGACAGGTAGACAGTATCAGGCCCCATAATACACATGGTGGACAGGTAGACAGTGACAGGTCCCACACTACACATGGAGAACAGGTAGAGAGTGACTAATGCTGCACTACACATGGAGGACAGGTAGACAGTGACTGATTCCATGCTACACATGGAAGACAGGTAGACAATTACAAAAATATAAACAGCGGTACTCTTGACGCGCGCCAGGGCCATGGGGTGCTCATAACCTGGCTTCTGGCGCTTCCGGGGGAATCACAGGGTTCAAAACCCGGCTCCGTGACCTATGGATCAATCTTGACAAATTCTGGGAGTAGCGATTTAGGGGAAGGGTGTCATGACGCCACCTGTGGTATTCAGCTATTGGGGCCATTGCTGCGGTGTGGGACCTCTGGGGATAATGGGAGCAAGCAAAGGTGATATTGCTCCCCATGGGTGGAGCGTTTCCCCAGGGCAATCGGTAAAGTCTATGGCGGTCGTAGGCCATTGGGGTGCTGAATAACCGACAGACACGCAGGTGTAGTTTCATTTACTTTTACTGTAGCTGTAGGTAGAAGCCAGGGTACATTCTACAGGTGGTGTTGTGAATCTGGGTGGCCTGGAAGCAAGTTAGGTATCTCCTCACCCGGTGAGTTCTGAGACCTCTGTACTGCACTCCTGCTTGCTGGTCCTGACTGCCTGTAGCTAAGCTGTGACCCTTTACTTCTGCTGGAAAGTCTATCACCAGTATGGCAGGCAGCTCGAGCCCTTTCCGGGCGCCACTTCTCTGACCACTGTCCCTGAGCTCTGCAATGCTGCTGTGCCTCTAGGTGCCTTGGTGTGGCCAGGTGCCTTGGTATCGCCTGTCCTCTGGTTTTGGCTGCTGGACCTAAAGCACCCTCGCAACCTTGGACTCCGGTGTCAGTTTCTGAAACTCCGCTCTGGGTTAACCGGGTAACTGGCTCCACTCCCCAGGCCTACTCCTCTCCTTCCTCAAACCCTCGCCTTTGGGTCCCTCACACTGGCTGGTAATTATCCTCAAATGAGCCTGACACCACTTCAGTCCGCAGGATGTTTTCACAGTCCTCCTAATTACTGAACTAACTAAACCCTCCCCAGGCCAGGATTTATAGGGGAAGCTCCCCTTAACCCGGGTTCCAGAGCTCCCCCTTTTGGTCTGAAGTCAGGAAAGGTGTTGTGTGCTGTGGACTTACCTGGTGTGGAGACCCTATCTTGCTTCCAAGCATGACATCAGCCCCCATGGAAGGCAATGCCATTGTGGCAATAAAACTCTGGGGTGCCACATTTCCCCCCTAGTGAAATTCAGTACTCCTGGACTGAGGAAACACTTTTGAAAACATAAGAAATAACAATAACAGTAGATAAGTGTACAGAGTCTTAAAAATTAAAAATTACAAAAACCAAGAAAAAAAAAATCACAATCACTACGGCGCTTATTCCTTCCACCATTGGCTGATGAGGAATTATATACAAAATTATCTTTACCGTTCATTATTTCTCTGAACATATTTCTTCATTAAACTCCATGCAGCCTTTTATTTATCCCCCATTTTCTCAAAATGGCAGGACCATCAATAAGAACCTGTACTTTGTGTTACCCCCACCTAATTGTAGATTGTAAGCTCTTATAAGCAGTGTCCTCATTATTTTTGCTTTAATTATTGTATTATCTATTATAACTATTACTTGTGACTGTTTAAATATGAACCTCTTAATTGTAAATGTGGAATATGTTGGTACTATGTAAAAATTGTTATTATTGCAGAATTTATATTTTTCTCTTTTTTATTTCGCATCCATCTCACAACTATTTAAAGAGGACTTGTCACCCCCCTGCTGCATTGGAAACTAAATTCAGCACTGAATGCAGCATGTCTGCTGCATTCAGGGAAGGGCTCCCCCATGTTTCTAATGTTTCTAGCCCCCCTGTAAGTTTTAAAAAAGACATTAGAAAATGTACAGTTAAGTAGTCTAAAGGGTGGGATCTTATTAAGAGGTGTTCACTGCTGGCACAATCCTCCAGCCTCCTCCTTTTGTATTCCACCCCCTTCTATGTCTCTGCGCCGCCTCCTGTTCTGCTGGATCTGCGCTCCTCCTCTCCTGCTCTATCACTCAACCTGCCACACAGAGCTTGTTCAGAGCAGCTGAAAAGCATGTGTCCTGATGTCTGCGCCAGATTCCCGCCCTGCTCTCTGAATAAAGCATAAACAGGGCGACAATCTGGTGCTGACATCAGGCCAAATGCTTTGCAGCCGCTTTGAACAAGCTCTGTGCGGCAGGTTGAGTGACAGAGAGCAGGAGAGGAGGAGGGCAGATCTTGAAGAAGGATCTGTGCCCTGAAACTCGTGATTCGTTTAACAATAGAGAATACCTGCAGCTGTCACACATCTAACATTTGGTCTTTAGGTGAGAAATCTTGTAGCATTTTTTTCACATTTCTTGACCTGTTCTGAAAAGAAAAAACAGGAGAGCAATGGCATAACTAAAGTACACCGCCATATAATAAAACAATCATATAAAGTTTATCAGAAGATACAAAAGACATACACAGAATAAAAACAATTAAAAGAAAACCAAAACACCTGCAGATGCCTGACCAAAAAAAGTAGGTACATTTCTGCTCACAATAAATGAAACTTATATATGCAGTAATAGTAAATGTATGTAGAGACCCAGAAAAGCAATGATAACCACCACTCATGTCCTGAGTCCTAAAGCAGCAATAATTCCCTCAGCATAATGAGCTGCAATGTGAAACTTCACAGTGCACATGATCCGTCTTCTGAAGCAGTTATAAGAAACAGCATATTCATTCGGCAGCTGCCCGCTCTCCATAAATAATAGTATAGATTACACTACGCGGGTGGGGAAAGCACTACAAGAACAATGGCAAAGCCGCCTTAGGTGAATGACCGCCAGTTTGCCTGAATCCTGAGACTGCACTGTTGTCTAATATAATAATAACTAGTAAAAAGGCCCGATGCAATTGCATCGGGAGCGCGGTGAAATGAATTGTGTGTATACAGGCGGGTCAGTGGGTAGCAGAGTATACAGGGGGCTCTGTGGGTAGCAGAGTATGCAGGCGGGTCTGTGGGTAGCAGGCTATACAGGCGGCTCTGTGGGTAGCAGAGTATACAGGCGGGTCTGTGGGTAGCAGAGTATACAGGGGGCTCTGTGGGTAGCAGAGTATACAGGCGGGTCTCTGGGTAGCAGGCTATACAGGCGACTCTGTGGGTAGCAGAGTATACAGGCGGGTCTGTGGGTAGCAGAGTATACAGGCGGCTGTGTGGGTAGCAGAGTATACAGGCGGCTCTGTGGGTAGCAGAGTATACAGGCGGCTCTGTGGGTAGCAGAGTATACAGGCGGCTCTGTGGGTAGGAGAGTATAGAGGCGGCTCTGTGGGTAGCAGAGTATAGAGGCGGCTCTGTGGGTAGCAGAGTATACAGGTGGTTCTGTGGGTAGCAGAGTATACAGGCGGCTCTGTGGGTAGCAGAGTATAGAGGCGGCTCTGTGGGTAGCAGAGTATAGAGGCGGCTCTGTGGGTAGCAGAGTATAGAGGCGGCTGTGTGGGTAGCAGAGTATACAGGCGGCTCTGTGGGTAGCAGAGTATGGAGACGGCTCTGTGGGTAGCAGAGTATGGAGGCGGCTCTGTGGGTAGCAGAGTATGCAGGCTGCTCTGTCAGTAGCAGAGTATGCAGGCTGCTCTGTCGGTAGCAGAGTATGCAGGCGGCTCTGTGGGTAGGAGAGTATAGAGGCGGCTCTGTGGGTAGCAGAGTATAGAGGCGGCTCTGTGGGTAGCAGAGTATACAGGTGGTTCTGTGGGTAGCAGAGTATAGAGGCGGCTCTGTGGGTAGCAGAGTATACAGGCGGCTCTGTGGGTAGCAGAGTATAGAGGGGGCTCTGTGGGTAGCAGAGTATAGAGGCGGCTGTGTGGGTAGGAGAGTATAGAGGCGGCTCTGTGGGTAGCAGAGTATAGAGGCGGCTCTGTGGGTAGCAGAGTATACAGGCGGTTCTGTGGGTAGCAGAGTATAGAGGCGGCTGTGTGGGTAGCAGAGTATAGAGGCGGCTCTGTGGTGGAGGGGTGAGGAGAGAAGCGGCTCTGTGGTGGGTTGGTGAGGAGAGAAGCGTCTCTGTGGTGGAGGGGTGAGGAGAGAAGCGGCTTTGTGGTGGAGGGGTGAGGAGAGAAGCGGCTCTGGGCTGGAGGGGTGAGGAGAGAAGCGACTCTGGGCTGGAGGGGTGAGGAGAGAAGCGGGTCTGGGGTGGAGGGGTGAGGAGAGAAGCGGCTCTGGGCTGGAGGGGTGAGGAGAGAAGCGGCTCTGGGCTGGAGGGGTGAGGAGAGAAGCGGCTCTGGGCTGGAGGGGTGAGGAGAGAAGCGGCTCTGGGCTGGAGGGGTGAGGAGATAAGCGGCTCTGAGCTGGAGGGGTGAGGAGAGAAGCGGCTCTGGGCTGGAGAGGTGAGTAAAGAAGCGGCTCTGGGCTGGAGGGGCATCCGATTGGTCCAGGACGCCGAGTCCTGGGCAATTGGATGGGGGTGCTGTGTTTACAACACAGCGCCCAATCCGCTTTCAGGGGCGGCGGCGGCCAATGGGAGTGAGCGGGGCGTGTGAGGCTTTGGAGGCAGAGACGCCCCGCTCACTCCCATTGGCTGGCGCCGAGCACAGGACGACGTCAGTGGGTTGCGGCAGGCGACCACAGGCCCTACACCGCAAGTCCAGCAGCAGCGAGGCCCCAGCGGTGAGCGAGGGGTGGAAGGCACCGGCGGCATCCGGGCAGCGTCGACTTCGTGGCGGGGCCAAGGGTTGGCAGGATGGCGGTGGTGTGAGGTAATGCGGCTGCGGCTCGCGATGACACAAGCGTCATCGCTCGCAGTGCCACAAAGGATTATGGGATTCGGCTTCAACGCGCGAATCCCAAACTGGTGATTATATAAGTAGATATGTGTATAAACTGTATATGTACATCTATCTATATATGTGTATATACAGTATATGTACATCTATCTATATATGTGTATATACTGTATATATCTGTGTGTATATATGTGTATATATATATATATGTGTGTATATACTGTATATATATGTGTATATACTGTATATCTATATACGGTATGTGTTGTGTATATAGTGTATATGTATATGTGGGTATATAGTGTATGTCTGTGTATATACTGTATATCTATATGTGAGTATACACTGTATATCTATGTATGTGTATATACTGTGTATCTATCAATATGTGTGTATATAGTGTATATCTACATGTATATATGTGTATATATACTGTATATGTATGTGTGTGTATATACTGTATATGTATGTATATATGTGTATATACTGTATAGCGATATGTGTATATACAGGATATCTATATATGTGTACATACTATATATCTCTATATATGTGTATATAAACTATATCTACATCTATATATGTGAAAATACTGTATATGTATATGTGTCTGTGTGTATATACTGTGTATGTATATATGTGTGTATATACTGTATATGTACAGCTATGTATATATGTGTATATAGTGTTTATGTATCTGTGTGTATATAGTGTATATCTAAGTGTATGTGTAGATACGGTATATGTATTTATGTGTATATAGTGTATATCTATCTGTGTATATACTGTATATGTATATATGTGTGTATAGACTGTATATGTGCATGTATGTATATATGTGTATATACGCTATATGTATATGTGTATGTGTTTATATACTGTATATCAATATGTATATGTGTATATAGTGTGTATCTATGTGTATATACAGTATATCAATATATTTATGTGTATATAAGGTATGTGTAGATACTCTATATCTATATGTGTGTGTTGAAATAGTGTATATGTAGATTCAAAGATTCAAAGATTCAAAGATTCAAAGAAGCTTTATTGGCAGGACCAAATACATCTCAGTTTTGCCAAAGCAATTGTATAAAGGGAATAGAGATAGGGACTGTGGGGATGTTGGGTAGGAGCTGTAGGGAAGGTGGATGGGTTGGATCCAGGATGGGGGGGCTATAGTCCATGGCATAGGGAAGGTGGATGGGGCAAGTCCAGGGTGGGGGCTATAGTCCATGGCATAGGAAAGGTGGATGGGGGCAGATCCAATGTGGAGGCTATAGAGTCCATGGCATCATAGCTCTTTTTCTCGCAGTCTATGGCATTCGCTCACATACCGCGCTGCTATCTCCACTGCTCTCTCTTCTTCTCCCAGCAGGATAGATGTTTTTTCTTCCTCCTTCATGGTGATGAAATCCGGGAAGAGATGCGAGAGTCTCCTGAAGTGAGTGTCCCTCACTGCTGAGTATTTGGAACAGTGTAGCAGGAAGTGGGTTTCGTCCTCCAGGGCCTCCTGATCACAGTTTTGGCACAGTCTTTCCTCCCTGGGCTTGTATCTCTGCCTGTGTCGGCCGGACTCGATGGCCAGACTGTGGGCACTGAGTCTATATCGGCTCAGGATCTTGCGGTCTCTGGGATCCGGGAGTTTCTCCAGATATGGGGCCAGTTTGTAGTCTCTCTGTAGACTCCGGTACATGGTCAGTTTCTGTGAGCTAAAGATATCGTTCTTCCAGTCACTGACATATCTCTCCTGGCCCTCCTCTACCATCTTCCTGATTCCGGCTTTTGTCAGGCTGTGATTGGTGTTCTGGTTGTGTTGGGCTTGGCTGGGCTCTTCCGAGGGTCCTGGTTTTCCTGTTTCACCTATATGGTGATGGGAGCTTGGATTGCTCCTATGAAGGTGAGCCCGGAATGACAGCGCCCTCTTTAGAACCGTTAGGTGTAGAGGGAATCTGCCCAGCTCTGCCCGACAAGCACTGTTGGAGGTGCTCCGGTGGACCTGGAGAAGGTGCTTACAGAATTCCAGGTGGAATATTTCTGTTGGGCTGGAATCCCACCTTGACCTGTCTGGGTAGGTGTGAGGACCCCAGACTTCACTGCCATACAGGAGGATTGGGGCGATGATATAGAGTGTATGTATGTATATAGAGTGTATGTATGTATATAGAGTGTATGTATGTATATAGTGTGTATGTATGTATATAGAGTGTATGTATGTATATAGTGTGTGTATGTATATAGTGTATGTATATAGTGTGTGTATGTATATAGAGTGTATGTATATAGTGTATGTATGTATATAGTGTGTATGTATGTATATAGAGTGTATGTATGTATATAGTGTATGTATGTATATAGAGTGTATGTATGTATATAGAGTGTATGTATATAGTGTGTATGTATGTATATAGAGTGTATGTATGTATATAGTGTGTATGTATGTATATAGTGTGCATGTATGTATATAGAGTGTATGTATGTATATAGTATGTATGTATATAGAGTGTATGTATGTATATAGTGTGTATGTATGTATATAGAGTGTATGTATTGTGAGGTAGCAACCGGGGAACCCGCTTGCAAAACGACAAGAACACGTGTTTTTAAGTTAACCAATGTCTACCCGTTTATTTTCACATATTAATCACATAACCCGGGTAGCATGTTTGACACATATCACATTGATTAACAACACTTTACATAAATACACCATACATTTACATTTAACATCACAACACTTATATTGCACATAACGATTTATAGTAACCCGGGACCTGTAACCATCTCTGTCCCCATTGGAGCTCTACTAACAGCTCCCGGGTGGCTACGGCCTCCGGCCTACTTACACATCTTACAGTACCTTTATAATAAATACATTTGCTATACTTCGATGATGACCCTTCCGGGTTCATAACAGGGATTGGCAAACCCTAGTAACCCGGGGCTGCGGCCTCCGGCCTAACCACGCGTTACCCTGTACGGGAGCCCTTCTAACCCCTGCTTCTGACCTTCGTTACATACGCCTCAACGGGCCCTGTGGGTCCCAATGGCGGTACCTGCCGCCTGGCTTTAGTCCCCCAGCATGATGACTCAACACTCACCCGTAGTCAGGAATCCTGCCTGACCGGGTCCTTACATACCGTATGTGATCCATCATTCAAACGTCCATGGATCACACACCTGCTCACAGCCCACATCCATGGACTGTGGCCCCTCCATGGCCCATTACAGGGATTGGCAAACCATAGGTCACGGGAACCTCTACATCCGTTACCTACTGGAGCCCTCTTACCCCTGTCTCTGGCACCACAGGCACACTCACCCCATTAGAGGTCGTGGTTGAGGGACGGGTACCCTCTGCAAGCAGCAGGGCAAGCCTCCCTCTCGTCCCAAGGACGGAACGCCTCCAACATCATCCATACCAGCTGGGTCACTGTCTCTCCACATTATTATACATGGGTCTTACATAGGTCATCATCTCTCATTCAGGGCCATTACTTACGCCCTCATACACATAGTTCATCGGGTCCCTTAACTGAGTACTCTGACTCGGACCCAAAGGCGGTCTATGGCCGCCTGGCACACTACATACAATTGCCTCCACGGGCTACATACATTCCGGTTCATCAGGACCTTTAACGGACTCCACTGAGTCGGTCCCAAGGGCGGTCTATACTCGCCTAACATGATTTACGCACACCAGGTGCACAGTTCACACTATCGCTCGGGAACTGCTTTCTTACCGGGCACGGATCCGGGTCTCGCTACCTGGGTCACAGGTTCCACCAGGCATCCCCACAGGCTCCTTTCCCGGGCGTGTTTCACCCCACGCCCGGTCTAGCGTCCACGGGTCAACCATGGCTTCCCCCTCTAGGTGCGGACACGACCACGGACCTCGGCACCGGCATGGAGCTAGCATGCTCCCATCATGTCATGCACACAGAGCCTTGGACTGCTCTGCACTCAGGCTGGTCTCAGCTTCCATCTCAATCACTCTCAGCTTCCAGGATCAATCTCAGCCTCCAGAATGAATGACTCTCACAATCACTCAGGTGGCCGGCTCTTATCGTGCCAGCCACTCCCACATGGACACACCCCCTCAGCTGCTAATCATCAGCTTCCACACAGCTCAGGTTAACTCCCTGTGTTCCGGGTTGTCAGCACTCACTCATCACATCCTATTCCTCATGGACTCCTCTCACTCTCACTGCCGCTCATTAGGCTCATGAACTCATTGTGTTCGGGTTGGTTCACACAGTATTATCATCACAGGAAAACCGGCCAGTGTGCACAGGATCATCCTCTGATCCTACATGTGATGTACCCCGGCCATGCGGATCATGCCGGCGGTGCCTCACATACCCCCCTCCTTGTTTACACCCGTGGGTAGGGGTTAAACACACGGCCCTGACAAGTCGGGTGACAGCGTCGCTCCTGGCTTGTGAATAAGGGTCACACACACTGCCGGCTTGTACACCTAGGACACCGGTAAACCGTGTCCTAACCTCCCCCCTCCTTGTTCAGACCAGTGGGGGATGAACACACTGCCCTAGGAGCCGGGCCACCACACAACACCTTGTGGCACCGCTCCCGGTTTGTATACCTGTGACTCCTGTCCAACCTCCCCCCTCCTTGCTTAAACCAGCAGGGGCAAACACAGTTCATAGAATCCGGATGTGGCGTTGTCTTGGCAACTTCGTGACCCCTCGGGCCACCGGAACCTTGATCACGCCGACTTTGACTTCGGGACCCCTAGGGCCGCCCGATACTTTGAGTACGACGTCTTCGTGACCTCGCCAGGTCACCGGCAAGAGGCTAGGGTGCGTCGTGCGGTTGCCCATAGCAACCAAGTCCATATAAAGTGCATCCACAGAAATGTCCATATAAGGTGCTCCGGCACCACAGCCCTCGGCTGTACCAACCCCCCTTTGTAACTGGGGTGCATTCCTCACCGGGCAACCTTGCCCGCATTCTCCACCATATGTGAGGTAGCAACCGGGGAACCCGCTTGCAAAACGACAAGAACACGTGTTTTTAAGTTAACCAATGTCTACCCGTTTATTTTCACATATTAATCACATAACCCGGGTAGCATGTTTGACACATATCACATTGATTAACAACACTTTACATAAATACACCATACATTTACATTTAACATCACAACACTTATATTGCACATAACGATTTATAGTAACCCGGGACCTGTAACCATCTCTGTCCCCATTGGAGCTCTACTAACAGCTCCCGGGTGGCTACGGCCTCCGGCCTACTTACACATCTTACAGTACCTTTATAATAAATACATTTGCTATACTTCGATGATGACCCTTCCGGGTTCATAACAGGGATTGGCAAACCCTAGTAACCCGGGGCTGCGGCCTCCGGCCTAACCACGCGTTACCCTGTACGGGAGCCCTTCTAACCCCTGCTTCTGACCTTCGTTACATACGCCTCAACGGGCCCTGTGGGTCCCAATGGCGGTACCTGCCGCCTGGCTTTAGTCCCCCAGCATGATGACTCAACACTCACCCGTAGTCAGGAATCCTGCCTGACCGGGTCCTTACATACCGTATGTGATCCATCATTCAAACGTCCATGGATCACACACCTGCTCACAGCCCACATCCATGGACTGTGGCCCCTCCATGGCCCATTACAGGGATTGGCAAACCATAGGTCACGGGAACCTCTACATCCGTTACCTACTGGAGCCCTCTTACCCCTGTCTCTGGCACCACAGGCACACTCACCCCATTAGAGGTCGTGGTTGAGGGACGGGTACCCTCTGCAAGCAGCAGGGCAAGCCTCCCTCTCGTCCCAAGGACGGAACGCCTCCAACATCATCCATACCAGCTGGGTCACTGTCTCTCCACATTATTATACATGGGTCTTACATAGGTCATCATCTCTCATTCAGGGCCATTACTTACGCCCTCATACACATAGTTCATCGGGTCCCTTAACTGAGTACTCTGACTCGGACCCAAAGGCGGTCTATGGCCGCCTGGCACACTACATACAATTGCCTCCACGGGCTACATACATTCCGGTTCATCAGGACCTTTAACGGACTCCACTGAGTCGGTCCCAAGGGCGGTCTATACTCGCCTAACATGATTTACGCACACCAGGTGCACAGTTCACACTATCGCTCGGGAACTGCTTTCTTACCGGGCACGGATCCGGGTCTCGCTACCTGGGTCACAGGTTCCACCAGGCATCCCCACAGGCTCCTTTCCCGGGCGTGTTTCACCCCACGCCCGGTCTAGCGTCCACGGGTCAACCATGGCTTCCCCCTCTAGGTGCGGACACGACCACGGACCTCGGCACCGGCATGGAGCTAGCATGCTCCCATCATGTCATGCACACAGAGCCTTGGACTGCTCTGCACTCAGGCTGGTCTCAGCTTCCATCTCAATCACTCTCAGCTTCCAGGATCAATCTCAGCCTCCAGAATGAATGACTCTCACAATCACTCAGGTGGCCGGCTCTTATCGTGCCAGCCACTCCCACATGGACACACCCCCTCAGCTGCTAATCATCAGCTTCCACACAGCTCAGGTTAACTCCCTGTGTTCCGGGTTGTCAGCACTCACTCATCACATCCTATTCCTCATGGACTCCTCTCACTCTCACTGCCGCTCATTAGGCTCATGAACTCATTGTGTTCGGGTTGGTTCACACAGTATTATCATCACAGGAAAACCGGCCAGTGTGCACAGGATCATCCTCTGATCCTACATGTGATGTACCCCGGCCATGCGGATCATGCCGGCGGTGCCTCACAGTATGTATATAGAGTGTATGTATGTATATAGAGTGTATGTATGTATATAGTGTGTATGTATGTATATAGAGTGTATGTATGTATATAGTGTGTGTATGTATATAGTGTATGTATGTATATAGTGTGTATGTATGTATATAGGTGTATGTATGTATATAGTGTGTGTATGTATATAGTGTATGTATGTATATAGTGTGTATGTATATAGAGTGTATGTATGTATATAGAGTGTATGTATGTATATAGTGTGTATGTATGTATATAGAGTGTATGTATGTATATAGAGTGTATGTATGTATATAGAGTGTATGTATGTATATAGTGTGTGTATATGTATATAGTGTGTATGTATGTATATAGAGTGTATGTATGTATATGTGTATGTATGTATATAGAGTGTATGTATGTATGTATATAGAGTGTATGTATATGTGTATGTTGTGCTGATGGTTAGTCGTCCTGTGTGGGGGGATTTTTGTCCCCTATGGTGTCTCTCCCCGGATCTCCTCTCTGTCTCTCAGCTGCTGTGTGTGGGGGAGGTGCAGGGTGTGGGGCCGAAGCAGAGCAGGGGTAGACTGTAGAGGGGCAGAATGGGCTCCCCCCCCTGTTTCCCCTGGGCTCTATTTGCCCCTGCAGTGTCTTAACTCGCCCTGCCCCCTGTGTGGCTTCTTCCCAGCTCTGATCGATTAATAGAGGGCCTGCAGTGATGTCTGAGTCATGTGAATGATCACATGACTCTGACATCACCAAAGGTCCTTTTGCCTTGTAGTGAAGATGATCGGAGCAGAGAGAGATGCGGGAGTGTGCCGGAGCAGCAGGAGAGGTGGGGTGGGGGATCTACGGCTGGCAGGGGTGTATGGCTGGCGGGGGTGTGCAGGTGGGGGTAGTTCTCCGGGAGGTGCAGTGCGGCTGCGGCTGTCAGCTGCTGTGTGTGGGGGTTGCTGTCCCGGGGGATGGAGTGTGCGGGGCCGGAGCTCCTCTCCCTCTCTCTCTGGCCGGGTCTCCTGTGTCAGTGTGTGGGGGTTGTTGTCCCGGAGGTGCACTGCGGCTGCGGCTCGCGATGACACTACGCGTCATCGCTCGCAGTGGCGCAAAGCTTTCTGGGATTCGGCTACAGTGCCCGAATTCCAAACTGCGGATTATATAAATAGATGGTGTGCAGCACCTAGGTGCATACAGGTACATCACCCTCAATTGAGGCGCCTGTCCATCCAGAGAGTCCGTCCGGAAAATATACAGCATAAATATCTTAGAAATGACAGTGCTTCACAAGGTGGTGATATTTTCTTCCATATACGTTTTTTTCCATCCTCATGCGACGTTTCAAACAACCATGTTCTTTATCAAGCACTGTTGTCTAAATGACGCCATGTGCACATCCTACAACTGGAAAAACTCTTCCTCCACTCTGCTGATCATATGAGTTTATTGAATTTTATTATCCTTAGATTCAAAAACATTTCTTTTTATTGCATTTTTCTAGGTGTATCACCCAAAAAACCCCAGCAATTCTGGTGTTTCAATTTTTTTCATTACACTGTTTATATTATAGGTGAAATAATTTCATATTTAGATAGATCATACTTTAACAGACCTGTGGCTCCAAACACATTTTTTTTACTTATTTTTGCATGTGAAAAAGAACATTTAGAATATCACGCCAGACTTGGCCAGTGGGCGGAGCTTGGTGTAGAGGAGATATAGTCGACATTCTAATAAACACTACAAAAGTGGTGAAAATTGCGACATTACAGCCCCACACTGGACAACATTTCTTGTGGTGATGCATTTTAAGGGAGTTATCCAGGACTATTTTTTTTTCTTACTGTGGGCAAAAACCTAACAGACAGATAGTTGTTAACAGAATCAAATGCATGCCTATTCTGCCTGGTGCCAGCTCGGAGTAGTCACTGATGGCTCCTGACAGTGATTCAGCTGCTCCACTTCAAAAAGGCAACTCTTCTTGTTGGTTGCTCTATCTACAGGGTGCGACTACTGGTGTGGCACCCCTACAGTACAGTTGCCACAGGAACACATGGTGCAGGGAAGGATTTCCACATCAGGTATACTTACACATGCAACACATTCCACCCCAGACCTGAAGGGGGAGCTCTACTTGCCGACTTCAGGCAAGGTCCCCTATAAATTCAGGCCTGGGGTAGGAGTGCCAGTTAGGAAGCCTAGGCAGTGTGAAGGACCCAAGGGTGAGGGTCGGAGGCAAGGTGAGACAGATAGGGGGCAGAGGAACCATACCAGTTCACCAAAGAGAAATAGCAGAAGCAACCCGGACACCGGAGTCTGACTCTGCAAGGGTCCAATTAGTCCAGCAGAAAAGACCGGAGGGCCAGGGAGACCTGGCGCAGCACTTGTAGCACAGCCACCAACAGAGCCAGGGACCACAGAGGAGTTAGCGGTACCCAGCAGAAGGTTCTCATCACCTGCTATACAAGTGGGGGACACAGGAGAGGTCAGGGCCAGGTTTCAGACAGCCCAGGACTAGAGCACACACACACAATAACAAGGAGGCCTCACAACTCATCGGGTATGGAAATCCTGACCTGCCACCCGACAACCTCGACTGTACCCTGGACATATCCTTGCAACATCATCAGTAAAAGGTACGGAAATCAAGCCTCAGTGTGTGTGTATGTCTGTTGTTGCGGCCCCTGATCCTGCTCCCTTCAGACTATAATGCACCTGATGAGCCGCCTTCACCTGCAGCACAAGAAACAAGGCTGTATGGAGAGCTGCCTCCCTGAATAAATCCCTATTATCCACAACTGCCCCGTGGATCCTGCTCCACCTACGAGGAGCATCACCAACTGGCTGCCCCATCATCACCCGCCTCCAAGCAGCGCCGGTATCATTACTGGGAACCGTAGGTTGGGTCACAAACACTTTTTATTTAACCCCCTTTTTCAGCAACAACCAGGGCCACGTGCACATGCCGCTCGTGACATCTCCCATGAAACCAAACACCCGGAACCGGGTACCCCACTGCCCTGGGGTGGGTAACTGGCCTCAAGTTTATTGACAGCTGTTGACAGCTGTTTTCCTGCATTCTGCAGAACCTTGATGGTCACGCCCTGTTAAGAGAGCAGAGCAGAAGACAAGACACTGGTTTGTCAACGTGACATCATTAGAAGCTGCCAAATTGCCGGTGAGACCGCTCTGTGCTGGTAAAGATCGGCGCTGGCCACAACAAGCAGGTAGGAAATAACTATCTCCCCATTCTTCCATAGAAAAACAAGTAGTCATGGACAACCCCTTTAATGACTTGGGCACATCTTACTTGCTTACATCTTGACAAATGAGGACTTTTATTTTTTCAGTCCATTGGTCCTTGTGAAAAACGAATCATGTGCAATGATACTATAATAGGTCTGTGTGCTCTCCATGGTGACATGGACCATTATCTGCCTGTCTTAGCGATCCCATAGGGGACCAGAGAACATTATCAAAGAAGCAGAGAAAGGAGAGGAGGCCGGGAGACCAGAGAACCACATGGCCTTAAGGCACGAGCTAGAACGACAAATGTCAGTGATCCGAGAACTGTGGCTGCAATGTCCCGTCATCTGAGGCCAGACCTCTACTGTGGCCGAACTGCAGGAGGCAAGTAATTCTCTATAAGGAGTTGTGTGATTTCTATCGGCTTTGTTCCCCAGTCCTTAGAGGGATATTCCCACCTTTGTTGAGGATGGAGAGATATGAAATGTTTTTATAGGGTTAAAAATATCACAACTCTTCTCTAGAATATATATATTGTAATTTGGAAATGTCATGCTGTCTGTTATACACTAGATGGTGCCCACGTTCCATAAATACACCCGAAACCTAAGCCAACTCATTAAGGGAGGAATTTAGATATTAGAATAATTTGATAAGAATTGACCAATTAGGAGATGATTATTTTGTAGAAAGTTCTAGAATTCTAACACGCCTTTTGCTTTCTGTATAAAAATGTGTGTTTCAATAAATGCTTGCGCAGTGTTTAATCTCATTTGGCATTGGCATGAGTAAGGCATGAGACGGCTCTGGTGTCCGTATCATTTACTTGCAGTGTGCAGACGTGCATAATTGCCTATCTACTTATATAATCGGGAGTTTGGGATTGGGGCACTGTAGCCGAATCCCAAAATCCTTTGCGATAGCGTCATCGCGAGCCGCCGCTTTCATAATGCCGCCTACAGACCCCCGCACCTCTCCTGTCAGCCATAGACCCCCGCACCTCTCCTGTCAGCCATAGACCCCCGCACCTCTCCTGTCAGCCATAGACCCCCGCACCTCTCCTGCTGCCCCCACACCTTTACTGTCAGCCATAGACCCCCGCACCTCTCCTGCTGCCCCCACACCTCTCCTGTCAGCCATACACCCCCGCACCTGTCATGCTGCTCCGGCAGACCCCCGCACCTCTCATGCTGCCCCCACACCTCTCCTGTCAGCCATACACCTCCGCACCTCTCATGCTGCTTCGGCAGACCCCCGCACCTCTCCTGCTGCCCCGGCACACTCCCGCATCTCTCTGCTCCGATAATCTTCAATTTGCCAAGGGCAAAGGACCTTTGGTGATGTCAGAGTCATGTGATCATTCACATGACTCAGACATCACTGCAGGCCCTGTATTCATCAAT
This sequence comes from Allobates femoralis, assembly GCA_033576535.1. Taxonomy (NCBI): domain Eukaryota; kingdom Metazoa; phylum Chordata; class Amphibia; order Anura; family Aromobatidae; genus Allobates; species Allobates femoralis. Next base: position 290,076,675 of record JARQOC010000005.1, read on the forward strand.
CACAGCTGGGAAGAAGGGTAAGAAGGCAGAGAGGGGGCAGGGGGAGCAAACACAGTGCAGGGGCAAATAGAGCCCAGGGGAAACACCTGGGGGGGAAGGCATTCTGCCCCTCTACATTCTACCCCTCATCTACCCCACTCCACTCTGCCCCCACTCCATTCTACCCCTGATCTTCCCCATTCCATTCTGCCCTTGCCACACTACATTCTACCCCTGATCTGCCTCACTACATTCTGCCCCTGCTCTGCCACACTCCACTCTGCCCCTGCTCTGCCCCCACTCCACTCTGCCCCTGCTGTGTTCCACTACATTCTACCCCTGATCTGCCTCACGCCAGTTTGCCCCACTCCATTCTGCCTCCGCTCTGCCCCATTCCACTATGCCCCCACTCCATTCTGCCCGTGCTCTGCTCCACTACATTCTACCACTGATCTGCCTCACTCCACTCTGCTCCACTCTATTCTGCCTCCGCTCTGCCCCATTCCACTCTGCCCCCACTCCACATATACTGTGCTAACCACTGACCCACTATATACTGTGCTAACCACTAACCCACCATATTCTGTGCTAACCACTCACCCACCATATGCTGTGCTAATCACTGACCCACCATATGCTCTACTAATCACTCACCCACCATATGCTGTGCTAACCACTGACCCACCATATACTGTGCTAACCACTGACCCACCATATACAGTGCTAACCACTGACCCACCATATTCTGTGCTAACCACTGACCCACCATATTCTGTGCTAACCACTGACCCACCATATTCTGTGCTAACCACTGACCCACCATATTCTGTGCTAACCACTGACCCACCATATGCTGTGTTAACCACTGACCCACCATATGCTGTGCTAACCACTGAGCCAGCGTATACTGTGCTAACCACTGACCCACCATATACTGTGCTAACCACTGACCCACCGTATAGTGTGCTAACCACTGAGCCACCATATACAGTGCTAACCACTGAGCCACCATACACTGCTAACCACTGAGCCACCCTATACACTGCTAACCACTGAGCCACCCTATACACTGCTAACCACTGAGCCACCTTATACACTGCTAACCACTCAGCCACCGTATAACTGTACTAACCACTGAGCCACCGTATACAGTGCTAACCACAGAGCCACTGTATAAAGTTCTAAACACTGAACCACCATACAGTGCTAACCACTGAGCCACTATACTGTGCTAACCACTGAGTTACCATATACAATGCTAACCACTAAGCCACCATATATACCATATAAATCCCGCAACACCACCATACTTTCGGGAGAGAGGACTATACTATTCAGCGCCTATTTCTACCGCACCTGTTCAATTCACCGCACTCCCGATGCAATAGCATCGGGCCTATTTCTACTCTACTTATATAATCGGGAGTTTGGGATTCGGGCACTGTAGCCAAATCCCAAAATCTTTTGCGGCACTGCGAGCGATATCGCCAGCCGCAGCCGCACTAGCTCACACCGCCGCCATCCTGGCAACCGTCGCCCCCGCCGTGAGCCATGACGCAATAGCGTCATTCCGAGCCACCTCGCGGCCTCCGCGAGGTCTATGCTGTTCGGATGCCGGCGGTGGCTTCCGCCCCTCGCCGCTCTCTCACCGCTGGGGCCTCGGTGTCGCCATGCTGGTGGAGTAGCGGTGTAGGAGCTGTGGCCGGGCGCCGAGAGCCAGTGACGTCGTCCTTTGGGCGGTTCTGGCGCCGGTCAATGGGAGTGAGCGGGGCGTGTCAGCCTGCAAAGCCTGACACGCCCCGCTCACTCCCATTGGCCGCCGCCGCTCCTGCAAGCGGATTGGGCCGTCCTGTGTTTACCACAGAGTGCCCAATCCGTTCCTTCCCCTCAGGTCACATGTCTGACCTGAGGGGAGGGACTGATCCCTCTCTGCAGCCCCCACCCCGACCCCAGAGGAAAATGCCGTGTGACTGGGGCTACGATCAGCCCCAGCACGCAGCCACGTCCTGCCGCCGAGCGGTGATGTCGCGGCTCCAGCCGCATCTCTCCTCACCCCTCCAGCCGGACCTCTCCTCACCCCTCCACCCTCACCTCTCCTCACCCCTCCACTCTCACCTCTCCTCACCCCTCCATCCTCACCTCTCCTCACCCCTCCACCCTCGCCTCTCAGCCCTCCATCCTCGCCTCTCCTCACCCCTCCACCCTCGCCTCTCCTCACCCCTCCACCCTCGCCTCTCCTCACCCCTCCACCCTCACCTCTCCTCACCCCTCCACCCTCACCTCTCCTCACCCCTCCACCCTCACCTCAACCCTCACCCCTCACCTCACCCCTCACCTCTCCTCACCCCTCCAGCCTCACCTCTCCTCACCCCTCCAGCCTCATCTCCCTTCACCCCTCCAGCCTCTGCTCTCCTCACCCCTCCAGCCGGACCTCTCCTCATCCCTCCAGCCGGACCTCTACTCACCCCTCCACCCCAACCTCTCTTCAACCCTCCACCGCCACCTCTCTTCACCCCTCCAGCCTCTGCTCTCCTCACCCCTCCAGCTGGACCTCTTCTCACCCCTCCAGCCGGACCTCTACTCACCCCTCCACCCCCACCTCTCTTCACCCCTCCAGCCTCTGCTCTCTTCACCCCTCCAGCCGGAACTCTCTTCACCCCTCCAGCCTCTGCTATCCTCACCCCTCCAGCCAGACCTCTCCTCACATGTCTGACCTGAGGGGAGGGACTGATCCCTCTCTGCAGCCCTCACCCCGACCCCAGAGGACAATGCCGTGTGACTGGGACTGCGATCAGCCCCAGCACGCAGCCACGTCCTGCCGCCGAGCGGTGATGTCGCCGCTCCAGCAGCACCTCGCCTCACCCCTCCAGCCGCACCTCCCCTCAGCCCTACAGCCTCCCGCCACATCGTACTCTGCTACCCACAGAGCCGCCTCTGCACTCTGCTACCCACAGAGCCGCCTCTGCACTCTGCTACCCACAGAGCCGCCTCTGCACTCTGCTACCCATAGAGCCGCCTCTGCACTCTGCTACCCACAGAGCCGCCTCTGCACTCTGCTACCCACAGAGCCGCCTCTGCACTCTGCTACCCACAGAGCCGCCTCTGTACTCTGCTACCCACACAGCCACCTGTATACACACAATTCATTTCACCGCGCTCCCGATGCAATTGCATTGCCTTTTTACTAGTATATAATAATTAGGAGTGGCTGGTGGACTTGTGATTGAACTGAGACCCTCAACAATTGACGCCCGTGAACAGGGACCCCGTGAGGGAACCAGGTGGCCCCGCACGACGCTCCTGCCGGAGACCCATCGCTGACCGAAGGGACCTGATCAACCCCAGATCACGGTAAGTGTCATGTATATCATGTATATGTGATTACTTGCCAGTGACTTGTGGGGGTGGTGGTGTGATCCTATAGGGGTGCGGCCGAAACACGAGGGTGTTAGGTGACGGTAACTACCTGGTTGCCCATATCGGTGGTTGAACGTGATTAAGCACAAACTGTCCGCCCAACTCCATCAGCCATGATACATGGTACTCTGCCCCGTTGAGAGATTGGACATAAAAAGTATAGACATTTTCCTGCTTGTGTTGGAAGAGGAGCGAAGGCCATTTTCCATATGTATTACTGTTGAGACGCATTAGCTTTAACACGAGAACGCAGGCTGTCAGAATAAGGGGAAACAGGACAGGCGTTATTGTATTCTACGGTATGGAATACTGTTTGATATTTATTGTTATTGTGACGTTATAGTATTCTATAGAATACTGTTGTAATAGATATCTGTGTATTGAGCCTCCGAGAGAAAGAGAGGCTGTAACCGGTGTACCGTACTACAAATAGTTTTTGTAAGGGGTCAGTGAGCAGCTGCACCGATAGAGACTGGTTCGTGGCTAGAGATGTTGCGTCTTTTTCAGTAAAAACATAGCCTCCCTCCGAGAGCGGTGAGTCGTTTGGGGACTGCTAGAGGCAAATTCCCCGTGAGAACAAAAACCGCCAGAAAGAAGGTTGCTTGGGGACTGCTAGAGGCAATTCTCCGTGAGAGCAAATAAACATAAAAAAAGTTTATGAAGGACTTAATGGACAAGGAGGGGCAGAGGACGCCTGCCGGTGTGACTGAGGTGATGAGTTGTGATGAGCGAGCATGCTCGCCACTACTCGGTACTCGCACGAGTATCACTGTACTCGGGCGACTCGCCGAGCACCGAGTAATCTCGCGATACTCGTGCTGTGCTCGTGGTCGTCATCTCTGCATGTTGGCGCTCTTTTGAGAGCCAGCCCACGTGCAGGGATTGGCTGGCAGACCACTGCAATGCCACAGCCCTGTTAGTTGTGGCATAGCAGTGATTGGCCGCCCTGCACAGCGTGACCGAGCCTTTATAACTCCCGGCGCGCTGTGCTCGGCACACAGCCTTCCAGACAGTGAGTGTAGGGAGAGTGTCTGCTGCTGATTAGGGACAGATTTGCGGCCCTTACAGGTAGATCCGGAGCAGGGCTGCAAACTGCTGCTGACCACAACAGTCCTTCTCAGGACTAATCTAGGAGGATATAGGCAGGGTGATCCAGATCGGAGTCCAAGCTTTCCAGTGACCAGAACAGTCCTTCTCAGGACTAATCTAGGAGGATATAGGCAGGGTGATACTGATTGGGATCCAAGCTTTTCTGTGACCATTAGAGTCACCACACTCTTGTACTTACTACCTTAATACAGGTTAGGGACGAAAATCCTCTCCTGAAACCATTACAGTCACCAGACAGGTGTACGTACTACCTTAATACAGGTTAGGGACTAAAATCGTCTCCTGAAACCATTACAGTCACCAGACAGGTGTACGTACTACCTTAATACAGGTTAGGGACTAAAATCGTCTCCTGAAACCATTAGAGTCACCAGACAGGTGTACGTACTACCTTAATACAGGTTAGGGACTAAAATCCTTTCCTGAAACCATTAAAGTCACCAGACAGGTGTACGTACTACCTTAATACAGGTTAGGGACTAAAATCCTCTCCTGAAACCATTACAGTCACCAGACAGGTGTACGTACTACCTTAATACAGGTTAGGGACTAAAATTCTCTCCTGAAACCATTACAGTCACCAGACAGGTGTACGTACTACCTTAATACAGGTTAGGGACTAAAATCGTCTCCTGAAACCATTACAGTCACCAGACAGGTGTACTTACTACCTTAATACAGGTTAGGGACTAAAATCCTCTCCTGAAACCATTACAGTCACCAGACAGGTGTACGTACTACCTTAATACAGGTTAGGGACTAAAATCCTCTCCTGAAACCATTACAGTCACCAGACAGGTGTACGTACTACCTTAATACAGGTTAGGGAACTAAAATCCTAACTCTTGTGATCTCAACAGTCACCACACTGTTGTACGTCATACCTTTATACAGGTTAGGGAACTAAAATCCTAACTCTTGTCATCTCAACAGTCACCACACTGTTGTACGTCATACCTTTATACAGGTTAGGGAACTAAAATCCTAACTCTTGTAATCTCAACAGTCACCACACTGGTGTACGTCATACCTTTATACAGGTTAGGGAACTAAAATCCTAACTCTTGTCATCTCAACAGTCACCACACTGTTGTACGTCATACCTTTATACAGGTTAGGGAACTAAAATCCTAACTCTTGTCATCTCAACAGTCACCACACTGTTGTACGTCATACCTTTATACAGGTTAGGGAACTAAAATCCTAACTCTTGTGATCTCAACAGTCACCACACTGTTGTACGTCATACCTTTATACAGGTTAGGGAACTAAAATCCTAACTCTTGTCATCTCAACAGTCACCACACTGTTGTACGTCATACCTTTATACAGGTTAGGGAGCTAAAATCCTAACTCTTGTCATCTCAACAGTCACCACACTGGTGTACGTCATACCTTTATACAGGTTAGGGAACTAAAATCCTAACTCTTGTCATCTCAACAGTCACCACACTGGTGTACGTCATACCTTTATACAGGTTAGGGAACTAAAATCCTAACTCTTGTCATCTCAACAGTCACCACACTGTTGTACGTCATACCTTTATACAGGTTAGGGAACTAAAATCCTAACTCTTGTGATCTCAACAGTCACCACACTGTTGTACGTCATACCTTTATGCAGGTTAGGGAACTAAAATCCGAATCTCCTGTGACCTCAACAGTCACCAGACAGTTGTCGCTCTATACAGGCAAAATGCGCAAAGGTGTTGGCAAGGCGTTGGCAAGGAACAAGGAAGTGGACGTGATGGTGCAGGCAGAGGCCGAGGTCGTGTGCAAGCACTAATTTCGCAACAACAAAGGGCCACATCTCCTCGCTCGCAAATTCTTGGGGCCCGCAGCAGCACACCACTGTTGAACCAAGACCAGTGTCAACAGGTTGTTACTTGGATAGCGGATAATGCTTCAAGTCAGATGGGCACCTCCACAAACACCCTGTCTTCCACACGGTCAACTGTCAGTAGCCGTGATACTGCACCGCACATTTCCCAACCTGATCCTCCTTCCTACCACCTGGCCGAGTACACGTCCACGGACATTACTGATCCCACACTAGGACACTCGGAAGAGCTGTTCACGTATCCATTCGCAGAATCTGGCCTGTCGCCACCTCCTCTTGAAGTGGGTGATGAGGAGATGGTATGTACAGATGCCCAAATATTTGAGCAGCCACGTTATGACGAACGGAACATTGTCAAAGTGTCTCAACAAGGGGTGGACGATGATGAGACACAATTGCCAGGAAGTCAGGAGGAGGATCAGGGTGCGGAAGAGGAAGACGACGTGGTGGATGATCCAGTAGCTGACCCAACATGGCAGGAGGATATGCAGAGCGAGGACATCAGTGCACAGGGGGAGGGAGGCGTAGCATCCCAACAGGCAGTACGAAGCAGGGTTGCGTCCGCAGGCAGAAGGCAGGCAACCGTTCCCCGGAACAACAACACGACTCAAGGTGCCTGTGCAAATGTTCGGTCTTCCCGAGTCTGGGAGTTTTTTAAGTTGGCTCCAGAAGACTCTAAAAAGGCCATTTGCCACACCTGCCATGCCACTATCAGCAGGGGTACGAAAACTAGCAGCCTGACCACCACCAGCATGATCAGGCACATGTCAGCCAAGCACCCGACTTTGTGGGAAGTACCAGAGAGTCGAGGAGCGGTGCGTGCTGATGTCACTGCTACGTCTTCGCCTGTTGTGCATGCTAGCCAATCCCCTGTCCATGCTGGCCACGAACAAGCCTCCGGCCCTGCACCTGAAGTTGCCCACGCACAAATTACACCACCATCAAGCACGTCCTTGTCCCAGCGCAGCGTTCAATTATCCATTCAGCAAACATTTGAACGCAGGCGCAAATACGCTGCCAATGCCCCACATGCCACAGTCCTGAATGATCACATTTCGCGACTCATAGCGCTAGAAATGTTGCCTTTCCGGCTGGTGGAGACGGACGCATTCCGTGACCTGATGGCGGCTGCTGTCCCACGTTACTCGGTCCCCAACCGACACTATTTCTCCAGATGTGCCGTCCCCGCATTGCATAACCACGTGTCCAACAGCATCACACGTGCCCTGAACAATGCTGCTTCAGCCAAAGTCCACCTAACCACAGACACGTGGACAAGTGCTTGTGGGCAAGGCCGCTACATCTCCTTGACGGCACACTGGATTAATATTGTGGAGGCTGGGACCCAGTCTGAGTGAGGGACGGAACACGTCCTTCCCACACCAAGGATAGCAGGCCCTACCTCTGTCAGGGTTTCACCGACACTCTACAGCTCCGGAATGTCATGCTCTTCAGCCTCCTCCTCCTGCGCATCCTCATCCACTGTACCATCCACACCAGTCCCAAGCTGGAAGCACTGCAGCACTGCCTCTGCAAAGCGGCAACAGGCTGTGCTGAAGCTAGTCTGCATAGGTGACAAACCCCACAATGCAGAAGAGGTGTGGACAGCTCTGAAACAGCAGGCAGATCACTGGCTCACACCTCTGAACCTAAAGCCAGGAAAGGTCGTGTGTGACAATGGCCGGAACCTGGTGGCAGCTTTGAGGCGAGGGCAGCTGACGCATGTTCCATGCGTGGCCCATGTGCTCAACCTGGTGGTTCAGAGGTTTGTGAAGTCATACCCGGAGGTGTCTGACCTGCTGGTAAAAGTTCGCTGCTTGTCTGCACATTTTCGCAAGTCACCTGCTGCTTCAGCCGGCCTTGCCGGCTTTCAGCGCCGTTTGCGTCTTCCTGCCCACAGACTGGTGTGTGATGTCCCCACGCTTTGGAATTCAACTCTGCACATGTTGGTCAGGATATGTGAGCAGAAGAGGGCAGTTGTGGACTACCTGCATCACCTAAGCCGTCGGGAAATGGGTCAAACTCCACACATAACACCTGAGGAGTGGAGATGGATGTCGGACCTATGCACCGTCCTCCAAAACTTTGAGGACTCCACCAAGATGGTGAGCGGCGATGACGCCATTATTAGCGTCACCATACCACTACTCTGCCTTCTAAAATGGTCTCTGCTGAAAATCAAAGAGCAAGAAACTGTAGTGGGTGTGGGTGAAAACACACAGCCCAGTCTCATGTCATCACAACGTGTAGTGGAGGACTATGACGAGGAGGAGGAGGATGAAGACATGGAGCAACTCTCAGGCCAAATTGGGGATATGACATGCACACCAGTCATACCCTCGATTCAGTGTGGCTGGCCAGAGGACAGGGGAGATGAGAGGAGGAGGGAGGAGGACAGCATGTTCAGTCATCGTGTTGGTCTGGATACTGAAGTGATGGCTGTTAAGAGTCTGGCGCACATGGCTGACTTTATGGTAAGCTGCCTGTCTCGTGACCCTAGCGTTCAGAACATCTTGGCCGACAATCAGTACTGGTTGGCAACACTCTTAGACCCACGCTACAAGGAGAACTTTATGTCTCTCATTCCTGAGGCGGAGAGGTCAGCCAAAATGCAGCAGTTCCACAGGGCCATAGTCACGGAAGTTGTCAAATCATTCCCCTCACAAAACGCTAGCGGCATAGGTCAGGATTCGGTGGACAACCAAGGCGTACGGCCGAGAGGGGCACAAGTCCAATCCGCCAGAGGCAGGGGAACTGTCTTTACGATGTGGGACAGTTTTCTCAGCCCCTCACGTACCACAGCCCCTGAGGTGCGGGGTAGTGCCACCAGAAATGCTAAGTTTGGGCAGATGCTAAAGGAGTACCTTGCAGATCGAACAACTGTACTGCGAGATTCCTCGGTGCCTTTCAATTATTGGGTCTCCAAGCTCGACACGTGGCATGAATTGGCTCTCTACACCTTGGAAGTCCTGGCCTGCCCTGCCGCTAGCGTTTTATCAGAGCGTGTTTTCAGTGCTGCAGGTGGAATCATCACTGATAAACGCACCCGCCTGTCAACTGAAAATGCGGACAGGCTGACTCTGATCAAGGTGAACAAGGGTTGGATTGGGCCAGACTTCACCACACCACCAGCAAATGATAACTGAATTAAAATTTTGTTATTTGAATTTGACATGTACCTCCACTCACCCATGGGTACACACTTCCGGACTTTGGCTAATCGCTGGACTGCTCCTCCTTTTCCTCATGTGACACCATGATGACCGTTAGAATAGTTAGGCTCTTGTTTGAGGTATACCCGCAGTGGTAAATTTTTCGCCCATTCTGTTAGAATGGGCATTACAACGACAGGAGACCCGCTCCTTTTCAATGGGAAAAATGTTTTTAGGCACTCCTGCACGTCTCTATCCAGGGACAAAGAGGAGCCTCCCAATTTTTGGCTGCCCTGACCAAAGGGCTATACTACAATACACCCACTTGAGGGTTACAGGCCCTACTACATGTCTGTATGCATGGGTCATTGTTGAACCTTCCAATTTTTGGCTGCCCTGGCCAAAGGCCTATACTACAATACACCCACTTGAGGGTTACAGGCCCTCCTGCACGTCTCTATCCAGGGACAAAGAGGAGCCTCCCAATTTTTGGCTGCCCTGACCAAAGGGCTATACTACAATACACCCACTTCAGGGTTACAGGCCCTACTACATGTCTGTATGCATGGGTCATTGTTGAACCTCCCAATTTTTGGCTGCCCTGACCAAAGGGCTATACTACAATACACCCACTTGAGGGTTACAGGCCCTACTACATGTCTGTATGCATGGGTCATTGTTGAACCTCCCAATTTTTGGCTGCCCTGACCAAAGGGCTATACTACAATAAACCCACTTGAGGGTTACAGGCCCTACTACATGTCTGTATGCATGGGTCATTGTTGAACCTTCCAATTTTTGGCTGCCCTGGCCAAAGGCCTATACTACAATACACTCACTTGAGGGTTACAGGCCCTCCTGCACGTCTCTATCCAGGGACAAAGAGGAGCCTCCCAATTTTTGGCTGCCCTGGCCAAAGGCCTATACTACAATACACCCACTTCAGGGTTACAGGCCCTACTACATGTCTGCATGCATGGGTCATTGTTGAACCTCACAATTTTTGGCTGCCCTGACCAAAGGGCTATACTACAATACACCCACTTGAGGGTTACAGGCCCTACTACATGTCTGTATGCATGGGTCATTGTTGAACCTTCCAATTTTTGGCTGCCCTGGCCAAAGGCCTATACTACAATACACCCACTTGAGGGTTACAGGCCCTCCTGACACGTCTCTATCCAGGGACAAAGAGGAGCCTCCCAATTTTTGGCTGCCCTGACCAAAGGGCTATACTACAATACACCCACTTCAGGGTTACAGGCCCTACTACATGTCTGTATGCATGGGTCATTGTTGAACCTCCCAATTTTTGGCTGCCCTGACCAAAGGGCTATACTACAATACACCCACTTGAGGGTTACAGGCCCTACTACATGTCTGTATGCATGGGTCATTGTTGAACCTCCCAATTTTTGGCTGCCCTGACCAAAGGCCTATACTACAATACACCCACTTGAGGGTTACAGGCCCTCCTGCACGTCTCTATCCAGGGACAAAGAGGAGCTTCCCAATTTTTGGCTGCCCTGACCAAAGGGCTATACTACAATACACCCACTTGAGGGCTACAGGCCCTCCTGCACGTCTCTATCCAGGGACAAAGAGGAGCTTCCCAATTTTTGGCTGCCCTGACCAAAGGGCTATACTACAATACACCCACTTGAGGGTTACAGGCCCTACTACATGTCTGTATGCATGGCTCATTGTTGAACGTTCCAATTTTTGGCTGCCCTGGCCAAAGGGCTATACTACAATACACCCAGTTCTTGTTTACAGGCCATCCTGCATGTCTGTATCCAGGGGCATTGGTGAACCTCCCAATTTTGGACTGCCCTGGCAAAGGAAGATACTACAATAGACCTAGTTCCTCAAAATGGGCACTTTATTTCTAGACAGGGCTTCATGTACGTCTCTTGTCAGGGTCATCGGAGTGTAGCACAATGTTTTCACGTAAAATCTGTCATGTTATCACAAAAAGTGACATACACCAGCTGTATCTCACTATTGGGTATGTGCCCTTAACATTTCCACCCTAAATATTCATTTTGGTGTCATTTTGGAAGGTTTTCTGGAGACTCCGTAAAATTGGCGTGAAACTCGGACAACATTGTTCACAGCTGTGACTTTTCAGTGAGAAATGCTTCCCCGGGGTCTTCCCCATGGTTTTGCCATGTCATTTCAGCACTCTTCTGAGACTTTTGTGACATTTTTAGGGTTTTTCCATGCTGCCGGCAGTCATTTCATAAAATTACTCGTGTCTCCTATAGGATAACATTGGGCTCGTTACTCGGGCCGAGTACACGAGTATCTCGGGATGCTCGGCCCGAGCTTCGAGCACCCGAGCATTTTAGTACTCGCTCATCACTAGTGATGAGTGATCAAGGAGAAATGGTACCAGAGAAATTAAAGATATGTATGACTTTGTTTCTGGCTCTTTTCTCACTCTCCCACCTCCTCTGTACCTGATGGGAGGTGGTAGGAGCGAGTCTACACCAGCCTGTTCATTTTACATGCTGGACCAGCTTTCCATAAGACTAAGATCCAGAGTGGCAGGTTGAAACTTTTTCTCATTTATGGTTTCTAACCACCTGATTCTCCTGCTAGATATTTAAATATAGTGTTAAATGGAGCAGTAATCAAGGCTCCTGTGTATAACAAGTTATCTTACAGAGGTTTATGTGAACTGTAATATGCTGAGATTTAGATTGACTGTTGTCATTATGTGATTGTATGCTTTATATCATTTGAGGTGCAAGCAGGTTGCAAGTATAATAAGCTGCCCCTTAATGTTTTACATTTAAAAATATGCTTTTTATGTCATTTATGCTGCTTAAAGAAATGCAAAAGTATAAATTATTCAGTTTCTATATAATTTACTGAAAATAATGATGATGATTGCTGTGAGAAATCTTGCAAACAACACAAGAATCACCCATTGTTCTTAGTGAGGGGGAAGAGCAGGTTGGGAGTTTCGCAGTGGCGCATGTATCTGTCCAAGGTCAGGATGTGTGGGAAGAGATAAGGGATCACGTCTCCCTGATGTTTTCATCAAGGCAGTCTTTGTTTTGTTTTTTGTTTTTTTCATGAGAACTAGCCTCTTCACACCTGACAAGTGGTGGCAGTGTAATATCATTTATCTGTATGGCCCATAATGATGTGAGAATATTTCTTACACACATTTGCTGTGTTATCTTCTGATTCCCTCATGCGAGGGAGGGGAGGGATGGAGTCAAGACTGAGTCCAAAAAGTTCTATTAGGCTGGAGGCACACTAACGTGCATCAAACATGGCAGGGGCGGACCGTCACCCCCGGGGGCCCTGGTGCAGGAGATGACCGGGGGAGGGCGGGGCTACTGGCCGTTGGCGCGGCCCGGGGGGGAGGGGTGCCGCTGGCCGTCGGCGCGGCCCGGAAAGGGGGGGGGGTGCCGCTGGGAGCCGCAGGGAGCCTACCTGGGAGCCCCGCTGGTGTTCTACGAGCCGGAGGAGCAGAGGAGAGGAGGGGCGGGATCAGGCAAGGGAAGCAGGAAGCTCTCTGCTTCCTTTGCCTGACCCTCCCCTCTCCTCTGGCGGCGGCTTGAAGGGGCCCCCAACCGGTCGGGGCCCTGGTGCAGCTGCACAGGCTGCACCAGTGTAGTTCCGCCCCTGAAACATGGAGCATGTTTGATGCACGACAGTGATGCGAGTGCTGTGTGTGTTTGTGGGTGTGTGTGGTGCGAGTGTGGTGCGTGTGATGAGTGTGGCTGGCTGTATGTATGTGAGTGTGCTGCGATTGTGAGGTGTGAGTGCGTGTGTGCTGCGTGATTGTGATGCTGTCCACGGTCCTGAAGGACCCGGGCAGCATTTGTCGGGAATAGAAACTCTGCGGCTATCAAAGCCACAGAGTTTAAATTTCCCGCTTTGCTGGTACAGTAAGCTATCATCTTGTACCGCTGTGACAGCAGCGGTACAAGATGTTTAGCTAATACAATAATGATTGTAGTAAAATAATGTATTCTGGGGTTATTTTATTGATTAAACTCATCAGCATCCTCTGCACCGCATGTGTGCGCAGAGGAGGCTGATGCGGCTCTAAACCCAGTGATGAAGGGGTTAATATGCAGCTGGTGTAGTGGCACCATGTATGTGGAGAGTGTCCTCACTCTCTGCAGACAAGTGTCATTACACCATGTGTGTGAAGGGGTTAATTTTTATGTATAATGGGTTAAAAGAACTGTCGGGTTTATAAATTCACAGAAAAAAAAAAGGCTCTGTTACTGGCTATGGAGAGCTGTCCCCTCTCATGATGCTGAAGCCACAGCTCCCCATAGACAGTAAAAGAGAGCCGTTTTTTTCTGTGAATTTATAAACCCGACAGTTCTTTTAACCCATTATACATAAAAATTAACCCCTTCACACACATGGTGTAATGACACCATGTCTCAGAGAGTGAGGACACTCTCCACATACATGTGCCACTACACCAGCTGCATATTAACCCCTTAAGCACTGGGTTTAGAGCCGCATCAGCCTAGTCTGCGCACACAAGCGGTGCAGAGGATGCTGATGGGGTTAATCAGTAAATTAACCCCAGAATAAATTATTTTACTACAATCATTATTGTATTAGCTAAACATCTTGTACCGCTGCTGTCACAGCGGTACAAGATGATAGCTTACTGTACCGACAAAGCGGTCATTTTAAACTTGCCGGCTTTGACAGCTGGTGAGTTTAAAGCGTTTTTGCCTGCACACTCGCACTTGTGCTGTATGGGGGCGAGATTTTCTCGCCCCCATACACTTGCATTGCCCTCATGCGCGTCAGAATCGCGTGCAGTCGCAGCATGCTGCGATTGCACTCCCTTCTGACTCGCAGTGCGAGTTAGGTGCGGGGGACTCGCACCAGTGTGCCCTGCCTGATAGGGCAACACTGGTCCCAGTGCAATGCGAGTATCCCTCGCATGGCACTCGTGCGAGTCCCTCGCACCGTGTGCCTCCAGCCTTGTTAAGCATAAATCAGTTATAGTTTATGGATATATCGCCAATATATTCTGCAGCATTGTATCATTTATTGTGTAGTTATCAATATAGTTAATGGAGAATCAATATAGTTAATAGAGAATTGCAATTCTATTGCTGAATAAGAATTTTCTGATTTTTGAAACTAACACAAATTTTTTTTAGTGTTTTATTGCAGATGTATGTATAGGTGAGAGTGATCTTATACTGGATACCGGTAGAATCCTCACATGAGGTAATCAGAATAATTGATTCTGACTTGCATTTTGTGAAGCAACTGGAGCAGTCTTGGATTGATGAACCCTTACAACACGGTAAGCATATTAAATGCAGAATTGATAAATCACGGTGAGGTAGACACCATGTTGCCAGTCTAGGATGGTATAATCACGCTGACAATCACTACAGGTGATCCCCTAGAGGTAGGGGGCAAGGTAAAATTTGAAGTTAAAATAAAGTTAGAATAGGTAGTGTCGGGAGGTCATCCATCCCAGCCTTGTTGCGTCTGGCTGCCTGCTCACCCTCTCGGTATCGGACTGCCTGGATAGGACTGAACAAATACTTAAGAAAATAAACTGGGAGCCGTGTTATGAGATGGGAAAAGGGCTGGCCATGATGTCTTTGTCTCTCATCAGCAAAAGTTAGAATAGTCTGTGCTTGGCCCCACTTACGCCTCAACAGGTCACAAGTGAAATCAGATGAATATCTCCTGGATCGCTCCTGGTCTCAAGAAGGCCTTGTGTACAATCCTGCATTATTCCTACACACAACACAACTCAGAAAGGTAAGAGGTTCAGAGAAGACAGCCGCTCCACAAGCTTTAAAAATTCCAAATAGGGTGCGGAAAAAGAAGAAAATGTATAAACATGTCCTAGTATGTGTGGATCTCTCTCTCCTATATAAAATACCATAAGATGTCAAATACACATTGGTTAAAATCTTCTGAAGTAGAGTAGGTAAATAAATGAGTAAATAATGTGATTTTTGCCGCTTAACTAGATACTAATTATACTATAGTAAATAAATAGTTGTATGTTCTTTTTTATGCTATTTTGTTATTCTCTTTTGACCTGTTTTTCAGGAAACCTGGAAGACCATTGATAAGTATAATTCTATTGTCTATTAATATTATATCTGTTTGACTCTACCTTGTTATATTGTTTTTATTTGTTCTTTGACAAGGTTGCTATGACCTATTTCTATTACAGACTATTGACTGTGTATATACCTATATACCTGGTGACCCTTACATATACGGTATATATGTAAGATCAAGGAAAGGTTAGGGATAGATAGGGTGAGTTGACGTGGAGCGGGGCACCACAAGCGTTCAAAAGGGTGCCGACCTCCGCAGTGTAGGTAGGTTTCCAGCTTTAAGGACATTGTTAGGGAACTATTAGGAGTGGTCATGTCAACTATTAGAAGGCTGTACATTTCATGTCTTTATTCTTATGTACTATTTTGGGTGATTATTTTGGTATTACAAATCAATGAAAAATGTTTTTTGTTGTGTATCTCTTCTCTTGTGGATAATTGTGCTTATTTGCAGATACTTCAAAAGTTTCATATCCTTTTGTATACTCTCCCTAATGATGGTGATGTATTATATTTATATATATATATATATATATATATATATATATATATGTCTCTCTCTCTCTCTCTCTCTCTCTCTCTCTCTCTCTCTCATTCATATATATATATATATATATATATATATATATATATATATATATATATATCTATACCGTATATACTCGTGTATAAGCCGACCCGTGTATAAGCCGACCCCCCTACTTTTGCCCCCAAAATCTGGGAAAAGCTATTGACTCGTGTATAAGCCGAGGGTGGACCCCAGCACAGGTATACAGCCCCCAGCAGTGTGGTATACAGGCCCCCCCGATGGTATACAGGCCTCCCCAGTGGTAGTATACAGCCCCCAGCAGTGTGGTATACAGCAGCCTCCCCAGTGGTATATACAGGCCCCAGCAGTGTTACAGCAGCCTTCCCAGGGTATATACAGCAGCAGCCCCAGGGTATATACAGCAGCAGCCCCATGGTATATACAGCAGCAGCCCCATGGTATATACAACAGCAGCCCCATGGTATATACAGCAGCAGCCCCAGGGTATATACAGCAGCAGCCCCATGGTATATACAGCAGCAGCCCCATGGTATATACAGCAGCAGCCCCATGGTATATACAGCAGCAGCCCCATGGTATATACAGCAGCAGCCCCATGGTATATACAGCAGCAGCCCCAGGGTATATACAGCAGCAGCCTGAGGTATACAGGCCCCCCCATGCTCCGTAAACCTGTAAAGGAAGATGATTATACTTATCACTGTCCCGCTGCCGTCCCCGCTCTGCATCGCGCTCCTCCATCTGCATCGCGCTCCTCCATCTTCATTCACCGGCTTCCGACTTCCTGTGTTCTGCGCCGACAATGACGTCATTGTCGGCGCCGACAGGAAGCCGGAAGATGAAGGAGCGCGAAGCAGATGGAGGAGCGCGATGCAGAGCGGGGATGGCAGCGGGACAGTGATGGGTATAATCATCTTCCTTTACAGGTTTACGGAGCATGGGGGGGGGCCTGTATACTGATGGGGGGCCTGTATACCTCTGGGGGGGGGCGCTCGTGTAGTGACTCGCGTATAAGCCGAGGGGGTAACTTTTCAGCCTAATTTTTGGGCTGAAAAACTCGGCTTATACGCGAGTATATACGGTATATATATATATATATATATATATATATATATATATATATATATATATATAATATATATATATATATTACAAGTTACTAAAATGTGCAAGGGGGGTGACTTGTACTTTTAAAGTTATATGTGATATCTATATGAAACAGTCTCTGATACACAATTTCTCAGACTGTTTCTAACATATTTTGAGGTTTTTCTTTTTTCAATAGGTTTTGTGGATCAGAGACATTCCTACAGCCTGGGGATTGAGTTGTGGTACTGTGCCTTATTTTTGGATATTTAGGTAGGCAATAATAAAAATGTTCTCTTCTGCATTATTGCAAGTTCCATATTTACGGATGTCATGATTGCTGTTTTATTTTTCTATGCTTGCTGTGGTTTACTCTGTATGTGGACATTGCTTTAAGGACTCTTTTATACTACTACTAGTAAAAAGGCCCGATGCAATTGCATCGGGAGCAGGGTGAAATAAATTGTGTATATACAGGCGGGTGAGTGGGTAGCAGAGTATCTAGGGGGCTCTGTGGGTAGCAGAGTATACAAGCGGGTCTGTGGGTAGCAGAGTATACAGACGGCTCTGAGCGTAGGAGATTATACAGGTGGCTCTGTGGGTAGTAAAGTATACAGGCGGCTCTGTGGGTAGCAGAGTATACAGGTGGGTCTGTGGGTAGTGGAGTATACAGGCGTGTGTGGTGGTGGTGGAAGAGTATACAGGTGTGTGTGGTGGTGGTGGCAGAGTATACAGGTGTCTGTGGTGGCATAGTATACAGGCATCTGTGTGGTGGCAGAGTATACAGGTGTCTGTGGTGGTGGCAGAGTATACAGGCGTGTGTGGTGGTGGGGGCAGAGTATACAGGCGTGTGTGGTGGTGGCAGAGTATACAGGCATCTGTGGTGGTGGCGGCAGAGTATAGAGGCATCTGTGGTGGTGGCGGCAGAGTATACAGGCGTGTGTGCTGGTGGCGGCAGAGTGTACAGGCGTGTGTGGTGGGGCAGAGTATACAGGCGTGTGTGGTGGTGGCAGAGTGTACAGGCGTGTGTGGTGGTGGCAGAGTATACATGCGTGTGTGGTGGTGGGGGCAGAGTATACAGGTGTCTGTGGTGGTGGCAGAGTATACAGGCGTCTGTGGTGGTGGCGGCAGTGTATACAGGCGTGTGTGGTGGTGGCGGCAGAGTATACAGGCGTGTGTGGTGGTGGCAGAGTATACAGGTGTGTGTGGTGGTGGCAGAGTATAGATGCGTCTGTGGTGGTGGTGGCAGAGTATACAGGCGTGTGTGGTGGTGGTGGCAGAGTATACAGGTGTGTGTGGTGGTGGTGGCAGAGTATACAGGTGTCTGTGGTGGCATAGTATACAGGCATCTGTGTGGTGGCAGAGTATACAGGTGTCTGTGGTGGCATAGTATACAGGCATCTGTGTGGTGGCAGAGTATACAGGTGTCTGTGGTGGCATAGTATACAGGCATCTGTGTGGTGGCAGAGTATACAGGTGTCTGTGGTGGTGGCAGAGTATACAGGTGTCTGTGGTGGTGGCAGAGTATACAGGTGTCTGTGGTGGTGGCAGAGTATACAGGTGTCTGTGGTGGCATAGTATACAGGCATCTGTGTGGTGGCAGAGTATACAGGTGTCTGTGGTGGCATAGTATACAGGCATCTGTGTGTTGGCAGAGTATACAGGAGTCTGTGGTGGCATAGTATACAGGCATCTGTGTGGTGGCAGAGTATACAGGTGTCTGTGGTGGCATAGTATACAGGCATCTGTGTGGTGGCAGAGTATACAGGTGTCTGTGGTGGCATAGTATACAGGCATCTGTGTGGTGGCAGACTATACAGGTGTCTGAGGTGGCATAGTATACAGGCATCTATGTGGTGGCAGAGTATACAGGTGTTTGTGGTGGCATAGTATACAGGCATCTGTGAGGTGGCAGAGTATACACGTGTCTGTGGTGGCATAGTATACAGGCATCTGTGTGGTGGCAGAGTATACAGGTGTCTGTGGTGGCATAGTATACAGGCATCTGTGTGGTGGCAGAGTATACAGGTGTCTGTGGTGGCATAGTATACAGGCATCTGTGTGGTGGCAGAGTATACAGGTGTCTGTGGTGGCATAGTATACAGGCATCTGTGTGGTGGGAGAGTATACAGGTGTCTGTGGTGGCGCTCCTGCAAGGCAGGGGTAAAAAAAAAAAAAAAAAGATTATGCTCACCTCACCCCGAGCCCACGCCGTCTTCCGCTAGGCTCCCGGTGGCTCTGCAGGCTCCCGGTGCCTGCAGTGCTCTTCTACTGCAGTCAAGGACCTGTGGTGATGTCAGAGTCACGTGACCCGCGGTTAGCATGGAGTAAGCTGGTGTCACGTGACTCTGACATCTCCACAGGACCTTGAGTGCAGTAGAAGAGCACTGCAGGCACCGGGAGCCTGCAGAGCCACCGGGAGCCTAGCGGAAGACGGCAGGAGACGGCGGGGCTCGGGGAGAGGTGAGGATTTTTTTTTTTTTAACTGTAGAGCGGCTGCGGCTCGTGATGACGCTGCGCGTCATCACTCGCAGTGCCGCTAAGGAGTCTGGGATTCGGCGACAACGCCCGAATTCCCAACTCCCGATTATATAAGTAGATGATCGGGACTTTATACTTTTTTTCTGGATTTAAATTTTCCTAAAGACTTTTCCTGGATATAGACTTTGCCAAAGACTTTTACTGAGGACTTTCCCTAAAAAGACACTGTTGAAGCAGATGGACATTTAACCCTATGCCATAAAGACTGTTTACCTTTTCTACTATAAAAGACTTGTTACTCCTAATGGCTTTCACCTCCTTATCTAATGGAACTATGTAATGAATATCAGGAGAATGTTATAAAAATGTATGTTCTTATATTAATGTATTAATACCCAAAACTTACATTGCTAGTTACTGCTAGTTAGATAATGTAAACTACTCTAGTATCTGAACTATGTAGAACATAGAGTCATTATCTGCGCCCGCCTGCTGTGTAAGGTATTATTGAGAATAAGCTATGCTTTGTGAAGTAATATGTTTTCAATATTTAACCCTTATGCACCAAATCCATATGCATGGGGGTACATCATAGGTTTTTGGAGAAAAGTTGTGTATTTAGGGGGGACTGTTGAGGATGGAGAGATATGAAATGTTTTTAGAGGGTTAAAAATATCACAACTCTTCTCTAAAATATATATATTGTAATTTGGAAATGTCATGCTGTCTGTTATACACTAGATGGTGCCCACGTTCCATAAATACACCCGAAACCTAAGCCAACGCATTAAGGGAGGAATTTAGATATTAGAATAATTTGATAAGAATTGACCAATTAGGAGATGATTACTTTGTACAAAGTTCTAGAATTCTAACACGCCTTTTGCTTTCTGTATAAAAATGTGTTTCAATAAACGCTTGCGCAGTGTTTAATCCCATTTGGCGTAGGCATGAGTAAGGCTTGAGATGGCTCTGGTGTTCGTATCATTTACTTGCAGTGTGCAGATGTGCATAATTGCCTATATATAATAATTAGGAGTGGCTGGTGGACTTGTGATTGAACTGAGACCCTCAACACCTTCATACATGGACATTGTCGGACTGTTATAACAACAAGCACTTTAGCAATTTGCTTATTAAACTTTTCAGCCGTTCTTAAGAAATTAACTTATTTTCTTTTGTTTCCAGCTAGTTGCCTAGAAGACCAACCACTGCTGGTACCTACCTATTAAGTACTGCACCTGTCCAGGATTAAGAGGTGACAGCGCTCCAGGCTGACTTCAGAGCAGCACTTACAAGCTCAATAGAGAAGAGCCTGTAAGCACTTTACAGTCCAGCAGCTGTGGTCGGTCTCCAAATGCAACGAGCTGTAAATAAATGTGTTAACACCTCAAGAACAGTTAAAAATTATAAGACGCAGCAAATCCCACACTTGCATATTGTTAGGCCCCTGGCACTGCTTCCCAGCTCACCTCTCCCGGGTCGGCATCTCCTGTTCCTCTGCCGACCGGGCGTCCGGCATCCAGGCGTGCTGTGTTTCGGAGCCGTCGCCATGTTCCCTTCCTGTCAGCTGACCGCCGGGTTCGGACATGAGTACGTTACTATGGTCGTATTCATGTGACCAATCAGCGGCGTGCTAGGTGCACTCCTTCCCTGTGACTCTAGGGGCCAGCACGGTCCAAACTGACACTCCCCTTGACCAATAGCTGCTCTTCCCATGGTATATCAGGCCACCTCCACTGATGGGAGGTGCCTGATTATTAAGTCAGTTTGCTTCTGCCTTGCCGACTGTTGGTCAGGCCTTCCTTGTGCTCTGTTTCCTGGAATCCTTGCTGTGCTCTTCCCCGGTAGCACCATTCCTGGTCTCCTAGCCTTGTCCCCTGTTACCTGGAATACTTCTCTGTTCCTTAGTATAGGCTAACCTTACGAGCCGCCCCCTGGTACTAGCTGCTGTGGTATTTAGACCCCCTGGGCTTGCCCCTGACAATAACTGTAGAGGGGTTGGGTAAACTAGGATCAGCTCACCCAGGGGAGTTCGGTACCACGGCCCAGTGGGTCCACTCTAGAGCGCCTTCCCCCAGAAGCGTGACACATATGCATATGACCACACAAACACACACATATATATTATATATATATATATATATTGTGAGGTAGCAACCGGGGAACCCGCTTGCATAACGACAACAAACACGTGTTTATAAGTTAACCAATGTCTACCCGTTTATTTTTCACATATTAATAACATAACCCGGGTAGCATGTTTGACACATATCACATTGATTATAAACACCATACATAAATACACCATACATTTACATATAACATTACCTAACACTTATTGCACATGACATCTTATTGTAACCCGGGACCTGTAACCATCTCTGTCCCCATTGGAGCTCTACTAACAGCTCCCGTGGTGGCAAAGGCCTCCGGCCTATATACTTTTCACATACGTTTAACATCAAGTACCATATCAACGGGCCCCATGGGTCCCAATGGCGGAACGAGCCGCCTGGCTCTATTTCCCCAGCTTCATACTACCCCGGAATCAGGACTCCAGCCTGACCGGGTTCTTACATGCAATATGTGATCCATCCTATAAGCCACCATGGACCACACACGTCCTTTCACTCGCTCACAGCCCATCATACACATCCATGGACTGTGGCTCCTCTGGGCTCAGAACAGGGATTGGCAAACCCTAGTAACCTGTGGGGTGAACCACACGTTACCCAGTACGGGAGCCCTTATAACCCCTGCTTCTGACCTCTTGTACACACATTCCGGTTCATCAGGTTCTTTAACTGAGTACTCCGACTCGGACCCAAAGGCGGTCTATGCCCGCCTGGCACACTACATAAAATCGCCTCCCGAAGGGCTACATACAATCGCCTCCCGAAGGGCTACATACAATCGCCTCCTGAAGGGCTACATACAATCGCCTCCCAAAGGGCTACATACATTCCGGTTCATCAGGACCTTTAACTGACTACACTGAGTCGGTCCCAAGGGCGGTCTAGGCCCGCCTGGCACACTATATACAATCGCCTCCCGAAGGGCTACATTCATTCGCCTCCCGAAGGGCTACATACATTCCGGTTCATCAGGACCTTTAACTGACTCCACTGAGTCGGTCCCAAGGGCGGTCTATGCCCGCCTGGCACACTTCATACATCGGCCCCTATAGGGCTACATTCACTCGCTGGGTCTTTTAAAAAGCCATACAGTACTTATAAGGTTCAACAGGTCCTTCACTGGACCTAATGGCGGCTACACTCGCCTAGCATGATTTATACACAAGGTGCACAGTTCACACAAACATTCAGGAACTGCTTTCTTACCGGGCACGGATCCGGGTCTCGCTACCTGTGTCACAGGTTCCACCAGGCATCCCCACGGGCCCCTTCCCGGACGTGAGGTGAACCACGCCCGGACCAGCATCCACGGGTCAACCACGGCTTCCCCCTCCAGGTGCTGCCACAACCCCGGACCTAGGCACCAGCATGGAGCTAGCATGCTCCCTTCAGGTTCACACAGAGCCTCTGGACTGCTCTGCACTTGGCTGGAAACCAGCCCACATGCTCTCAGGCTGCTCTCTGGCTGAGAATGAATCTCTCAATCACTCAGCTGGCTGACTCTTATCATGCCGGCCACACCCACACTGATTCATCCTGCTGGGCTGCTATTCCTCCGTACACACCCACCTGACACACCCACCTGGGCTGTCAGCAATCACTCATTACATCCCTTTCCTCAGGGCTTCCTCGATCTCATGAGCCACTCACTAGTCACTTTAACCCCTTCCCGACCCTTGACCCTACGTTTGGGCCATGAAAACAAAGTCATTCCCGACCCTTGGCCCTAGGGGTGGGCCATGGAATGATCGGGCTCCTGCAGGCCGAGTGAGGGTCTCACTGACCTGTCACTCGGCCTGCAGGTACATGGGGAGTTGTACAACACCCCAGGGGGGTCGATTTGCCCCCACCCCCACCCCCCCGGCTACAGGTGCGGTGATTGGCGCTCAAAAGTGAAAGTGAAAATCACCGCGCCTGTAATGCTTCCCTGCCTGCCGCTGCTCTCTCTACCCTCCGATCTGCTCCCCTGTCCTCCTCTAACTGCCCCCCTGTCCCCCACCTCTCTTTCCTGCCCCCTCTTCATCTCTCTTACCCCCCCCCCCCCGGCTTCCTGTCCCTGCCGCCCGCTTCCTGTCCCTGCGCCCGCTTCCTCTTCCTGCCGCCCGGCTCCTGACTGCCCCCGCTTCCTCCTAGGTGCCCCTGTCAGCCCCCCATCCCCTGTCAGGCCCCCTCTTCCCCCTTCCTGCCCCCCCCATCACCGGAGCGGCGATCGCCTCTCCTACTCACCCCTCCGGCGGCCCGGCTGTCAGCGCTGCGTCCCGCTCCTCCTCCTCTTCTGCGCCGCCTCCGGAATCTGACAGCTCTGTGCTGGAGCTGTCAGATCACTTCTACAGCTAGATCCTGAGGATCCAGCTGTAGGAAGTGATCTGACAGATCCAGCACAGTAATCCACAGTGACCATTATGTGATCACTGTGGATCACTGTACTGGATCTGTCAGATCACTTTCTACAGCTGGATCCTGAGGATCCAGCTGTAGGAAGTGATCTGACAGATCCAGCACAGTGATCCACAGTGACCATTATGTGATCACTGTGGATCACTGTGCTGCAGCTGTCTGATCACTTTCTGCAGCTGGATCCTGGGGATCCAGCTGCAGAAAGCAATCTGACAGCCTGGGCGCAGTGATGCACATAGTGGGTCTCTGCGCCCGGGCTCTTAGATCGCTGCTCTGCAGCCCGATCTCCCTGCATGGGCATCGAGCTGCAGAAAGTGATCTGACACCCCGGGCGCAGTGACCCACTATGTGCATCACTGCGCCTGGGCTGCCAGATCGCTTTCCGCAACTCGATCCCCATGCAGGGGGATCGAGCTGCAGAAAGCAATCTGACAGCCTGGGCGCAGTGATGCACATAGTGGGTCACTACGACCAGGCTCTTCGATCGCTGCTCTGCAGCCCGATCTCCCTGCATGGGCATCGAGCTGCAGAAAGCGATCTGACAGACCAGGCGCAGTGATGCACATAGTGGGTCTCTGCCCCCGGGCTCTTAGATCGCTGCTCTACAGCCCGATCTCCCTGCATGGGCATCAAGCTGCAGAAAGTGATCTGACACCCCGGGCGCAGTGACCCACTATGTGCATCACTGCGCCTGGGCTGCCAGATCGCTTTCCGCAACTCGATCCCCATGCAGGGGGATCGAGCTGCAGAAAGCAATCTGACAGCCTGGGCGCAGTGATGCACATAGTGGGTCACTACGCCCAGGCTCTTAGATCGCTGCTCTGCAGCCCGATGTCCCTGCATGGGCATCGAGCTGCAGAAAGCGATCTGACAGACCAGGCGCAGTGATGCACATAGTGGGTCAATGCGCCTGGGCTGCCAGATCGCTTTCCGCAGCTCGATCCCCATGCATGGGGATCGAGCTGCGGAAAGCGATCTGGCAACCCAGGCGCAGTGATGCACATAGTGGGTCACTGCGCCTGGGGTCTCAGATCACTTTCTGCAGCTCAATCACCATGCTGGTGGATCGGGCTCCAGAGTGGCGATCGAACGTCGTGGGACCTTCGTTGTGGACTACGTCGGAGACAATTGAACATCGTGGGACCTTCGTTATGGACTACGTCGGAGCGATCGAGCGTCGTGGGACCTTCGTTGTGGACTACGTCGGATCTTTTTATAATAAAGATGGAGTCCGAATTGTGTCTTTTTTTTTTTTTCAAATAAAAAGATTTTTTCTGTGTGTATTTATTGACTATTTACCATACTAGAGATTCCTAATGGCGGGTCTAACATTGGCCCTATATTATGAATCTCGGGCTTAGTGCCAGCTGCCAATAAAAAGCTGGCATTAACCCCTTTATTACCCAGTTAGCCACCGCCACCAGGGCAACTGGAAGAGCGTGGGTACAGCGCCAGAAAATGGCGCTTCAATGAATGCGCCATTTTCTGGGGCGGCTGCGGGCTGCAATTCGCAGCATGGGGGGCCCAGAACGCTTGGGCCTCTCTATGCTGAGGATTCCAGTCCCCAGCTGCCTAGTTGTACCTGGCTGGACCAAAAATATGGCGGAGCCCCACGTAATTTTTTTCTAGAATTAGTTCTAGAAATTAAAAAAAAAATGGGCTTCGCTGTATTTTTGGTTCCAGCCAGGTATGACGAGGCAGCTGGGGGTGGGTGGCAGTCCGTAGCTGCCAAGTTGTACCTGGCTGGACCAAAAATATGGCGGAGCCCTATGTCATTTTTTTTCTAGAAATAATTCTAGAAATAAAAAAAAAATAGGCTTCGCTGTATTTTTGGTTCCAGCCAGGTATGACGAGGCAGCTGGGGGCTGGTGGCAGTCCGTAGCTGCCAAGTTGTACCTGGCTGGACCAAAAATATGGCGGAGCCCTATGTCATTTTTTTTCTAGAAATAATTCTAGAAATGAAAAAAAAAATAGGCTTCGCTGTATTTTTGGTTCCAGCCAGGTATGACGAGGCAGCTGGAGGCTGGTAGCAGTCCGTAGCTGCCAAGTTGTACCTGGCTGGACCAAAAATATGGCAGAGCCCCATGCCATTTTTTTTTCTAGAATTAGTCCTAGAAAAAAAAAAAAATGGGCTTCACTGTATTTTTGGTTACCAGCCAGGTGCAACGAGGCAGCTGGGGGTTGCTGGCAGTTCGTAGCTGCCAAGTTGTACCTGACTGGACCAAAAATATGGCGGAGCCCCATGCCATTTTTTTTTTACTTCTACCAATAAAATGACAAGGAGCTTTGCCTTATTTTTGGATGCCAGCCAGGTACAACTTGGCAGTTGGGGGGCTGCAATCCTCATCGTGGAGAGACCCAAATGTTGTGGCCCCCCCACGCTGCAAATTGCAACCCACAGCCACCCCAGAAAATAGCAAATTAGAGGTGCCATTTTCTGGTGCTGTACCCCAACTCTTCCAGTTGCCCTTGTGCTGGTGGCAATGCTAGTGGCACACAGGGGTTCTCCGTACGCGACATGGAGTCAGCTAACAATTCCAATTGTTAGCGGACACCATGTCGCGTATGGAGCCCCTGTGTGCCTAAACATTGGAGCTCCCCCACAAGTGACCCCATTTTGGAAACTACACCCCCCAAGGAATGTATCTAGATGCATAGTGAGCACTTGAACCCCCAAGTGGTTCACAAATTGATCCATAAAAATAAAAAAGTTATGTTTTTTTCCACAAAAAAATTATTTTTTCATTTTTACGGATCAATTTGTGAAGCACCTGGGGGTTCAAAGTGCTCATTATGGATCTAGATACATTCCTTGGGGGGTCTAGTTTCCAAAATGGGGTCACTTGTGGGGGAGCTCTGATGTTTAGTCACACAGCGGCTCTCCATATGCAACATGGTGTCCGCTAACAATTTCAATTGTTAGCGGACACCATGTCGCGTATGGAGAGCCCCTGTGTGCCTAAACATTGGAGCTCCCCCACAAGTGACCACATTTTGGAAACTACACCCCCAAGGAACGTATCTAGAATCCCGATGCATGTGCATCGGGCACCCAGCTAGTATAAATATATTTATATATGTAACCGAAAAAACAGGCAGCACTCCCAACTTGGAGATGATATAGTGGATTCTTTAATGATCCATAGTGGCAACATTTCAAAGCTTTCCCTTCTTTTTCAAGCAGTGAGCTCAAACTTAGTTCAAACTTATAAAGTGTCATCACATGTGCAATACATCAATTAATTAATCAGATTACCATATACATACAGCTGATCTCATTATGGACAATGTCAAACCTTCATATGAGGGCACTTCAATATGTAACTGTTAAGTTAATATCACTTACTGTACCTAGGTGAGCGTGCAGCCATACTCCGCCATTACTCTGCTGCGGCCGGCGGTATCTGTTTCCGCTCTGTCATAGCCCATAATGCTCCGCTCCCACCTCCAATCACTACAGTGTGCTTGGGCATGCTCAGTAGAACAACTCAACTGCCGTCGCCGTTTTGTTTGAGGGCACATTAGCCCTTCTCATACATACTGATATCTTCGCACTTTAGAGTTAGTGTATTGCGTTCTGATTGTGGCGGCCACATGTGGAGAGGACGCCTTAATGAAGCCCACTCCACCATGTGACTGTTTATTAGGGATGATCAATATTCACTTGACCTCCCTTCACAATGTTAACCCGTCACCCAGTGCCCATAACACTAGAGGTCACAAAAAGTGCTCAATTCATTCAACTTGTCACTCACATGCAAGACGGCTGTCCTTACAATACAACTGTAGGAGAGACATAAAAAATGCTTTACAGAAAAATCTAATTACTTCCAATATCTTAACAGGACATTCTATGTACCCTTCATAATCATGGTGACATCACCTTCACAGCAACTTTAATCTGTAAAACAAAAAAAAGGTTTGAAGTTAAAAACAATCATATCCATATGGCTCTTACATATAAACCAAATCCAGTAAAAGAATATTTAGTGCTATTAATGGAATTTATTTTACTGTATGTACCTTAAAATCGACATTCAATCTCATTGCTTTAATGTTCCTAGTTCATATATCCATCTCAGCTCTTTCTGTAAGGTCTCAATACGATTTCCACCACGTCTATGCAGTGGCATGTGGTCTATGATTTTAAATCTCAATTCCTTTTCAGTATGTCTTTTTTTCACAAAAATGTTTTGGCACAGGTAAATCTTTGCATTTTTTCTTATATCATATCTGCGTTGATTTATACGCGTTTTAAAGTCGCAGGATGTTTCACTCACATAAAATTATGGACATGGGCATTGTAGCATATAGACTACATAATCAGATGTGCATGTCAAATAATGTCTGATGTTTATCGTTTCTTCTGTGCGCGGATTCTGAAATGTAGGTCCTTTCACCATCAGAGGACAATTTATACACGAGAGACATGGATAATAGCCTCTTCGTTGTATACCGTTAAAGAAAGCTGTTTCTTTTATTTTAGTGGGCCTATGTCTGCCTTGATTAGCCTACCTCCCAAATTCCTACTCCTATGATAGGCCATAATAGGAGGTTTCTTTAATTCTTCTATCTGGGGGCAACCTTTGTTTAATATCGACCAATGTTTTATTATTATACTGGTTACTTTCAAACTCTCTTCACAGTACTCTTTACAATTGGTATTCTATACACATTTTCATTCCTTTTTACCTCAGACAATATTTTTCTTTCAACCTCCTGCAACCTTTTTTTCTGTTTGTTTAAAATCATTTTAGCGTACCCACTTACCATAAACCTTCTGCTCATATTATCAATAGTCTGTGCCCATTTATTCTCGTCACTGACAATTCTTTTTGCACATGTGAATTGACTAAATGGAATTGCCTCCAACATTTTTTGTGGATGGTGACTGGAGTAATGGAGGAGATTGTTTTTATATGTTTTTTTTTTACAGAACAACTCTGTCTCCAGATTCACCCCATTTCTCCTGATCAACACATCCAAAACTGTAATTCATCACTAGACCAATTCAGTGTAAATTTTATAGTCCCATTAATCGTATTCAAATAGTCGCTAAACTCATGCAGCTCCTCATATGTCCCTTCCCATGTCAGAAAAATATCGTCAATGTATCGCCACCATCCCCCCACTTTGAGGAAATGGGGTGACACAAAGACGCATCTCTCCTCCAGGGAGGCCATCATTAGATTTGCATAAGTTGGGAGTGCTGCTTTTTTTTTTCGGTTATATTGAAAGAGGCAGGGCCGGCTCCAGGTTTTTGTGGGAACGGGCGAAACAGTCTCAGTGGGCTCCTTTAACACATGCTATGATTCATGAATATAATATAGAAGCTGCAGGCTGTGCATATGTAATATAGAGGCTCCTGGGTGGGTTGTATATATAATATAGAGGCTGTTCAGGGTTGTATATATAATATGGAGACTGCCGGGCTGTATATATAATATGTAGGCTGCGGGCTGTATATTTTATTTGGAGGCTTGCTGGGCTATATATACTATTTGGAAGCAGTGCTGGGCTGTACAAATAATATGGAAGCTGTGCAGGACTATATATATTACTAGCTGTAGTACCCGGCTACGCCCGGGTTAATAAATAACTGATGTTAGCTATAACAAAATAGAATTTGAATATGTCATATTAATGACCTGTAAGAAAATAGAAGCTGAGCTGTGATTGATTGCTATAGGCAGCCTAATAAATCTCCAGCCAACAGTAAACCCTCCCCCTGGCCGGGCAGTATATGTTACCTCACACATACACATGATAGACAGCTCATGTGACTGACATCTGTCTTAATTCCCTATATGGCACATGTGTTGCACATTGGCTGTTTTTAACCAGATATTTATGTTTGGAAATTAAAGATAGCACACGTATGAGGTGAGTTGTGTGAGGTGATATGTGCACATCTGTGTCTGTCTGTGTGGTGCATGTGTCCCTGGGGTGTGTGTATGTGTGTGTCCCTGTGGGGTGAGTGCATGTGTCCCTATAGGTTGTGTGTGTGTGTCCCGTGGGGGGGGGGGGTCTGTGTGGTGTGTGTCTCTGTTGTGTGTGTCTCTTTGTGGTGTGTGTGTCCCTGTGGGGTAAGTGCATGTGTCCCTATAGGGTGTTGTCCCTGTGGGGGGGGGGGTCTGTGTGGTGTGTGTGTGTGTATCTGTGTTGTGTGTGTATCTTTGTGGTGTGTGTCCCTGTGGGGTGAATGCATGTGTCCCTCATAGGGTGTGTATGCCCTGTGGGGGGTTCTGTGTGGTATGTCTCTTTGTGGTGTGTGTGTGTGCCCTGTGGGGTGAGTGCATGTGTCCCTATAGGGTGGCTATGTGTGTGTGTCCCTGTGGGGGGGGTCTGTATGTTGTGTGTGTCTGTTTGTGGTTTTTTGGTGTGTGTGTTCGGGTGCGTGGTGAGTATCCAATGTTGGGCTGGACCTTAGCGACTATACACTTGCTGTTACTCTGTGTGCGTGTGGTGTGTATACATGTCCACGTGCAGGGTGAATATCTCACGTTGGGGCGCCACCTTAGTGACTATATGCTGGTATGTGCTGTTAGTCTTTGGCGCTATCATTAAGCCCCTCTCATTCACAACTGTCAACTGGTAAACTGTCACTTTTTCCCATTATGTAGATAGGGGCAAAACTGTTTGGTGAATTGGAATGCGCGGGGTTAAAATTTCGCCTCACAACATACCTATGACGCTCCCGGGGTCCAGACGTGTGACTGTGCAAAATTTTGTGGCTATAGCTGACAGCTGTCGATTTTCCTCCAACAACTTTTCCCTTCACTTTTTCCCCATTATGTAGATAGGGGCAAAATTGTTTGGTGAACTGGAACACGCAGGGTTAAAATTTCACCTCACAACATAGCCTATGACGCTCTCGGGGTCCAGACGTGTGACTGTGCAAAATTTTGTTGCTATAGTTGCTACGGTGTAGATGCCAATCCCGGATATATACACATACTTACATACATACATACACACACACATTCAGCTTTATATATTAGATTTGGAGGCTGTGTCGGGCTGTATATATTATTTCGAAGCTGTGGCAGCCCAGCAGCAACCTCCAAATAATATATCCAGCCCAGCACAGCCTCCAAATAATATATATAGTCCAGCACAGCTTCCATATTATATATACCGCCCAGCACAACTTCCAAATAGTATATACAGTGTTGGCCAAAAGTATTGACACCCCTGCAATTCTGTCAGATAATGGTCAGTTTCTTCCTGAAAATGATTGCAATCACAAATTCTTTGATGATATTATCTTCATTTAATTTGTCTTCAATGAAAAAAACACAAAAAGAATTGTCCTAAAGCCAAATTGGATATAATTCCACACCAAACATAAAAAAGGGGGTGGACAAAAGTATTGGCACTGTTAGAAAAATCATGTGATGCTTCTCTAATTTGTGTAATTAACAACACCTGTAACTTACCTGTGGCACCTAACAGGTGTTCACAATAACTAAACCTCACTTGCAGCCAGTTGACATGGATTAAAGTTGACTCAACCTCTATCCTGTGTCCTTGTGTGTACCACATTGAGCATGGAGAAAAGAAAGAAGACCAAAGAACTGTCTGAGGACTTGAGAAACCAAATTGTGAGGAAGCATGAGCAATCTCAAGGCTACAAGTCCATCTCCAAAGACCTGAATGTTCCTGTGTCTACCGTGCGCAGTGCCATCAAGACGTTTAAAGCTCATGGCACTGTGGCTAACTTCCCTAGATGTGGACGGAAAAAAAAAAAATTGTCAAGAGTTTTCAACGCAAGATTGTGCGGATGGTGGATAAAGAACCTCGGCTAACATCCAAGCAAATTCAAGCTGCCCTGCATTCCGAGGGTACAACAGTGTCAACCCGTGTGGAGACCCGGGGGTCAGTGGGTGCTCTCGTCCGCAGGCCCAGCCGCCTTTACAAAGACAGCGTGGACCAGGGCTTATCCCCAACTGAGCGCCCGAGCTCCTTAACCGTGGGCGGAACACTACTCAGACAACACAGGGTGAGGGAATCACAACATCAAGGCTTTATTGGATCCCCAAACAGTTAACAGCATATAACGCATAACCAAGCATAACACATAATGTAACAGGCAACAGAGTCTCACCCTTCCGCTGGCTCACCAGGCTTTAGAATGTAGCACGGCAAAGTCTGTAGCCAGGTGACTGTATCGTCCCAACCTGGGTTGCTTCCTTATCCTTATGTATCTTGTGCAGTCTTTATCACTGCCGAATCCGATACTGAAGTCCTTGTGGTTCTTTAGTGTGTGTTCTGATCCACTTGGTCGGCACCGAAATGCCTAGGCCTAGGGTTATGGCTCGCTAACCGGATCCGAAGACCCTCGATTAGCTGCCTGTATCCAATCCAGTGACCTCTAGCCGGGACCGAAAATCCCTAGACTGAGGCCACTAGACCGAATCTAGCTCCAATCTGCTGGTCAAAGTGAACAGTCCTCCTTATATACCCTCAGCCCTCATTGTAGGATATTGGGGACGTCATGATTGGTGCAATAACACAGTCTTTTCATTGGCTGAACTCCAATCCTCATTTAACATATTTTAGTCCTATCTCAATCCAAATGCTAGAAGTGATACAATGGAATGTTAGTCTGAGACATTGAGTCTGCAATCAATGACACTTAAACAATCGTGGCTGGGGCCCCTGGACATGGAATCAACATTCACAGGGTAATAGACAATGGACGATTAGCATAATTAAGTTCTCTGGCCTTCAATGACAAACAGGTTAGATAATTACATTACCAAGCTAAACTTTAACCACAGAAATCTATGACAATACTGTAAGAAATTCTCTTTGACCATTACAAGTTTACAAACCAAAATGCAATATGATATGTCTGGATGAATAAGAAATCCTCCTACATTATATATTAAAGGGTCCATTTCGTCACATTCCTCCCCCTTCTTATTTAGCCAGACAGAGCAGTCAGATGTGATCAGTCTCTGGTTATCCTTCTCCTCTTGGCGGCATTGTCTTTTTTAATGGAGAAAACAGCAATCGAGGCTTCCATCTATACACCTCCCCCAGATTACCTCCCCCAGGATGGGCAGACATATTGTGGATAAGCAATAAAATGGGATTCAAGGGTTGGGCTCCCATAAACTTCTGGCCATCAATTCCCCCCCAGTCCATGACAACTTTCTGTGTGTCTTTACTCACTGTTGATGGCTCCGAGAAGAATGATGGGGTCTGGCAACATGGATTATCCTCAGAAGGTGGGGTAGCAAGATCCACATCAGGGTGCTGCTTGGCTTCCTGGATGTTGGTGATGGCTGTGACACACTGGCTGGATAGTCCTTGTCCTGGGTCAGCTTGCAAAACAATAGATGCGGGGGGGCCATCAATGAGCCCATGAGCTTCAACCTCCTCCTGGTTAGCCCCTGAATCAACAGGGGTGGGAAAGCTGCTCACAAATCCCACATCAACCTCTTCCTGGTCAGTCTCTACAATAGCAGGCATGGGGAGCTGTCTGTCGAAGCTCCACATCAACCTCTTCCGGGTCAGTTTCCACAATAGCAGGTGTAGGGTCACAGTCTATAAGCTCCACATCGACCTCTTCCTGGTCAGTTCCCAAAGCAACAGGGATAGGGACGTTGTCCGTAAACTCCAACTTGTCCTCTCCCTGCTCAGGCTCCAAAATAACAGGTGTAGGGTCACTGTCTGTAAGCTCCAACTTGTCCTCTCCCTGGTCGTTCGCCTCGGCTAGCTGCACACCTTCCGAAGGGATGTCTGAGCACTGACCCTCAACCAGGGAAATGGTTAATTGGGAACAGGGTACAGGGTCTGGAGAAACAATAGCTGGGCTTACCAGGGTGTGGACAGAATCAATTTCTTGTTGTCTCGGGGCTTGGATGTCACTGACCTGGACTGGCTGTGCTGGCCGATGAGCTCCAGGCATGGGGCCCCGGTGTTGGCGACAATCTTTGTCCATATGTCCAAGACGTCCACACGTATAACAGTGCCGTGGTTTGGGCAAGTCACGTATCCTGTCTGCATACCTTTGTCCTGATGGGGCTTCTAATGGGTAGCGGAATAATCCTACTCGAGCGGCTGGTGGTAGCAGTTGGTGAGCTGGAATTCCTAAAATATTTCCCAGAACCCAAGCCCTCTCTTCTCTTGAGGCTTTGGGCCCCAATGCAGCCAAGCCGTCCTTGATTTGGACTGCTGTGGACCTGGCGATTTCACGATATTCACTGGATCCATGATGTGGTGCACAACTTACATCCTCTGGTACCACGTCGGCGGGGTCCTCATCATCCTCACCATCATTCTGGGTGTCCCAATGGACCAATTTCTGAATCAAAGCCGACCGAGTGTCAGCGTTCCGGTATTCAATATTTCTCCTCTGGCACAGATCCTGTAGCATCCATTTACTGCTGCTGCCGTATCTCCTCTCCGGACCTTGTCCCATGGCTGAGCTGGTGGGGTTGGACATGGCAACGTCCGAAACCTGAATGCCTCACTATGGCCTGCTGGGTATGCTTATATGCATCCCTGGTTGTTGAGCCCTTGGACGGTGTCCACGAACACCAGTCCCCTGCAGCTCCCCTGGATAAACCAGGCTGAGTAGTATCCCACCGCTGCCACCAATTGTGGAGACCCGGGGGTCAGTGGGTGCTCTCGTCCGCAGGCCCAGCCGCCTTTACAAAGACAGCGTGGACCAGGGCTCATCCCCAACTGAGCGCCCGAGCTCCTTAACCGTGGGCGGAACACTACTCAGACAACACAGGGTGAGGGAATCACAACATCAAGGCTTTATTGGATCCCCAAACAGTTAACAGCATATAACGCATAACCAAGCATAACACATAATGTAACAGGCAACAGAGTCTCACCCTTCCGCTGGCTCACCAGGCTTTAGAATGTAGCACGGCAAAGTCTGTAGCCAGGTGACTGTATCGTCCCAACCTGGGTTGCTTCCTTATCCTTATGTATCTTGTGCAGTCTTTATCACTGCCGAATCCGATAATCCGATACTGAAGTCCTTGTGGTTCTTTAGTCCGTGTTCTGATCCCCTTGGTCGGCACCGAAATGCCTAGGCCTAGGGTTATGGCTCGCTAACCGGATCCGAAGACCCTCGATTAGCTGCCTGTATCCAATCCAGTGACCTCTAGCCAGGACCGAAAATCCCTAGACTGAGGCCACTAGACCGAATCTAGCTCCAATCTGCTGGTCAAAGTGAACAGTCCTCCTTATATACCCTCAGCCCTCATTGTAGGATATTGGGGACGTCATGATTGGTGCAATAACACAGTCTTTTCATTGGCTGAACTCCAATCCTCATTTAACATATTTTAGTCCTATCTCAATCCAAATGCTAGAAGTGATACAATGGAATGTTAGTCTGAGACATTGAGTCTGCAATCAATGACACTTAAACAATCGTGGCTGGGGCCCCTGGACATGGAATCAACATTCACAGGGTAATAGACAATGGACGATTAGCATAATTAAGTTCTCTGGCCTTCAATGACAAACAGGTTAGATAATTACATTACCAAGCTAAACTTTAACCACAGAAATCTATGACAATACTGTAAGAAATTCTCTTTGACCATTACAAGTTTACAAACCAAAATGCAATATGATATGTCTGGATGAATAAGAAATCCTCCTACATTATATATTAAAGGGTCCATTTCGTCACAACCCGTACTATCCGTCGGCATCTGAATGAAAAGGGACTGTATGGTAGGAGACCCAGGAAGACCCCACTTCTTACCCCGAGACATAAAAAAGCCAGGCTGGAGTTTGCCAAAGTTTACCTGAGAAAGCCTAAAACGTTTTGGAAGAATGTTCTCTCTCTTTGAGCAAAGGCATCAACATAGAGTTTACAGGAGAAAAAAAAGAGGCATTCAAAGAAAAGAACGCTGTCCCTACAGTCAAACATGGCGGAGGTTCCCTGATGTTTTGGGGTTGCTTTGCTGCCTCTGGCACTGGACTGCTTGACCGTATGCATGGCATTATGAAGTCTGAAGACTACCAACAAATTTTGCAGCATAATGTAGGGCCCAGTGTGAGAAAGCTGGGTCTCCCTCAGAGATCATGGGTCTTCTAGCAGGACAATGACCCAAAACACACTTCAAAAAGCACTAGAAAATGATTTTAGAGAAAGCACTGAAGACTTCTAAGGTGACCAGCAATGAGTCCAGACCTGAATCCCATAGAACACCTGTGGAGAGATGTAAAAATGGCAGTTTGGAAAAGGCACCCTTCAAATATCAGGGACCTGGAGCAGTTTGCCAAAGAAGAATGGACTAAGATTCCAGCAGAGCATTGTAAGAAACTTACTGATGGTTACCGGAAGCGGTTGATCGCAGTTATTTTGGCTAAAGGTTGTGCAACCAAGTATTAGGCTGAGGGTGCCAATACTTTTGTCTGGCCCATTTTTGGAGTTTTGTGTGAAATGTTCAATGTTTTGCTTTTTGCTTCATTCTCTTTTGTGTTTTTTCATTTAAGACAAATTAAATGAAAATAATAACAAAGAATTTGTGATTGCAATCATTTTCAGGAAGAAACTGAGTATTCTGACAGAATTGCAGGGGTGTCAATACTTTTGGCCAACACTGTATAGCACAGCCTCTAAATAGTATATATAGCCCAGCACAGCTTCCATATTATATATACAGCACAACAGCTGTCTCCATATACCTCAGCAGCATCCTCCGTATACAGCCAGCACAGCCTCTGTATACCACCAGCACAGCCTCTATACACCAGCACAGCCTCTATATACAGTCAGCACAGCCTCTATATACAGTCTGCACAGCCCACCACAACTTCCAAATAGTATATATAGCACAACCTCCAAATAGTATATATAGCCCAGCACAGCTTCCATATTACATATATGGCACAACAGCTGTCTCCATATACCTCAGCAGCATCTTCCGTATACAGTCAGCACAGCCTCCGTATACCGCCAGCACAGCCTCTGTATACCCAAGCACAGCCTCTATATACCCCAGCACAGCTTCTGCTTCCGTTGTTAGCAGGTCTTTCTATGTACCCTTCATAATCATGATGACATCATCTTCACAGCAACTTTAATTAACAAAAAAAGGTTTGAAGTTAAAAACAATCATATCCATATGGATCTTACATATAAACCAAATCCAGTAAAAGGATATTTAGTGTTATTAATGGAATTTATTTTACTGTGTGTACCTTAAAAAAGAGAATTTTGTTTACTTACTGTAAATTCTTTTTCTTCTAGCTCCTAATTGGGAGACCCAGACAATGGGGTGTATAGCTTCTGCCTCCGGAGGACACACAAAGTACTACACTTTATAAAAAAGTGTAGCCCCTCCCCTACTGCCTATACACCCCTTCCTGGGAAATTCCCATCAGTTCGGTGCACAAGCAGGAAGGAGGATAATCCACACCAGAAAAATCAGGTCCGGCCGTATAACGGCGGCCAACTGATTAACGTAAGCAACCTGTGTTAACACAAGAAACTTAACAGAATAGCCCGAAGGGCAACAGGGTGGGTGCTGGGTCTCCCAATTAGGACCTAGAAGAAAAAGAATTTACAGTGAGTAAACAAAATTCTCTTTTTCTTATTCGCTCCATTGGGAGACCCAGACAATGGGGATGTCCAAAAGCAATCCCTGGGTGGGCAAACAACCCATAATGGTAAGGTGGCAGCTCCATTCACAGGTGGGCAACGGCCACCTGAAGGACCCGCCTGCCCAGACTAGCGTCTGCTGAAGCATATACATGCACTTGGTAATGCTTCGTAAAGGTGTGCAGACTGGACCAAGTAGCCGTCTGACACACTTGCTGAGCCGTAGCCTGGTGCCGCAAGGCCCATGAGGCTCCAGCAGCTCTAGTAGAGTGTGCCTTGCTTCCCAAAGGGAGAGGTGTTCCAGAGGAAAGGTAGGCCCCCTAGATAGGCGCCTTGAACCACCGTGCCAAGGTTAACTTGGAATCCGATGTACCCTTTTGTTGGCCTGTTGTAAGCACAAACAGGGAATCCGTGCGGCGTAGAGGGGCCGTACGGGAGACATAAATCCTGGAAGCCCTGACCAAATCCAAGGAATGCGGAGCCTTCTCGGACTGGTGGACAGGATTTGGACAAAAAGATGACAGGGAGAAAGCCCTTTCGGTAAGAAACTCAGCCACCGGTCTAAGCACCACCTTGTCCCGGTGAACCACCAGAAAGGTTGACTTACAAGACAGGGCTGCCATTCAGAGACTCTCCGGAGAGAGGTGATAGCCACAAGGAAGGCTACTTTCTGTGAAAGCCTAGAGAGGGGCACCTCTCCTAGTGGTTCAAAGGGAGGCTTCTGCAGAGCCGAGAGGACCAAGTTAAGGTCCCAGGAGTCCAGCGGACGCCTGTAGGGCGGGACAATGTGATATGCCCCTTGCACAAACGTCCTAACTTGAGTGAGATTAGCCAGACGTTTGTTGAATAGCACAAATAGTGCAGAAATCTGTCCCTGAAAGGAACTAAGAGATAACCCTAAACCCAATCCTGAATATAGGAAGGAAAGCAGGGATGGCAAAGGGAAAGGCCAAGGAGATTGCCCATTTGAGCTGCACCAGGAAAAGAAAATTTTCCAAGTCCTGTGGTAGATCTTTGCTGACGCAGGTTTCCTGGCCTGTCTCATAGTAGCAGCAACCGCTGGGGGAAATCCTAGGGATGTCAGCAGCCAGGATTTAAGAGCCACAAAGTCAAGCTGAGTGCCACAGAATTCTGGTGAAAGAACGGACCACGAGACAACAGGTCCGGACGATCTGGAAGCTTCCACGGTTCCCCTGCCGTGAGCTGCCACAGGCCTGGGTACCAGGCACGCCTGGGCAAGTCCGGGGCGATCAGTAGAGCGCGCCTGCATTCTTCCCTGATCTTGCGCAGGACTCTGGGCAACATTACCAACAGGGAAAACCCGTACGGGGGACGGAACTGAGACCAGTTCTGGACCGGTGCGTCCGCAGCCAGGGTCTGGAGATCCTGAAGCCTGGCCATGAAAACTGGAACCTGAGGCCATCAGGTCCACGTCCAGCGTTCCTCATCGGTTGCAGATGGTCTGAAAGACGTCTGGATGAAGGAACCACTCGCCCGAGTCCATGCCCTGGCGACTTCAGTCGTCGGCTTTCTAGTTGTCCCCTCCGGGGATGTGGACTGCCGAGATGGAGGAGTCGTTGTCCTCTACTCCTTGAAGGATACGTTGAACCTTGAGCAGTGCTGAGATGCTTCGAGTTCCTCCCTGGCGATTGACATAGGAGACGCTATCGCGTTTGATGAAATCCGGATCTGTCTTCCTGACAGGAACCGTTGGAAAGCCAAAAGCGCTAAGCAAATGGCCCTACTCTGCAGGACATTGATCCGGAGAATGGATTCAGACTCCGTCTAGGTGCCTTGAGCCCCATGGTGGAGGAATACTGCGCCCCAGCCCGAGAGGCTGGCGGCCGTGGTCCCGACTGCCCAAGAGGGGGGCAGGAAGGGCCTCCCCCGTGACAGACAGGGGTAGCAGTCACCAATGAATGGAGACCTTTGTCAATGCAGACAGGGAGACCGTCCTGTCGCGGGAAGATGGTGCTTGTCCCCACTGCGGAGGACCTGCAACCGCAGTGGGCGCAGGTGAAACTGTACGAAGTATACTGCTCCATGGCTGCTACCATTTTCCCCAAGATGTACATTAGCCGCCCGAGGGAGACTGAGCGTGACCGAAGGTGTGAGCGGACTTCTGACTGAAGTGCCAGTTGTTTGGCCAGAGGCAGCTTGACAAAAACTGAATAGTCGTGAGACTCCATGCACTGGCACGTCAGAGTCTGAGTAGGAGTGCAGAGGGTCGTGAGAGACTGCACTGGCATTGTTCCAGAGAAGATGCCTTGACCAGTAGGTCGTTCAAGTACGATATTACTGCATGGCCCTGGGAGTGCAGGGCCGCGAGGACAGAACCACCAAAATGGTCGTCCCACACCGCAAACCTCAGCCAACGCTGATTAGCGGACGCCATGGGGAAGAGCCGGTACGCCTCCTTGATGGCGATCGATGCTATGCAAGCGTTCCTCGAGAGGAACAGAAACAACTACTCCGTCTCGCCTCAAGGCATCCAGAGCCTGGATAAAGGCCTGCGCCTTTGCTGGAGGAAGCGAGGAAGGGAGTTTAGTAGCCATGCGATATAACCGGAGACCGAGGATGCAGCTTGAAGAGGCGGATAGGCATGAGGAGGCCATCAGAGGCTGAGCCTCCTGCCGCTGAGTGCAGGCGATCTTGGTACACCATGCCGAGTCACACCCTTAGCTTTAGTCCAAGCCAGTGTTTGATTTTAAATGCACTATAAGCCTGTGACTGTTACTGGTAGGAACTACCCATTTTTGTGTCCCTGGATTTAAAGATAGATTCCGGACTTAAATGTTTTTTTTGAAATATCAGGGACCTGGAGCAGTTTGCCAAAGAAGAATGGTCTAAAATTCCAGCAGAGCATTGTAAGAAACTCATTGATGGTTACCGGAAGCGGTTGATTGCAGTTATTTTGGCTAAAGGTTGTGCAACCAAGTATTAGGCTGAGGGTGCCAATACTTTTGTCTGGCCCATTTTTGGAGTTTTGTGTGAAATGATCAATGTTTTGCTTTTTGCTTCATTCTCTTTTGTGTTTTTTCATTGAAGACAAATTAAATGAAGATAATACCAAAGAATTTGTGATTGCAATCATTTTCAGGAAGAAACTGAGTATTATCTGACAGAATTGCAGGGGTGTCAATACTTTTGGCCACAACTGTATGTTGTTTGGTGTGGTTGTGCCTGTCACAACCTGGAAAAGGTGAGCAATATCCTATTTTTGTTCTCCCCCTGACCACACAGATATACCCAATTTGCACTTTCTCCTTTCCAGACACTGCATCTGATTTTCCTGTCATTATCCTATATGGTATAGATGTATATTAGAATTACTACTATTACAGAGGGAGAGGTGTACCTTACATGTATAGAGATAATACCAGATACCTCTTTTTACTGTAATGTGTGTGTAGAACAGTATTGATAGGGGAACACTGGAGGAACAGGTGATCTATTGATTCAGAGTATTTATTTTTAATATTTGTACATTGTATATAGTGCCATTGGCATTTTTTTTAATGCAATTGAATAAAATGTACTATTTTTATGAATAGGTATAGTGTTTTGTTGTGGATAGGACCAATGCCTCAACGTGTGTGGCACCTCCAGAGGAAGCAGGAAGTGAAAATCGCGTTGAAGCATGAGTCCTATCCCAAACATGTGATTTTAATTCTGCATAAAATTTGTCTCCTCGATTTACTACCGAATATTATTCAAGGATTTTGTTTTCCTACAGTATACTTGTTCATTGTGGACTTCAATGCTTTATGATCAGCTTTTTGAAGTGTTAACCTATACACATTTAGTACAAAGGCTGGACCACTTATATCTATGTCAATAATGGCACCTTTACACGCCGCTACCGAAGGTTAGAAACCACCGGGTGTCGCACGTGCATGTGCACGTTTCAACGGTTCCTAACAGTACCTGATACCGCAATTACACGCCGCTACAAGGTGCTCCACAGTAGGTTTTTTCGATCCACCGACGGGTGCCGCAGGTTACCTTCTGTAGAGCACCTTCCCTGACTTACACGCCGCTACCACAAGGGAATATGGGCTGATCTGGGGCAGCAGGGACAACACATAGGCGTGCCAGAGTTGTGGATTATGAGACGCTCGTACGGTGATTGGACACTGCAATAGCATCATGATTGGCCAACTAGCGCAGGGAAGCTGGCTAATACATGATGCTATTGCAATTGTGTAGTGTGACTGGTCAGCTCCTTAAATATGCCGCCCTATGCAGGGACAACCAATTGTAACGCAGGAGCTTCCTCCAATGATCGCTGATGGGGCGCGGTATCCCGGAGGCTGTGTCACGCCCCAGGGAGTTAACTAGGTGTCGAAAATACCTTCCTGTTCCTCAATTACACGCCGCTACCATAGGGTTTATACCTACTTGTTTTTGAGCACGGCTGAAAGACAGGTGTCGACAGAGACAGGAGGGTGTTACCTGAATTACACGCCGCTACCTCGCGGTGTTTTGACGGTACAAGGTACAATTGTCCCCGACAACCGGTGGTTTCTAACCTTCGGTAGCGGCGTGTAAAGGTACCATTAGATGTATTATGCCTATACACTTTAAACCATGAGTGATTAGGTTTAATTTAGAGAGTGATATAGTCCGGTCCTTTACTTGTAATCTGTGCATAGGAGGTATATGCCGTTGCCAGTTGGTACAAGTAGGTATAACTATAAGCTTATTTACTAATGGTTTTATTAAGAGGATCGTGACTAATTCCAGTTCTTGAACAGTAAGTTTTCCTCTTATACAGTGCCTACAAGTAGTCTTCAACCCCCTGCAGATTTAGGTGGTTTGATAAGATGCAAATAAGTTAGAGCCTTCAAACTGCAAGCGAGAGTAGGATTTATTAACAGAAGCATAAATCTTACAAACCAAAAAGTTATGTTGCTCAGTTGAATTTTAATAA
Source organism: Allobates femoralis (assembly GCA_033576535.1). Lineage (NCBI taxonomy): Eukaryota > Metazoa > Chordata > Amphibia > Anura > Aromobatidae > Allobates > Allobates femoralis. The sequence goes on from JARQOC010000005.1 coordinate 290,119,435, forward strand.
ATTTTAAACATAAAAGTGTGGGTCAATTTTTATTCAACCCCTAGGTTTAATATTTTGTGGAATAACCCTTGTTTGCAATTACAGCTAATAATCGTCTTTTATAAGACCTGATCAGGCCGGCACAGGTCTCTGGAGTTATCTTGGCCCACTCCTCCATGCAGATCTTCTCCAAGTTATCTAGGTTCTTTGGGTGTCTCATGTGGACTTTAATCTTGAGCTCCTTCCACAAGTTTTCAATTGGGTTAAGGTCAGGAGACTGACTAGGCCACTCCATCACCTTGATTTTTTCCCTCTTGAACCAGGCCTTGGTTTTCTTGGCTGTGTGCTTTGGGTTGTTGTCTTGTTGGAAGATGAAATTACGACCCATCTTAAGATCCTTGATGGAGGAGCGGAGGTTCTTGGCCAAAATCTCCAGGTAGGCCGTGCTATCCATCTTCCCATGGATGCGGACCAGATGGCCAGGCCCCTTGGCTGAGAAACAGCCCCACAGCATGATGCTGCCACCACCATGATTGACTGTAGGGATGGTATTCTTGGGGTCGTATGCAGTGCCATCCAGTCTCCAAACGTCACGTGTGTGGTTGGCACCAAAGATCTCGATCTTGGTCTCATCAGACCATAGAACCTTGAACCAGTCTGTCTCAGAGTCCTCCAAGTGATCATGAGCAAACTGTAGACGAGCCTTGACATGACGCTTTGAAAGTAAAGGTACCTTACGGGCTCGTCTGGAACGGAGACCATTGCGGTGGAGTACGTTACTTATGGTATTGACTGAAACCAATGTCCCCACTGCCATGAGATCTTCCCGGAGCTCCTTCCTTGTTGTCCTTGGGTTAGCCTTGACTCTTCGGACAAGCCTGGCCTCGGCACGGGAGGAAACTTTCAAAGGCTGTCCAGGCCGTGGAAGGCTAACAGTAGTTCCATAAGCCTTCTACTTCCGGATGATGCTCCCAACAGTGGAGACAGGTAGGCCCAACTCCTTGGAAAGGGTTTTGTACCCCTTGCCAGCCTTGTGACCCTCCACGATCTTGTCTCTAATGGCCTTGGAATGCTCCTTTGTCTTTCCCATGTTGACCATGTATGAGTGCTGTTCACAAGTTTGGGGAGGGTCTTAAATAGTCAGAAAAGGCTGGCAAAAGAGATAATTAATCCACACATGTGAAGCTCATTGTTCTTTGTGCCTGAACTACTTCTTAATACTTTAGGGGGACCAAACAGAATGCTGGTGGTTTGAGGGGTTGAATAATAAATGACCCTCTGAATTAACTTTTAACGCTTTAAAAAAAAAAAAAACATTAAAAAATCTTTTTGGCTGCAGTGCATTTCCCACTTCCAGGCTGATCTACAGTCCAAATGTCACAATGCCAAGTTAATTCCGCATGTGTCAACCAACTAAATCTGCAGGGGGTTGAAGACTACTTGTAGGCACTGTATTATATTTAGCATCTATTCAGTGTTAAATCCATAGTACGCAGATTTAGGCTACATTCAGACTATCAGTTTTCTGATTCGTTTTTGTGATCCGTTTTGTGCAGTACAGTGCATAAAACGTTTCACTCAAATGAAGTCTCAGCAAAGTCAATGGGTTTTTAATATTTGCCATTCACACAGGGCACCTCTAAAGTGATCCGTTTTAAGACATCGCATGTTAGTTTCTCTGGTCTTTTTCTGATCCGCTTTTCCCATAGGAACCATTATAATGGGAAAAAGAAAAATGCAACACACCAAAACGCAGCATATGAACATGAAAAAAAGGGACCATATGAATGTAGCCTTAATGCATTTCTTTATACTTACGTGTTGATAAACAGACAGTAAAACCCTCTTCCCTCTATGTGGGGCACCCTCTCATTGTCTTCTTTGTGTATTTTTTTACTTATTCTCAATAAAATGTTTTTTTAATTGGAAGTATCTGCATCTGCATCTTTTGTTTTGACTTTTGTTAGACTTGCTACAGTTAGGGCCAGAAATATTTGGACAGTGACACAATTTTCGCGAGTTGGGCTCTGCATGCCACCACATTGGATTTGAAATGAAACCTCTACAACAGAATTCAAGTGCAGATTGTAACGTTTAATTTGAAGGGTTGAACAAAAATATCTGATAGAAAATGTAGGAATTGTACACATTTCTTTACAAACACTCCACATTTTAGGAGGTCAAAAGTAATTGGACAAATAAACATAACCCAAATAAAATATTTTTATTTTCAATATTTTGTTGCGAATCCTTTGGAGGCAATCACTGCCTTAAGTCTGGAACCCATGGACATCACCAAACGCTGGGTTTCCTCCTTCTTAATGCTTTGCCAGGCCTTTACAGCCGCAGCCTTCAGGTCTTGCTTGTTTGTGGGTCTTTCCGTCTTAAGTCTGGATTTCAGCAAGTGAAATACATGCTCAATTGGGTTCAGATCTGGTGATTGACTTGGCCATTGCAGAATGTTCCACTTTTTTGCACTCATGAACTCCTGGGTAGCTTTGGCTGTATGCTTGGGGTCATTGTCCATCTGTACTATGAAGCGCCGTCCAATCAACTTTGCAGCATTTGGCTGAATCTGGGCTGAAAGTATATCCCGGTACACTTCAGAATTCATCCGGCTACTCTTGTCTGCTGTTATGTCATCAGTAAACACAAGTGACCCAGTGCCATTGAAAGCCATGCATGCCCATGCCATCACGTTGCCTCCACCATGTTTTACAGAGGATGTGGTGTGCCTTGGATCATGTGCCGTTCCCTTTCTTCTCCAAACTTTTTTCTTCCCATCATTCTGGTACAGGTTGATCTTTGTCTCATCTGTCCATAGAATACTTTTCCAGAACTGAGCTGGCTTCTTGAGGTGTTTTTCAGCAAATTTAACTCTGGCCTGTCTATTTTTGGAATTGATGAATGGTTTGCATCTAGATGTGAACCCTTTGTATTTACTGTCATGGAGTCTTCTCTTTACTGTTGACTTAGAGACAGATACACCTACTTCACTGAGAGTGTTCTGGACGTCAGTTGATGTTGTGAACGGGTTCTTCTTCACCAAATAAAGTATGCGGCGATCATCCACCACTGTTGTCATCTGTGGACGCCCAGGCCTTTTAGAGTTCCCAAGCTCACCAGTCAATTCCTTTTTTCTCAGAATGTACCCAACTGTTGATTTTGCTACTCCAAGCATGTCTGCTATCTCTCTGATGGATTTTTTCTTTTTTTTCAGCCTCAGGATGTTCTGCTTCACCTCAATTGAGAGTTCCTTTGACCGCATGTTGTCTGGTCACAGCAACAGCTTCCAAATGCAAAACCACACACCTGGAATCCACCCCTGACCTTTTAACTACCGTATATACTCGCGTATAAGCCGACTTTTTCAGCACAAAAAATGTGCTGAAAAGTCCCCCCCTCGGCTTATACGCGAGTCATATACTGGCTGAGTGTGAACGCAGCCTAACCGGGGGCTGGAGGTGGCTGGGGGAGGCTGGAATAGGAGCGGGAGGTCATGTGACGCCGCTCATTAAATATGCACGGCTCCCCGTGTCAATCAGTGAAAGGGGGAGCCGTGCATAATACAGTGCCGCCCCCCCCACCCCGCTGTCGCTGCAGGAGCAGCAGAAATCTCACCCTCCGCCGTCCTCTGGAGTCACCGGGTGTCCTCGGTCCTCGGTCCTAGTCTGTCCTCCTTCCTCCAGCCTCATCCTCGGTCCTCCGCGCTCTGTTCTTCCTGTACGCACGCTTCCCATGCTGTGGGCGTCGCGGCAGCATGACGTCATCGCCGCTGCGTCCAACCCGCCCACAGCATTAGAAGCGTGCATACAGGAAGAAAAGAGCACGGAGGACCGAGGATGAGGCTGGAGGAAGGAGGACAGACTAGGACCGAGGACCCAGGACACCCGGTGGCTCCAGAGGACGACGGAGGGTGAGATATCTGCTGCTCCTGCAGCAAAGGATGTCTGAAGTGATGGGGGGTCTGCATAACCCCTACTGGGGGGCCTGTATAGCCTCTGCTAGGGGCCTGTATATTTGTGCTGGGGTTGTATACCACTGGGGCTGTTTATACTTCTGGGGCTGCTGTATACTACCACTGGGGCTGCTGTATACTACCTCTGGGGCTGCTGTATACTACACTGGGGCTGCTGTATACTACCACTGGGGCTGTATATACCTCTGGGGCTGCTGTATACTACCTCTGGGGCTGCTGTATACTACCACTGGGGCTGTATATACCTCTGGGGCTGCTGTATACTACCTCTGGGGCTGCTGTATACTACCACTGGGGCTGTATATACCTCTGGGGCTGCTGTATACTACCACTGAGGCTGCTGTATACTACCACTGGGCCTGCTGTATACTACCTCTGGGGCTGCTGTATACTACCACTGGGGCTGCTGTATACTACCACTGGGGCTGCTGTATACTACCACTGGGGCTGCTGTATACTACCACTGGGGCTGCTGTATACTACCACTGGGGCTGTGGGGAGGCTGCTGTTACACTGCTGGGGCCTGTATATACCACTAGGGTGGCTGCTGTATACCACACTGCTGGGGGCTGTATACCTGTGCTGGGGTCCACCCTCGGCTTATACACGAGTCAATAGGTTTTCCCAGATTTTGGGGGCAAAAGTAGGGGGGTCGGCTTATACACGGGTCGGCTTATACACGAGTATATACGGTACTTCATTGATTACAGGTTAATGAGGGAGACGCCTTCAGAGTTAATTACAGCCCTTAGCGTCCATTGTCCAATTACTTTTGGTCCCTTGAAAAAGAGGAGGCTATGCATTACAGAGCTATGATTCCTAAACCCTTTCTCTGATTTGGATGTGGAAACTCTCATATTGCAGCTGGGAGTGTGCACTTTCAGCCCATATTATATATATAATTGTATTTCTGAACATGTTTTTGTAAACAGCTAAAATAACAAAACTTGTGTCACTGTCCAAATATTTCTGGCCCTAACTGTATATATTAAATCCATTATGAAGTAATATTGATGAGGTGCCACTAATCAGCGGAGGCTACAGCAGTCAGATGACACAACAATGTAGTGGACATCCCCTTTAAATGGGGCTTAAGAGAGCGACCATATTCAGACAGTTTTTTTCAAAATGTTTTTTCCCACCAATGGCATCTGTATCTGTTTGAGAACAAAGCAAGATGCACCACTCTCATTGGAGAGGTTCCCATTCATTTGTTTGGAAATTCCGAACACCGCTCTACTGACATCCCTACACCGTGGGTCTTGGTTTTCGAGATAGATGCCAGTTCTGTTGGTGGTAACGTATCTACTGTACAGTTATGGAATATCATGGAGATATGCTCTACATGTACCAGGTGGTAATATCCCTTTAAATTGCAATATAATCTGAATTCAAGATGATGTATATGTCCTGTAAATGTCACAGTAGAAACAGCCCTTACTCTCTAAGCATCAGCAGAGATCCTTTAATTCGGAGTCCAAATGGTCCTACATACTAGTGCATCTCAATGAAGTAGAATATCATCAAAATCAACATAATATTGCCATGTTTTAGGGCATTTCTGGGAGCCTTGAAACACTTTAACCAATAAATCAATATTATATTCACACTTTGATTACTCATGGAATATGGCAGTGTGGTTTTTAACCCTTCATCCTCCCTTCTTTAATTTTCTGAGATAATGACTTTTGGGTTTTCATTGGCTGTAAGAAATAATCATCAACATTTACAGAAATAGACACCTGAAATAGAACATTCTGTTTGTAATGACAATATATGTGTTTCACTTTATGCATTGAATTATAGAAAACAATTCACTTTTTGATGATATTCTGAATCAAATATTTTTATTAGACAGTAATAACAACAATATGCATCTCATACATAAGTAAGATTGCAAATTAAAAAAAAAAAAAAGGATTGTAAAACAAATAAATAAAAACAGTAAGTAATAAAAAAAAAAAAAATACAAGGAAGAAACAAACTATGTACAGTCACATGGTGGTCAACCAAAACAACGAGATATTTTATGAAGTATGAGGAATATGGCTCAAATCTGCATATGGAAAGAGAGCTGAGTGTTAGTCAATACATTTTTAAAAGAAAAGAAAAATGATATCCATTAATACACATGTCATCTCATTTGAATATCGGGGATGGTGCAAACTGATGTGCCCAAGAGGACCATTTTAACATATATTTATGGTATAGCTTACTTTGAGTTGCAAAAGTGAATTCAAACATGCAATGTGACATGAGCGTGTTTAATAGGTTTTCAATAGTGGGAGTGTTTTCCTCTCGCCATTTTGATGCCATTAGGTTTTTAGCTGTAATTAGGATGTGAATTATTAATAAGCAATCTTTTATTGGAAGGTCTATGGTATCAATGAGTAGCAATGTCGAAAAAAAATATGTTCGATGGTACCTATCAAACCCCATTTCCTCCAACATAAGTTGCTATTTTTTGAGTCAATTAAATTTAGTTTATGGGGGCAAAGGTACCACTTAGTCATTACTTTATATTGGGTTTCTATGATCGTAAGACATGGAATAGACGCGTAAATCGTTGGTAAGAGAGGAGAGTATTGTTCAATGATGGATTTACGATCAAGATCTAAATCTCTTTCCCACACGCCAATGAAGTTTGTATTGTCAAAGATCATGTCATTGTTCATAAACTGATACATTTTATTAGTTTTCCAGCACGTGTCATCATTTACTTGCTGCAAAAGGGTATCAATGTTTATGGGAAGATGAAAGTCTACATTTTTACTCTTGATTATATTGTGGATACGCAACCAAGTATGTTCCTCTGCTGCAGGGAGGTTGAATTTATTTTTTAATATTATAAATTGTTTCAGATGATGGCCATCCAAGATATCCGAACAAATGCCTATGCTAGCCTGTTTCCAAATTGAGAGATCAATTAAGGAGGAAAGCCAGGATAGTAAGACACATTTGAAAGTTGTCTTTCAGATCATAGCGAGACTGCGCCAAGCTTTAACAAACGTTTTAAGTATAGGTGAGTGTGGTAAAGTTTTCTTTGGATTTATAAGACCAAACAAATGCATATGGATTTGACGACTTCATCAGAGATTTCTCAATGTTAACCCATGTAGAAGTATTCCATTTTTCCCACCATTTTCTACTACTGATAATTAATGTAGTGAGGTAATATGTTTTTATGTTAGGTACACTTAAGCCCCCTGTCTTCCTATGTCTCAAAAGTACTTCTCTGGCAATCCTAGGATATCTATTTCCCCAAATAAATTTAAACAGTTGGGTTTGAATTTTTTGTAGATATCACTGTTCGATCCAGAGGAGGAGGGATCTAAAAATAAAGAAAAGCTTTGGGAAAATAATCATCTTATAAGATTCAATACGACCAGTCCATGAAATGTTTAATTTAGATAAGAAGTTAATATCTACGGATATACTTTTGATAATCTCGTTCATGTTGTCGTTTATGATGTCGCAAATTGTGTTAGTTATTATTATGCCCAAGTAAGAACATTTTCTAGATGACCATGCCGATTTAAATTCTTTTTGTCGCGCGTCTAATAATGTTTGGTCTATGTTAAAAGGGAGAGCTTCGTTTTTTTGGGAATTTAGTTTATAGTAGGATGTGTTAGAAAAAATTGTGGTCAGATCTATAAGTTTCCTAAAGGTACCGTCACAAGCCGTAATCTCGCCTGGTGATATGTGGCGATCTAACATGCGCGCTCACGTTTCTCGTGGTCGCCCCAGATCGTCGATGGCGGCATCACATGCCGCAATATCGCCCTGAAGGTGAGGTGATGTGTCGCTCCGGAAATCACCTCACCTATAGCGGAAGCAATCTTGCCTCATTCCATCGCCACTTCACACGCCGCAATTCCAAAGGCAATGTGCACGTACATTTTCAGCACGGCGAGGACATAGGCGTGTCACAGTGGTTTACACCGCGCCCCATACACACTCATTGGACAATGCAACAGCGTTATGATTGGTCAGTCTGCTCTGTAGGGCTGGCTAATACATGACGCCATTGTCTATCGGAATTTGGCAAACATACACGCTCGTATCATCAATTGTGGCTCCTGCAACACACTTTCGAGGCACAAAAGTGTCGCACAGGAGTCGTCTTGTGCAGTACAATGGATTACACTAACAAAGGCTAGGTGTGCGTCTGTAGGTGATTGCGGTAAGCTACAAACAACACTATGGACATATGTGCCTGCATTGGTCCACGCCATGGCAGAGCTGCCATGGCTGAACTATGTGTGTGCACACATGTTTACGTGTGTGTACTTAAGTGTACCTACATCCCCCACAAACACCATTGCATTCTTCATATGTGTGGACACGGTCCCATGTGGCCAAACACATCATAATGGACATGTACACACAGTCACGGCATACAGTGTGGCCCAAAGGGCTGGACCTGTGTACTGGACATTAGCAGACAATGCTGCACGGACCCATCTATACCATTTAACGTATCACATACCTGTGACGACCATCCACTGTGAGGCTGAGCTGCTGGTAAGGCAGCACCCCGAGAAACCCCGATACCCTTAACCCCTATACAGGGATCTGGAATTTCAGCGAGGAAGCGAGGAAGACGCATTAGCGTTGAAACATGTTGTGGCGAGGACTCACATTTGTCAATATTCAATAAAGACCTAAAGGTAATACTAATCAGTGCAGTGTCCTTGTATAGCGCTCATAATCTAAATACCACCATTTCTGCATTGTTCCTTACCTTATCCTCCCTATGGGGAGTGTGGTGGAAGAGAGCAGCTTTGTACACAAGGACCTGGCTGACACAATAGACACGTGATTGATCACGGGACCCGGAGAAGCGAGCTGGAGCTGGGCGCTCATTCTGGAACCAGGAACCGGCGAGCAAAGGTCTCGGATCCCTTCCTCACCACTGAGCCTACTATCTGGTTGTGCAGAGACGGCACAACCAGACAAGGTGAGTGAGGAATTAATATAACGGAGATTCTGCCTTTAGCAAACAGTGTGGCGCAACCGAATTTTTATTTTATATATGAGCAACAGAGTAGGAAGGTCGCCATGGAAAAATATCAAGACCCGAAAATCGAAGTCAGAAGTCAGAGTCAAAACCAAGAGGGCAGCGAAGGTACAAAATCATCAGGCAGTAGCAGAGTCAAAAATCCAGGCAAAGGTCAAGGGAAAAAACCAAGAGGGCAGCTGAGGTACAAAATCAATAGGCAGAGGCAGAGTCAGAAATCCAGGCAAGGTCAGACACAAAACTACACGCACACTATATCACTAGGGAACCAAAACTATATCTAGCGGCCGCAAGCCAGGCTCCAATGTATTTGAAGGGCGCGGTTACCTCCCATAGGCTGGAGCTCACAGCCTGATGATCTCATCCGGACTGCCCCTATAACCAGGCCAGATGGTGATGCACGACTGTCTCCGCCCACCCACTTCTGACAGAAGAACAAAGGCTGCGCCTAACAGACACCTGTGCAGGGCCCGCTCCTCTGCTACCAACACCACCCAAAGGAGAAACATGGCGGCGCTCAGCAACAGAGGCAGACGTCACAGGAGCAGGTCCATATGAGGACAAGGCCCTCCTATCACCGGCGCCATCAGCCGAAGGAAACCGGCTCCTCCCAGTGGCCGAGGAAGGAACACCATCCACCGAGTCCAATAGCGATGTGACAGTACCCCTTCCTCTACGAGTGGCCTCCGGACACACAAAACCTGGCTTATTGGGATGAAGAAGATGAAACTTCCGGATCAAACCCTTAGAAAAAGATAAAGGAGACAAGCGAGGCGCAATAGTGCCCTATCAATATGACACATGATTCCACACTCAGATCAAAAAGAGGTGCACTCACCTGGTCTAGTTGTGTGCACCCACAACTAGTTTTTATTGCATGTAGTTTATAAGCTGCTGCAGGACCTCCACCGCCACGTAGCACGTGTAAAGATGATCAGATCCAGGGATGGTGTAAAGACAGTCCGCGCTGCTTTAAATAATCGGTCACAAGTCTTTAGGTAAAAGACCCCCCCTTCTTTATTTCCACCTACCGTTTCAGTGCACTCCGGGTACGGTCATCAGGGTATATAAAACGCGTAGGTGGAAATAAAGAAGGGGGGTCTTTTACCTAAAGACTTGTGACCGATTATTTAAAGCAGCGCGGACTGTCTTTACACCATCCCTGGATCGGATCAAACCCTTGGCATGGATATTACGAGCAGGCACCCAGGACCTCTCTTCCGGACCATAGCCCTTCCAATGTACCAAATACTGCACGGATCCTCTCACTAAGCGGGAAGCAAGGATCCGTTGAATTTCGTATTCCATGGCACCCCCAACCAAGACTGGAGGAGGAGGGGATTGGACAGGACGAACCGGAGATGGGTATAATTTGAGAAGGGACTTATGGAATAGATTGAGCAGTTTGAAAGATGGAGGGAGCTTCAGACGAAAGGCCACAGGGTTAATCACGTCAATGATTTCATACGGACCAATAAACCTGGGACCTAGTTTGGCAGACGGCACTTTGAGCTTAATATTTTTCGTAGAAAGCCAAACTTTATCCCCAACTCCCAGGTCCGGACCCTTGGAGCGCCGTTTATTAGCGGAAGAGGCCTGCCTAGTCTGAGCCCCCTTCAAATCTCTGTTCACTTCAGACCAGATAGTCTTTAACTGATCTATGGACCTTTCAACCCCAGGGACGTCGGAAAGCCTAGAAGAAAAGGAACCAAAGCGTGGGTGCAGTCCATGATTACAGTAGAAAGGGGTGGTCTGATGGACTCCTGGTACTGGTTATTCATGGCAAATTCTGCTAGTGGCAGGTGTTCCACTCAATCGGATTGATGCTCCGAGACGTAACAACGAAGATACTGCTCGAGAGCTTGATTAGTGCGCTCGGTTTGACCATTGGTTTCGGGTGTGATAGGCAGAAGAAAAGGAATAGTCAATTCCAATCCGTTTACAGAATGCCCTCCAAAATTTAGAAACGAACTGGGTGCCCCTGTCAGAAACAATATTCACAGGAACACCATGCAATCGCACAACATGATTAATAAATAACTTGCTCAGGGTCTCGGAATTAGGTAACCCGGACAGTGGAACAAAATGACACTGCTTGCTGAATCTGTCTACCACTACCCAGATACAGGTCTTCCCTTCCGAGAGTGGTAGGTCAGTAATAAAATCCATGGAGATATGACTCCAAGGACCCTCAGGGGTAGGCAAGGACTGGAGCAACCCGGCAGGGCAGTTGGGGAGACTTAGCGCGAGCACAGTTTCACAAGCCAGTACATAGTCCTTGCAGTCCTTTACTATGGTTGGCCACCATAAATTCCTGGTTACAAGTCTGATGGTGTTATTGATACCAGGATGCCCTGCAAGGACGGAATCATGTGATTCCTTTAGGACTTGGAGGCGGAATTTGGCAGGGACAAATAATTTTTGGGCAGGAGTAGTGTCAGGGGCCTGTTCCGGAGATCCACGAATCTCTTCCAGAAGATCCAAAGACACAGCCGAAACAACAATTTCCTTGGCTAAAATGGGAGTCGGTTCCACGTCCTCGACCTGTAAGGGGCAAAAACTTCGAGACAGGGCATCAGCCCTTACATTTTTACTACCTAGTCTGAAAGTGATAACAAAATCAAATCTGGAGAAGAACAAGGCCCACCTAGCCTGTCTAGGATTCAGTCTTTTCGCTGACTCCAAATAGGTTAGATTTTTGTGATCAGTAATTACGGTAATCCTATGTTTGGCGCCTACGAGGAAGTGGCGCCATTCCTCAAAGGCCCATTTGATTGCCAACAATTCCCGATTACCTACATCATAATTCATCTCTGTAGAGGAAAATTTTCGGGAAAAGAAGGCACACGGACGAAGTTGAGTGAGAGATGCGGTGCCTTGTGATAGCACTGCTCCCACTCCAACTTCAGAGGCATCTACCTCTACAATGAAGGGGCGGTCCAGATCAGGCTGCACCAATATTGGGCTGCGGAGAAACACTCTTTTAACTTAGAAAATGCATAAATTGCTTCAGCTTCCAATTAACCACATCCGCCCCTTTCCGTGTCAAATTAGTGAGTGGTTTGGCTATCTCTGAAAACCCTTTATTAAATTTAGATAATAGTTAGCGAAACCCAAGAATCGCTGCAGTGCCTTTAGAGACCTGGGTTGTACCCATTCCTTAATGGGTTTAATTTTGGAAGGATCCATGCGAAAACCTTTAGCCGATATGATATACCCCAAAAAATTATCTCCTCCTCCATGAAGACACATTTCTCTAATTTGGCGAATAAAGAATGCTCTCTGAGTCTCTGGAGTACAGTACAGACATGTCGGACGTGCGACCAAAGACCGGGAGAAAAAAATCAGAATGTCGTCCAAATAAATGACCACATATACACCACTGATATCTCTGAAAATATCGTTGACAAAATTCTGAAAAGCTGCAGGTGCGTTACGTAACCCGAACAGCATTACGAGATACTCAAAATCGCCAAGAGGCGTGTTAAACACGTTCTTCCACTCATCGCCTTCTTTTATACGAACCAGGTTATATGCTCCCCTGAGGTCCAAGTTTGGTGAAATACTTGGCTCCCAACAGCTGATTATAAAGATCAGGGATGAGTGGAAGAGGATACTGGTTTTTCACAGTGATCACGTTTAATTCGCGGTAATCAATGCAAGGTCTGAGGCTGCCATCTTTCTTTCCCACAAAAAAGGAACCAGCCCTACTGGTGAGGTGGACGGTCTAATATACCCCTTTCTCAGACTGTCTACTATGTACTCTTTCATGGCATGACGTTCTGGACCAGAGAGATGAAATATTCTCCCCTTTGGGAGACGAGAATCAGGTATCAAATCTATGGTGCAATCATACTTTCTGTGAGGGGGTAATTTCTCTGATTCCTGAATAGAAAATACATCCTCAAAATCTCTAAAGGCGAATGGTACAAAGGGAGGAGGCTTGACCTTCACTTGGTTTACAGATAGCGAGATACAGTTTTCCTGACACTTTGGGCTCCAGCGCACGATGTCACCCAAGTGCCAGTCTATGACAGGGTTATGTTTGCGTAACCAAGGCATGCCTAGGATTACTGCAGATGATAAATTATTGATAGCAAAAAATGACACCTTTTCAGCATGTAAAGACCCCACCAGCATTGACACTTCCTCAGTGACAAATTCCACTCCATCTTGGATGAGGGGAGTGCCATTAACTGCAGTGGTTCTAATGGGGGCATTAAGCCTTAGTAGTGGTACACCTAGATTTCTTGCTACCTGGAGATCTATCAAATTCCCCTCTGAGCCACTGTCTACATAAGCCTCCAAACACACTGATTTTTTAAGGTAAGACAACAAAATAGGTAACAAGACTTTGGCCGCATTCGCGGGCAATACCTTGGCACCTGGGCAGGCAGAGCCAGAGCCACCCAGGTGCTGACATCCAGGGAACGAGGCCTTTTGATTTCCAGTGTTCATGCAGAGGACTCCAGATTGTGGCTTGGACAGAATGTTGGTCTAAGATGATGGGAGTGTTCCTCCACAGGACTGAGAAGCTGGACACAGGTGCTTTGAGGGAAGCAATCAGCAGACACAGCTCAGGGCCACTTTACACACACACCAACTTATCTGTCCAACTTCTGACCAACTTTCTGGTTGCAGTGAAATCATGGACACATTGCTCCATTTTGTGGCTGTGTACAAATGGAACAATGTGTCCATGATTTCACTGCAACCAGTAAGTTGGTCAGAAGTTGGACAGATAAGTTGGTGTGTGTAAGGCGGCCGTCACACGTATCTATATCGTGAGCGATATTTTAAGCGATCACGTGCACGCGCGATCGCTAACAATATCGCTCACATCGCTGGTGAGATGTCACACAGACAGACTCACCAGCGATGTGGGCCAGCGAGATCGCTGGTAACTATGGTACACATCGGATTACTAGGCGCCGCGCGGCGCTTAGTAACCCGACGTTTACCATAGATACCATCTCCCAGCATAGGCTCTGCCGCTGGGAGATCGTTCATCGTGGTGTCATACACCACGATGAAGCAGATTGTTCAAGCGTTTATCGCTTTATATGAGCTCCTGCTCACCAATCTGCGATCTAGCGATCAAGCGATATTACATTGTAAAATTGCTTGATTGCACGCAGCGATGCACAAACGATTTCGCTTAAGCGATCAAAAAGCAGATCGCTTAAACGATATCGTTCGCAATGTTGAACCGTGTGACGGCCGCCTAAGTGCCACGTCTCACACACAGATAATTGTGCAGATATTGTTCGCAGATCTCTGGTTGCAGTGAAATCATGGACACATTATACCATTTGTACACAGCCACAAAATGGAACAATGTGTCCATGATTTCACTGCAACCAGAGATCTGCGAACAATATCTGCACAATTATCTGTGTGTGTAACGTGGCCTTTAAGTGGCCATCAGAGTAAAAAAAAAAAAAGGTAAAGGAATGCTTTATATATAGTCTATCTATATATATAAAGAATGGTATGGCCAGATATAATGTGACAACCATCCACTGTGAGGCTGAGCTGCTGGTAAGGCAGCACCCCGAGAAACCCCGACACCCTTAACCCCTATACAGGGATCTGGAATTACAGTGAAGCCCAGGGGGTAGCTTTCTATATGAGCAGCAGAGTAGGAAGGTCGCCAGGGAAAAAAATCAAGACCCGAAAAACGAAGTCAGAAGTCCGAGTCAAAACCAAGAGGGCAGCGAAGGTACAAAATCGTCAGGCAGTAGCAGAGTCGAGAATCCAGGCAAGGGTCAAGGGCAAAAACCAAGAGGGCAGCTGAGGTACAAAATCGATAGGCAGAGTCAGAGTCAGAAATCCAGGCAAGGTCAGACACAAAACTACACACACACACACACACACACACACACACACACTATATCACTAGGGAACCAAAACTATATCTGGCGGCCTGCAAGCCAGGCTCCAATGTGCTTGAAGGGCGCGGCTACCTCCCATAGGCTGGAGCCCACAGCCTGATGATCTCATCCGGACCGCCCCTAGAACCAGGCCAGATGGTGATGCACGACTGGCTCCGCCCACCCCACTTCTGACAGAAGAACGAAGGCTGCGCCTAAGAGACACCTGTGCAGGGCCCGCTCCTCTGCTACCAACACCACCCAAAGGAGAAACATGGTGGCACTCGGCGACAGAGGCAGACATCGCAGGAGCAGGTCCATATGAGGACAAGGCCCTCCTATCACCGGCGCCATCAGCCGAAGGAAACCGGCTCCTCCCAGTGGCCGAGGCAGGATCACCAGCCACCGAGTCCAATGGCGATGTGACAATACCTCTGTGCACAGCACAAAGCTATGTGCACCTGCCCTGTATAGAAAAGTAACAACACACACAGGTTTTTTGTTTGTTTGTTTGTAATTCAAGTTTTTGTGTACAAAAATTAGAAGTCAAACAACACACACAAAACAGAACACAAGTGTCAAAATCACACAAATAAATACAAAAAGCAGAAACAGAATGCCCATACCCAAACATTGCAGAGTAGTGCACCAAAAAATCAAAACTAACTAACTAGCTAACTAATGTTTAAACACCCCAAAAACAAAATCCATATTCGTCATGGTGCAGCCACCCTGGTGACTCCACCCTCCTCCTCATGTTGCTGCCTCACAACACCAGCCACCCTACACCTGCTGGTGCTGCCAGGCCGCTGCCCCAGGGCCATTAAAGTAGGAGCAGTATGCATCTCTGCAGCGTCTGGCATCCTGCTGACTCAGAACATGTCTGGAGCGGCGCCACACCATGGTCGGCAGCACGCCAATCCCCGGGACGGAACTCCCCTGTTGTGGGGTCCACAGAATCCACATAACTTGCCATCATGTATGATGACTGATCCCTACAACGCAGGAAGTTATGCAGCACACAGCAGGCCAGCACTACCACATCGTTAGATTCCAGTTTCATAAGCAAAGGCGTATGAAACACGCGGAATCTATTGCCCATGATCTCAAACGCATTTTCAACCACACGGCGAGCCCGGAATAGCCGTAAATTGAAAATGCACTGCTCAGAAGTAACCGTCATCTGGGGATATGGCCGTAGTAGGTGAGCCTGAAGTGGGAAGGCTTCATCCCCCACAAACGCAAAGTTGAGATGCCCGGTTGTCTCATCACTTGAGGTGTGCAAACACACCCCCATCTGAGACACGGCTGTTCATGCCAATGTCCACGTATAGGAACTCATAGTGAGCATCCACCAGGGCCATGAGGACCACGCTAAAATATACTTTGTAATTATAATATAAGGACCCCGTGTTGGGGGGTTGCGTGATCCTCACGTGCTTACCATCCAATGCACCTCCGTAGTTTGGAAATTTCCACCGTTCCTCAAAACCTCTGGCAACATCCATCCATCCTGCGGGGGTTGTTGGAAACTGCATGTAGGATGGCAGCAGACAGCTCACGATGGCCTCACACGTCTCAGGTATCAGGCGGCTCAGCAGTGACCATGAGACTGCTGCAGATTATTGCATGTCTGTCCTCGAACAACCTGTTGCCAGGAACCTCAAAGTTACAGCTAAACGCTCCTCAGGTGGCACAGCTAGACGCATCAAAGTGTCCTGTCGGGCTATCAATGGCTTTATGCGTTCCAAGAGGAATGTGAAAGAGTCCTCGGATATACGGAGGTAGTTCCTGAAATCATGCGGACTAGTATCCTCCAGCTGATGCAGCAGGCGCATGTGACTCAGGTCGTCCCGTTGCCGAAGCCAATCCCGAACCCACACGAGCCGTGGTCTGCGAGCCCGCAACCTCTCAAGTCTCTCCTCCAGTCACAAGTCTTCTTCCACCAAGGTAAGAGCCACGATAACATCTCCATCAGGGTCCATGATGATCTCACCTACCAACCCCTGCAAAAGGAACAAAATAAGACTTTCACCAAAAGAACACATTATCAGCCATCAAAAGTCACCACTACCTCCTTCCCTGCACATCTCCTAGCCAGTTACCCACATCCTACCAGACTCTGCTCATATGGGCACCCACATACATATTTTGCACCATTGAACGGTCATAAACAACATTACACTGCCTCACCACAACACCTGTTACACAGGCCTGCGATGAAAAAAATACAAGAGAAATTTTCACTGATTTTTATGTAATTTGGTGTGCTGATTACGAAAATGACCTCCATTTTTTTCCATCATGTAAGGATTTTTGTAAAACCAAGATCGATATTTTTGCTAAAATCCTATTTAAAAAGGAATTCTGTCGAACAATTGTACATGTAATATCTGGCAACAGTGGTTTTTATCCATTTAAATTTATGTATAAATATACAGAGGCCCCCCTGTTGGCACACGGCTTCCCCATAGGTATACTGAGGCCCCCTGCTGGCACACGGCCCCCCCCATCGGTATACAGAGGCCCCCTGCTTGCACATGACCCCCCTTCGGTATACAGAGGCCCCTGCCTCCGCATTGATCTCACCCTCCGATGTCCGCAAGCACCCGGAGTCCTCCGTCCACTCTCCTCGCTGTATGCCAGCGGGTTCTACATATGACCGCTGGGCGCAGTGATGATGATATCCCTGCTGCGCCGCTCTCAGCAAACCCGGCATACAACGAGGAGAGTGGACGGAGGACCCCGGGTGCCTGCGGACATCGGAGGGTTAGATCAATGCGGAGGCAGGGGGCCTCTGTATACCAAAGGGGGGGGCCGTGTGCCAGCGGGGGGCCTCTGTATACCGATGGGGGGCCGTGTGCCAGCAGGGGGCCTCTGTATATTTATACATAAATTTAAATGGATAAAAACCCTGTTGCCAGATATTACATGTACAATTGTTTTATAGAATTCATTTTTAAATAGGAATTTAGCAAAAATATTGATCTTGGTTTTACAAAAAATCCTTACGTGATGGAAAAAATGGAGGTCATTTTCATAATCAGCACACCAAATTACATAAAAATCAGTGAAAACTTCTCTTGTATTTTTCAAAAAATTCAATTTTGCAGCGTTGTGTTATCACTACGCCCATGAGCCTCCTCCCCAACTATATCTCCATCGTCCAAATTGTGACATCATTACCATACCCCCATATAGCTGCTCATTATGTACAGTCATATGAAAAAGTTTGGGCACCCCTCTTAATCTTACTCTTTTTTTTTGTTTAAAATTGTTTTTTTGCAACAGCTATTTCAGTGTGATATATGTAATCACTGATGGACACAGTAATATTTCAGGATTGGAATCCATGCGACCCTCAACTTTAACAAGATTCCCGGAGCCGTCATTGGCCACATAGCCCCAAAGCATGATGGACCCTCCCCCAAATTTGACAGTGGGTAGCAAGTGTTTTTCTTGGAATGCTGTGTTTTTGTAGTGCCATGCATAACGCCTTGTTGTATGACCAAACAACTCAATCTTTGTTTCATCAGTCCACAGGACCTTCTTCCAAAATGAAACTGGCTTGTCCAAAAGTGCTTTTGCATACCTCAGGCGACTCTGTTTGTGGTGTGCATGCAGAAACGCTTCTTTCGTATCACTCTCCCATACAGCTTCTCCTTGTGCAGTGTGCGCTGTATTGTTGACCGATGCACAGTGACACCATCTGCAGCAAGATGATGCTGCAGGTCTTTGGAGGTGGTCTGTGGATTGTTCTTGACTGTTCTCACCATTCTTCTTCTCTGCCTTTCTGATATTTTTGTTGGCCTGCCACTTCTGGCCTTTACAATAACTGTCCCTGTGGTCTTCCGTTTCCTTACTATGTTCCTCACAGTGGAAACTGACAGGTTGAATCTCTGAGACAACTTTTTGTATCCTTCCCCTGAACAACTATGTTGAAAAATCTTTTTTTTCAGATCATTTGAGAGCTGTTTTGAGGAGCCCATGATGACACTCCTCAGAGAAGATGCAACTAGGAGAACAACTTGCAAGTGGACACCTGAAATAGCTTTTCTCATGATTGGATTCACCGGGCTATGAAGTACAAAGCTCAATGAGGTTACCAAACCAATTTAGTGCTTCAGTAAGTCAGTAAAAAGTAGGAGTATTCAAATCATGAAAATCAGAAGGGTGCCCATACTTTCGCACCTGTCAATTTTTGAAATAATGCATATTTCACATTTTCGGTTAGTGCAATAAACCTCATTTCAATCCTGAAATATTACTGTGTCCATCAGTTATTACATATATCACACTGAAATAGCTGTTGCAAAAAAACAATTTAAAAAAAAAAAAAAAGTAAGATTAAGAGGGTGCCCAAACTTTTTCATATGACTGTATATGTACTACCACAAGGGCTAGGAAAATACAAAGCTCGAACACACAGATGCTTAGTGACAAATAAATAAAAGAACATGCTAAACGTACCAGAGCCATGTGCTACTGACAAATTATCATCCCACGCAGCTGACAATCGCATAGTCATCATGTCCAACACACATCCCTGTGGTGGTGATAAGACCGGATCTTCACAGGCAGACATTCCCAAGCCACATGGGCCACTCCTCATCTCAGTATCATCACAATAATTCCATTCAGTGTGGTCAAGGGCAGTACTATGTGGACACATTTGATATGTTCGACTAAACTAACCACAGAGGCCTCCTTGGTACATGATCCTGTATGGCGAAGACAAAATGGATTGTCAATGAGGAGGGTGTTTTGTGGCAACTAAAGCCATTCATCCTTTTGGTGGTGCAGAATAGCTCCATCAAACACATCATTCCAAGCAACATACACCAGGACTTGGGCGTCTGCTACAGTACACAAGAACGATCCGTAGTGCAAAGAAGTATCAAACACTATACACAGCCATATCAAAATTCATGTCTGAACATCAGTACTTACTTAATGACTCTGGGCAGCAAGCGTGCCGTAACACAGTCTTTAGTGGTTTTTATGTGGTAACCATTTTTAAATAAATTGGAAAGAACTCATTTCGCCGCTTAATTCTATTATTTAGGTTTAAAAAATATCCAGTGTGGATCAGTGTTTACAAGTGATACTTAACACCATTAACAACCCTCCCCCCAGAAAGATGGTAAAGAAAGGTTCCACTTGTTTTAGGTTAATGTGTGGGATGATATCATGGCAGTATCTATCACTTTTACCCTTGTGTTGTATAGGAGTTCTTGCCTAAGGTTTAGATGGACACACTATGTCTCCAAAACAACCAAAAGCAATCTCCCTTAGGTATGTTTAGGTATGTAGACACTCTGCCTAACACGGCCAGATAGTCTGCTCATACCCCACTGTTATATGTCCTAAAATCGTGGTACGGTATGATATGCACAGTTCATGAGCCAACAATGTGGTATAATCCCGCTTGGGCGGGGTTATACCACATCGTTCGATCATGAACTGCATTGGGCGAGATTATACCACATTGTTGGATCAGAGTCTGCATGCTGACGTGTCTGCTGCGAAAGTGCATGTTGTAAAAGTGCACTGAAATGAAATAGACCTGAAACGATATGAAGCATCTGGACTCCATCATCCGCCCTGTATCATAATTCATCTGCCCCCCTCTGACCATCACCTAATCGTCATGAAAGTTTCTGTGTTTCTCTTCAGGTATGTTTGACTGAATGGATCAGCACCAAACTTCAATGCTTTTTTGTTGTATTCTTTCTGCTGCAAAATATCTGGGGTGTGTTTGACTAAATGGATCAGCACCAAACTTCAATGCTTTTTTGCTGTATTCTTTCTGCTGCAAAATATCTGGGGTATGTTTGACTGAATGGATCAGCACCAAACTTCAATGCTTTTTTGTTGTATTCTTTCTGCTGCAAAATATCTGCTTCCAGCATCAATGTAACTGTCCTTCCCCCTGCCCCCCCCCAATTCCTGTTTATGATCCTTTGTTCAAATATGCCTATGAGTGACCATTTGGTGCAGCCTTGCTTGGCCATGGCTTAATGGACTCCAGTTCCCTCCCCCTTTCCCCACACTTGAAATCAGTATCATTGAGCATATAAGGAGCCTTGCTTAGTCTGCATGCTGACGTGTCTGCTGCGAAAGTGCATGTTGTAAAAGTGCACTGAAATGAAATAGACCTGAAATTGACCGGAATTGACTGGGATAGACTGGAAGGTACTGTCAGATAGCCATTCAAACAATGTCTATTACTCTATCCTCTACTAATCATTACCATGTATTTAACTGCACTGTTTGTGTTTCTATGTGCCATCACCACCAACTTGTATCACCCCATCCCCCCTCCAGTACCACTCACCCACATCAGCCCCTCTCTCCTGCCCTACCCTATGTACAGCTCCCATGTTATCTTCAGTTTACTGAAGATTCTCAGCCCACCATATTCTAACATTTGTCATAATAAACCAAGTCCAAAATCTAAAACTATGTGCTCTTCCTCTTTTTGCTGCTGCTCCTCTCAGGTGATATCTCCCCCAACCCTGGTCCGCCCTCCAACCTCAACTCCTCTCCCACCACACATAGAAACCCCACTAACCTCATTACCATCACTTGCACTCCTTCATCCCCCTCTTTTAACTGCGCTTTCTGGAATCCACGATCTGCATGCAACAAACTTCCTTTCATTCACAATTACTTCCTTACCAACTCTCTAAACCTGCTGGCCCTCACAGAAACCTGGATCCAGGATTCAGACACTGCTTCCCCGGCTGCTATTTCTCACGGCGGCCTACACTTCTCTCACTCCCCTAGACCTGGGAATAGACATGGCGGTGGAGTTGGCCTCCTCCTGTCCCCACAATGTACTTTCCAGGTCATTCCTCTAGCCCCATCACTCTTATTCCCTTCTTTTGAGGTCCATACTATTAGGCTATTCCATCCCCTCCACCTCAAAGTAGCAGTGGTATACCGCCCCCCAGGGTCACCCACCCAGTTCCTCGACCATTTCTCCGCTTGGCTCCCGCATTTCATGTCCTCAGATTTACCAACCCTTATTCTGGGAGACTTTAACATTCCCATAAACAGCCCCATCTCCCCATCTGCATCCCAGCTCCTCTCTAACTACCTCTCTTGGCCTATCACAGCTCTCAACCTCTGAGATGCACTAAAACGGTAACACCCTTGACCTGGTCTTTACCCGGCTCTGCTCATCCTCCCCCTTGGATAACTCACCTCTACTCTCTGACCACAACATTCTCTCCTTCTCACTCACTAACCCTACACAGCCAACACAGCCCAATCCTACCTATCACACATCCAGAAATCTACAGGCCATTAACCCTCAAGCTCTCACAGACTCCCTCATCTCATCTCTGTCCCCAATCTCTTCAATCTCCTGTCCAGATCAGGCAGTAAATCACTACAATGACTCTCTCAGAAGCTCCCTGGACCAATTAGCGCCCCTCACCCTCAGAACCTCCAAACAGAGAACAAAACAGCCTTGGCTCACACCACAAACTCGATTCCTCCAGCGATGCTCTAGGAGTGCTGAACGTCTATGGAGGAATACTCGCTCACCAGGAGACTTTATCCATTACAAATTCATGCTAAAATCCTACAACTCTGCCCTTCACCTTGCCAAACAGACCTACTTCACCACCCTGGTCTCCTCACTATCCAACAATCCAAAAAAACTCTTTGACACCTTTCACTCTCTCCTCAGTGCAGGCCCCCATCACTGACCTCTGTGCTGATGACTTGGCTTCCTACTTCATGGAGAAAATAGACAACATCCACCAGGAAATCAGCTCTCAGCCTCCAAGCGCTGCCACCCCCATTCTTCCCCACATCTCCTCCGGTTCACTTTCCACATTCGACCCAGTCACAGAAGAAGAAGTCCCCAGGCTCCTTTCTTCCTCTCGTCCCACCACATGCACTACTGACCCCATTCCCTCACACCTGCTCCAATCCCTCCCTCCAGTCGTCACCACTCATCTAACCAAAATCTTCAATCTCTCCCTCTCTTCTGGCATCTTCCCCTCCTCCTTCAAACACTCGATCATTACTCCATTATTAAAGAAAACCACTCTCGACCCAACCTGCACAAATAACTACAGACCAGTCTCCAATCTCCCCTTCATCTCTAAACTCCTGGAGCGTCTGGTCTATTCCCGCCTCACCCGTTACCTCTCCGCTCACTCTCTTCTAGATCCATTACAGTCTGGTTTCCGCCCCCTTCACTCTACAGAAACCGCCCTCATCAAAGTGATCAATGACCTTCTGACAGCAAAACGTAATGGTAACCACTCTCTGCTTATTCTCCTTGATCTTTCTGCAGCTTTTGACACTGTCGACCATCAGCTCCTACTCTCTATGCTGCATTCCATTGGCATAAAGGACACTGCTCTCTTCTGGCTCTTCTTCTATCTTTCTGACCGCTCTTTCAGTGTATCTTTTGCTGGCTCCACTTCTTCCCCTCTTCCCCTCACTATTGGGGTCCCTCAGGGTTCAGTCCATGGCCCCCTCCTCTTCTCTCTCTACACGGCCCCGATTGGACAGACCATTAGCAGATTTGGCTTTCAGTACTATCTTTATGCTGATGACACACAACTATACACTTCAGCCCCTAACCTTACCCATGCGGTATTAAAGAACACCAATGACTGTCTAGCTGCAGTTTCCAATATCATGTCCACTCTCTATTTGAAACTAAACCTTTCCAAAACTGAACTTCTTCTGCTCCCCCCATCCACTAACCTCCCTAAATCGGACATCTCTCTCTCAGTTTGTGGCACCACGATAATGCCTAGGCAGCAGGCTCGTTGTCTGGGTGTTATGTTTGACACCGATCTCTCCTTCTCCTCCCACACACAATGTCTCGTCCGCTCCTGTCGCTTACACCTGAAGAATATCTCTAGAGTCCGCCCCTTTCTCACCCTGGAAACAACAAAAACCCTCACCGTGGCCCTAATCCATTCCCGCCTTGACTATTGCAATTCTCTATTAAGCGGTCTCCCCCTCACCAGACTTTCTCCTCTCCAGTCCATCCTTAATGCAGCAGCCAGGATCACCCACCTGGCCAATCGTTACTCAGATGCCTCTGCTCTGTGCCAGTCATTGCATTGGCTGCCCGTATACTACAGGATCAAATTCAAATTGCTTGTTCTCACCCACAAAGCTCTTCACAGTGCAGCACCCCCCTACCTCTCCTCCCTCATCTCTGTCTATCACCCCACCCGCTCTCTACGTTCCTCAAATGACCTTCGACTAACATCCGTACTAATCCGATCATCCCACTCCCGGCTCCAAGACTTCTCCAGAGCTGCACCAAAACTCTGGAATGCTTTAGCCCAAGAAATCAGGACTATCCACAACTTGCATGGCTTCAGGCGATCCCTAAAAATGCATCTTTTTAAGGCGGCCTATCATACTCCCTAATAGAAGTCCATTGTACTGTAGACAGTGAATGGGCTATCCCTCTGGACATTACTCTTCTACAAACTCCACCAAACCAAAAAGGTCTACACAGACTGTATAATGACCATCCATGTAAGCTTAGTCCTATGCCCCACTTCCTCAAGATGCCTGGACCATCAGTGCAATAAGCCCCTGTACCTTGGGCAACCCCTATCCCGTTGTAGATTGTAAGCTCTTTTGAGCAGGGTCACCTTCATTTCTTGCTTTATTTATTGTATTTTTTTTACATTGATTCTATGCCTATTGTTTTGTATCCAATTATTGTACTTTATTTTTTCTCTACTCTAATTGCTTACTGTATATTTTCTGTACTGTAACCCTACATTGTAAAGCGCTGCGGAATATGTTGGCGCTATATAAATAAAGCTTTATTATTATTATTATTATTATTATTATCATGAACTGTGCATATCATACCGTACCAGGATTTTAGGACATATGACAGTGGGGTATGAGCAGACTATCTGACCGTGTTAGGCAGAGTGAGTGTCTACATACCTAAGGGAGATTGCTTTTGGTTGTTTTGGAGACATTGTGTGTCCATCTAAACCTTAGGCAAGAACTCCTATACAACACAAGGTTAAAAGTGATAGATACTGCCATGATATCATCCCACACATTAACCTAAAACAAGTGGAACCTTTCTTTACTATCTTTCTGGGGGGAGGGTTGTTAATGGTGTTAAGTATCACATATTACTCGTGAACACTAATCCACACTGGATATTTTTTAAATCTAAATAAAAGCATTAAGCGGCGAAATTAATTCTTTCCAATTTATTTAAAAATAGTATCATACAGAAGACTTAGACTATAAATATGTGGTAACCATCCAATCACAGAGCATCAGCATCAGCTAATTGACGTAGCTGCCTGGGCATTGCCACGTGCGACTACTGATTAGGCGCCTGTGCTGATTTGTGATTGGTCATGCTGTGTATAAAATTATGGCCAGCTGGCCCGCCACCCATGCTCCTACTTCAATGTGCATTGTTCTAGTAGTGTCTCATCACCAGAACTCTGTTGGACAGACGGTAAGTCAGTGGATATGCTAGTGTGCTTCTCATGTACACCCGCCCTTGTAGACTGTGAGCCCTTGTGGACAGGGTCCCCTCCCCTCCTGTACCTGTATGTCCTGATTGTCTAGAGTTATTGTAATTGTGCTTGTCTCCCCTATCCTCATGTAAAGCGCCATGAAACATAATGGTGCTATATAAATAAATAATAGTAATATTATTGTCAGCGTTCAAACCATATTTTGCAACATGTATGGCCGAGTTCTGTGGAGCTTCATTTAGCGTCATGTAGATCTGTGGTTTGCGACGTCTACACATCATTAACCACCTCCGTGTCCTGTTGCACACATAATGATCCTTGCCACCAATGACATGACAATGTGTCCTACAGCACTACATCGTTACATAAATATGTGTAGAGGTCCTTCCTGTGTATACATTTTGTGTGGTATGCCATGTGTGCCATTTGAACATGATCCTGCTTTATATCTTTGCTTGGCCAGGGCCAAACCACATATGCCCCGTGTCATGTGCAGCATGTCACATCTGTGTACACATATAAACTAAATTAATGCTTCTGCATACACAAGCTAACTACCAGACCACCTGTCCTTGCTAGTGCTGTACATAGATTGGCCACACAGAGTTGGGTGTGAACTGATATGTACATGTATGTGTTTGGGTAATACAGTATGTTTTGTTTTGGCAGATGGTTCAGAGTCCTGATTTTGTGCGTGACCTCCTAGCCATGTACCAGGACCATGAATGCCTGTGGCAGGTGGCGTTGCCGGAGTACAAGAACTGGGAGGCGAGGGATGTGGCCTACCGGCACCTTGTCGAGCTGGCAAACCGGCTTGACCAAAGGAAGACCTGGACGGTGCCGATGGTTGTGGACAAAATCAAGCGCCTGTGCATCGTGTTCACCAAGGCACATAACAAGTGGATGGATGCTCGGTCCGGGGCTGGAGCTGAGGAGGTCCCTAAGCAATGTCTGTGGTATTATGACCTCTTCACCTTCACCCTGGGCCAGGAGGCTCCTCGGCCAACACGGTGCAGCAGGCACCTTGCCCAACCATCTTCGGCCACAACCCAAGAGCCTGCCCCTTCACAGGAGGTGCGTAATTGTGGTTTTGCTACCGATGTCCATACCTTGTTGGTTGCACTGATGTGTGGGTTCATGCACATGTTGAAGGCACAATCGTGTTGTTCTGTCACCATTCTTCTGTGTGTTCTGCTGTGTGTTGCCTCGTGGCTGTTGGCACAGATTGTGCTGTCTTATGTTGGGTCACTTGCCATATCAATTTTGAGTGTCAGGTGAGTACAGAGCACTGGTCTACTTCTTTCTTCATCTCTGTTTCCAACCCTGCTACTGTTCATTTGGGGGTTTGGCATGCTCAGATATGCGCAATGTTGTGCAGGGTGGTTGGTTGTGGTACTTGATGTCAGTACATTGTTACTCTTGTTAATTATTGTTTTTTCTATGTTTGATTTACAGGCCCCTCAGGAGTCTGCCTCCATTGCAGAGGATCCATCCACTGGCCAAGCTCAACCATCAACATCTTTTGGGGAGTTGGTGCCTGATCGCAGTGGTGGGGGGCCATGCCCAGTGCCCAGCTCAGGAATACAACGGTAATGTACGCCTGCCCCACCCAACACTGAGCTGGGTACCTGGGCAAAATGTGTGCTCTTGGACAGAGAGAGGACCCTAACCACTTCTATCGGGCACATAGCCAGTGAGTGGGTGTGTAGAATGGAGCTGGAACAACATGCCATCGCCGAGAGCGCCATCATTCGGGTCCTGGAAGCGGGCGTTGATGGGGCACTGAGATGGGGTGGCTACATTTCCATCCCCAAGAAAACACCCCCAGTGTCACCAAAACAACCCATGGCTAGAGGTTGCCAAAGTCAGGATCCCTCCTGTACCCCAAGAAGACAACAAAGAAGGGCCCCCAATATGTGGGAGTACGGGGATGAGAGGGAGGAGCCATTGTTTGATCCAGCAGAGGACGTAGACACAAGACGCTACTAGGCAATGCAGTAAGTGTGTTGTTATATTTTGTTTTGTTGTAATAAACCTGACTTGGCTTTCCCATACATACATCCACATATGTGTCTGGTTCAGCAGTATGGTTGTGTGTGTAGTGTGTTGTGGGTGTAATGGTGATGTTTGTGTGGCAGAAGGAGTGCCCTCATGTCCACAATAACATAGTTGGATCATTGTAGCAGACAGGAGCCTATCCCTAGGAGACATGTCTGAGTATGGTGAGATTAGGAGTCTTCTCTGGCCGACATAGGCGAGTCTGTTTGTGTGTGTGTGTGTGTGTGTGTGTTTGTTAATGTGGTGTGATATTGGAGACAGTGATGAAAAATAGGGCTTCATCCGTGGTCCAATGATACAGTATGGTCAGGTCTTTATCATGTCACACTGCACACCTACGCCAAATCATTAGCCATGTGTTGTGTTTAACAATTTTACCGGGTCAAGGTGTCCCTGTGTGTGCAGAGACAAGGGATGACACAGTATTTTTTGGTTCAAGGACATTTGTTTTTTGATGGTTTTTTAGTATAAAGATGTTTTTTCAGATTAGTAGCAGGCAAACCATACTGCCCACTTTCCCAATGTGGGATACTATAAGAAAAGAGGTCAATGGGGCCTAACAAACAAGGGTGCCAACATGGCAAAAGTCACACAAAAAGGGTCCAACATGGACAACGAAATATAAGGGCTATTGCCAACATTATTCGGGGGGATATGGTGGAGTAGGGGCAATGGTGGACTCGGCTGCCTGGAGGGACATGATCATTGCCCGCAACCGGTCCAGGTAATAAATGACGCAATAAATGACAAAAAGAAAGCATTTTGGGAATTAAAGAAAGTAGGTAGTGATGAGGCATTAAATAAATACAGAAAATTAAATAACATTTGTAAAAAGCAAATCAAGGCAGCAAACATTGAGACAGAGAGACTCATTGCCAGAGAAAGTAAAAATAATCCCAAAATATATTTTTAACTACATAAATAGTAAGAAACTAAAAAATGATTGCGTTGGCCCCTTTAAAAATAGTCTGGGTGAAATGGTGGATGAGGATGAGGAAAAAGCCAATATTCTAAATGACTTTTTTTCAACAGTATTTACACAAGAATATCCCATGACAGACAATATGATCAGTGTTGTAGGGCTGATTCTGTTTATCGGTTATTATTGTCGGTTATGACTACAATCACCGATATCCAGAATCTTCCCTTCCTTACCGCTTTCTGTTCCTATGCTGATTAACTATATATATGTATAGATCGACGATTTAATGAAAACAAGTCTGTTCTAATAAATGAATATTTATTAAACACACCCAAAAAGTCTACAACAATAATATATATATTTCTAGATAGCAGGATAACTAATACACAATCAATTACTGTTACAATATGTAAACACCCACAGTTACTAATACCCACGTTACCTAAATATACATGCACACTATATTAATTAATTACATTCATTCACCTGCCCCTAACTATCCCTGAATACAGACAGAGAGAGAGAGAGCAGGAAGAGTTACAGGAAAGATGGTGATACTTAGGCCAGATGTTGAAGGTCCTATTCCATGGTGGTTCCAAGTAGAAAGAGAGAGACTTCCTGTCTCAGAGTGCATTTTAACCTGACCCTCAGCTGTGCACGTGACAGACACACCTCCTCATCCGTGCACTTCTGACAGGGGGTTTTAAGGGTGCACGCTCACCGTGCACTCTATTGGAATGGCCTAAAGCTTACACTATAGATTGGCAAACAATGGACATAAAGGTATCTCTAAGAAGTATTATGTCCACACCAATCACCTTGGACATCTTGGCTGCTGTAGTTTGTTAGAAGAAAGGGGTGAGAATAACCCTTTGTGCCAGCAGCCTATAGATCTTTGATATTTAAATTAAGAGTCTTATCTGATAGCTTCCCACATTGAAATGCAAGAATGGACATCTTCTGATATGTTAATTAACCATGTCAGTAGAACAGATTTCCATCAGATACAACTGAATTGGTCAATGTTATAACTAAAATATGAAGGGACATTTATTATGGCCTATTACACCAATGTGGGCATAAATATAGATATATACACATACATGCCCACAAAGAGAGATATATATTTATGTGTCATATTAATTGTTAATTATGCCATCACTTCCCCTCAACAATCAGTGATAACAAAAACTGTCAATTAAATGTCACCTGCTTAACCCAGCAGGAAGTACGGCATCGTCTAAAAATCACTAAAATTGACAAATCCCGGGCCCGTATGGGATACACCCCAGAGTGCTGCAGGAATTTAAGTACTGTCATAGATAGACCATAATTTGTAATCTTTAAAGATTCCATAATAACAGGGTCTGTACCACAGGACTGGCGTATAGCAAATGTGGTGCCAATATTCAAAAAGGGAACAAAAACTGAACTTGGAAATTATAGGCCAGTAAGCTTAACCTCTACTGTGGGTAAAATCCTAGAGGGTTTTCTAAGAGATGCTATACTGGAGTATCTGAAGAAAAATAACCTCATGACCCAATATCAACATTGATTTACGAGGGACCGTTCCTGTCAAACTAATCTGATAAGCTTCTATGAAGCCGTAAGTTCTGGACTGGACCAAAGAAATGCAGTGGATGTGGTGTATATGGACTTTTCAAAAGCTTTTTATACGATGCCACACAAAAGGTTGATACATAAAATGAGAGCAAATGGGGATAGGGGAAAATATGTGTAAGTGGGTTAATAACTGGCTTAGCGATAGGAAACAAAGGGTGGTCATTAATGGAACACACTCAGAATAGGTCACAGTTAACAGTGGGGTACCACCCGGGTCAGTGTTGCTCCCGCTTCTTTTTAACATATTTATTAATGACCTTGTAGGGGGCATACAGAGTAGAATCTCAATATTTGCAGATGACACTAAACTCTGCAGGGTAATCAATACAGAGGAGGACAATTTTATATCACAGGAAGATTTATGTAAACTAGAAGCTTGGGCTGATAAATGGCAAATGAGCTTTAATTGGGATAAATGTAAGGTCATGCACTTGGGCAGAGGAAACAAAAGGTATAGTTATGTGCTTAATTGTAAAACACTGGGCAAAACTGTCACTGAAAAAGACCTGGGTATATGGGTAGATGACAAACTCACATTTAGGGGCCAGTGTCAGGCAGCTGCTGCATAGGCAAATAAAATAATGGGATGCATTAAAAGAGGCATAGATGCTCATGAGGAGAACATAATTTTACCTCTATACAAGTCACTAGTGCGACCACACATAGAATACTGTGTACAATTCTGGTCTCCGGTGTATAAGAAAGAACTAGAGCGGGTCCCGAGAAGAGCGACAAAAGTCATTAGAGGACTAAGGAAAGAAATCCCACTCCACGGCCCACCTCACCATGTACAAGCAATCCCTCTCCAACTTCAAGGATGCACTCACCGCCGCAAAGCAAACCTATTTCTCTTCTTTAATCAACATACTGTCCCGAAACCCTAAACAACTATTCAAAACCTTCAACTCCCTACTCCGTCCCCAGCACCTCCTCCTTCCCCCCTCATCTCCGCCGACGACTTCGCCACCTTCTTCAAACAAAAGATTGACAAAATTAGAGAAAGCTTTGGCCCAACGTCCACCCAACCCACCCCTATTACCGCCCAACCCTCCTTGACCAAAGGAAGCTTCTCCAGTGTGACTTAAGCCAGCTCTCCGCCCTCCTGTCACAATCTCACCTCACCACCTGCGCCCTCGACCCACTCCCCTCCCATCTCATCCCAAACCTCACCACTGTCCTCATCCCTGCCCTAACCCACCTTTTCAACCTATCACTCACTACTGGCATCTTTCCCTCATCCTTCAAACACGCCCTAATCTCACCCATCCTCAAAAACCCTCCCTCGACCCTTCATCAGTCGCCAACTACCGCCCAATATCTCTTCTCCCTTTCGCATCCAAACTACTTGAACAACACATCCACTCCGAACTGTCCTCTTACCTATCCTCCTGCTCCCTCTTCGACCGCCTACAATCCGGTTTCCGACCTCACCACTCCACCGAAACAGCCCTCACTAAAGTCACCAATGACCTACTGACCGCAAAAAATAAAAAACACTACTCTGTCCTCCTCCTCTTCGACCTATCCGCCGCCTTCGACACAGTCGACCACTCCCTCCTACTCCAAATCCTCAAATCCCTTGGCATCACCGACCTCGCCCTCAACTGGATCTCCTCATACCTCACGGACCGCACCTTCAGCGTCACCCACTCCCACACCTCTTCCTCGTCCTACCCCCTTACTGTCGGCGTCTCCCAGGGATCGGTACTGGGACCGCTACTTTTCTCCATCTACACCCTTAGCCTAGGTCAACTCACTAAGTCCCATGGCCTCCAGTACCATCTCTATGCCAACGACACCCAGATCTACCTCTCCGGACCTGACATCTCCTCCCTCCTGTCAAAATTTCCCAATGCCTGTCCGCCATCTCATCTTTCTTTTCTGCTCGCTTCCTCAAGTTGAACATGGACAAAACAGAGTTCATTGTCTTCCCCCCCAGCCACCCTCCCCCTCTACCAGACCTGTCAATCCTAGTCAATGACTGCTCCCTCTCCCCAGTCCCCCACGCAAAGTGCCTCGGGATCACCCTCGACTCCTCCCTCCCCTTCAAGCCCCACATCCAAGCCCTCGCCACCTCCTGCCGACTCCAGCTCAAGAACATTTCACGTATCCGCCCGTTTCTTGGTCATGACACTGCCAAAACCCTCGTCCACACCCTCATCATCTCCCGCCTTGACTACTGCAACCTACTGCTCACCGGCCTCCCTGCCTCTTCCCTTGCCCCCCTCCGGTCTATCCTAAACTCAGCTGCCCGTCTAATCCACCTGCCTCCTCGCTACTCCCCTATTTCCCCTCTCCGCATGGCACTCCACTGGCTCCCCACCTCCCTAAGACCCCACTTTAAAATCCTAACCCTGACTTACAAAGCCATCCACAACCTGTCCCCTCCCTACATCTCCGACATGATCTCCCGATACCAACCCGCACGCAACCTACGCTCCTCACAAGAAATCCTTCTCTCCTACCCCCTTATCTCATCCTCCCACAACCGCATACAAGACTTCTCCCGCGCCTCCCCTAAACTCTGGAACTCTCTCCCCCAGCACGTCAGACACTCTCCTACCCTTAGGAGCTTCAAAAAGAACCTGAAAACTCATCTATTCCAACAAGCCTACAACCTATGATAAGACCCAGCGCCGCGCCACCACACGCTTGGCGCTTCCCCTTCTATCGTGTCCTTCCCACCCCTGTAGACTGTGAGCCCTCGTGGACAGGGTCCTCTCCCATCGTGTATCAGCAAGCATTGACTGTTCATATGTACTGTACCTGTTCTTGTCACCCCCATTTCTTATGTAAAGCGCCATGGAACCAATGGCGCTATATAAATAAATAATAATAATAATAATAACTAGAGCGGGTCCAGAGAAGAGCGACCAAGGTTATTAGAGGACTGAGGGGTCTGCAATACCAAGACAGGTTATTAAACTTGGGGTTATTTAGCTTGGAAAAACGAAGGCTTAGGGGTGATCTTATAATAATGTATAAATATATGAGAGGACAGTACAGAGAACTTTCTAATGATCTCTTTACTCTTAGGCCTGAGACGGGGACAAGGGGGCATCCTCTACGTCTGGAGGAGAGAAGGTTTAATCATAATCACAGACGTGGATTCTTTACTGTAAGAGCAGTGAGACTATGGAACTCTCTGCCACATGATGTTGTAATGAGTGACTCACTACTAACATTTAAGAAGGGCCTGGATGCCTTTCTTGAAAACTATAATATTACCAGTTATATATACTAGATCCTTTGATAGGGCATTGATCCAGGGAATTAGTCTGATTGCCATATCTGGCGTCAGGAAGGAATTTTTTTCCCCAATGTGGAGCTAGTGTTGCCACATGGTTTTTTTTTGCCTTCCTCTGGATCAACATGTTAGGCTATGGGTTGAACTAGATGGACTTAAAGTCTTCCTTCAACCTTAAAAACTATGTTACTATGTATGTTAGGTGCTGCTGGGCCTCCGTGTGTGCCTGCAGCAGTTCTGCAAGAGTTGGTACACCTGTATAGGAAAAAACGACCATTAGTCGGTGACATGTGTAGGTATATTGACGTCATTGGTCAGGTTTTCACTTACGTTGCAGAGCCCCATCCCGGGTTCCATCTTCCGGAGATGGGGATGTGCTGACATCCCATCCAGCAGCGCAAGCTCTTGCACCTTGACAAAGAAAGGAAAAGAAAAAACATCAGTACTCACATACTGATGTCAGGGACACACACCAACAGGTATACTACAAAGCTTGGAAGCCATTGACAACACTTACCACCAATACCAAGCACTGCAGGCTCAATGAGAGGTAGGTTAGAGGTAGGTGGAAGGTCATTAAAGATGATTTCAGGGAATTAGGCTGCAAGCTTAAGGCAAGGACCTCCAAGGTAGTATTTTCTGAAATACTGCCTGTACCACGTGCCACACCAGAGAGGCAAAGGGAGATTAGGGAGATAAATAAGTGGCTCAGGAATTGGTGTAGGAAGGAGGGGTTTGGGTTCCTGGAGAACTGGGCCGACTTCTCTGTTGGCTACAGGTTCTATGCTAGGGACGGGCTGCACCTCAATGGGGAGGGTGCAGCTGTGCTGGGGGAGAAAATGGCTAGAAGGTTGGAGGAGTGTTTAAACGAGGGATTGGGGGGGAGGGTAGTCATTGTATAGGAGGGGAAGATAGTGTAAATAGTAACCTGGGCACAAGTAATAAAATTGGGGGTGGCATGGGGGGGGGGTTAGAACAGTCAATCTAGTAGGAAGGAATAGAGGTAAAGAGAGATGCATAAAGTGCATGTACACTAATGCCAGAAGTCTCACCAACAAAATGGAGGAATTAGAATTGATTTTGTTGGAAAATAATTATGACATGGTGGGGATTTCGGAGACTTGGCTGGACGAGAGCCAGGACTGGACTGTTAATTTACAGGGCTATTGTCTGTTCAGAAATGACCGCACACATAGGCGAGGAGGAGGTGTATGTTTATACGTAAAATCATCCTTAAAACCCATCCTGCGTGATAATATAGGTGAATCTAATGGAAATGTAGAGTCCCTGTGGGTGGAGATAAGGGGAGGGGGAAAAAATAATAAATTACTGATAGGGGTTTGTTATAAGTCCCCAACAATGATGGAAGTGGAGGAGAATATCCTCATAAAGCAAATAGATGAAGCAGCGACTCAGGGAGAAGTCATTATTGTGGGGGACTTCAACTACCCTGAAATACATTGGGGATCAGAAACCTGCAGTTCCAGCAAAGGTAATAGGTTTTTGAAAACTATGAGGGACAATTACCTTTCACAACTGGTTCAGGACCCAACAAGAAGGGGGGCACTGCTGGACCTAATATTATCTAACAGGCCAGACCGCATATCAAATATACGGGTTGGAGGTCACTTGGGTAATAGTGATCATAACTTAATAAGCTTTCAAGTATCCTTTACTAAGACGTGTAGTAGAGGGGCTACAAGGACACTAAACTTCAGGAAGGCAAATTTCCAACGGTTGAGAGATGATCTTAGTGCAATAAACTGGGACGATGTCCTGAGACATAAAAGTACACAACACAAATGGGAGATGTTTATTAGCATCCTGAATAGGACCTGTGCACAATATATACCCTATGGGAATAAGCATGCTAGAAATAGGAGGAAACCACTATGGCTAAATAAAGCGGTAAGAAGTGCAATATGTGACAAAAAGAAAGCATTTAGGGAATTAAAGCAAGTAGGTAGTGATGAGGCATTAAATAAATACAGAAAGTTAAATAACATTTGTAAAAAGCAAATCAAGGCAGCAAAGATTGAGACAGAGAGACTCATTGCCAGAGAAAGTAAAAAGAATCCCAAAATATTTTTTAACTACATAAATAGTAAGAAACTAAAAAATGATGGTGTTGGCCCCTTTAAAAATAGTCTGGGTGAAATGGTGGATGAGGATGAGGAAGAAGCCAATATGCTAAATGACTTTTTTTCAACAGTATTTACACAAGAAAATCCCATGACAGACAATATGATCAGTGATAACAAAAAGTCTCAATTAAATGTCACCTGCTTAACCCAAGAGGAAGTACGGCATCGTCTAAAAATCACTAAAATTGACAAATCCCCGGGCCCGGATGGGATACACCCCAGAGTGCTGAAGGAATTAAGTACTGTCATAGATAGACCATTATTTTTAATATTTAAAGATTCCATAATAACAGGGTCTGTACCACAGGACTGGCGTATAGCAAATGTGGTGCCAATATTCAAAAAGGGGACAAAAACTGAACTTGGAAATTATAGGCCAGTAAGCTTAACCTCTACTGTGGGTAAAATCCTAGAGGGTTTTCTAAGAGATGCTATACTGGAGTATCTGAAGAAAAATAACCTCATGACCCATTATCAACATGGTTTTACGAGGGACCGTTCCTGTCAAACTAATCTGATAAGCTTCTATGAAGAAGTAAGTTCTGGACTGGACCAAAGAAATGCAGTGGATGTGGTGTATATGGATTTTTCAAAAGCTTTTGATACGGTGCCACACAAAAGGTTGATACATAAAATGAGGGCAATGGGGATAGGGGAAAATATGTGTAAGTGGGTTAAGAACTGGCTTAGTGATAGGAAACAAAGGGTGGTTATTAATGGAACACACTCAGAATGGGTCACAGTTAACAGTGGGGTACCACAGGGGTCAGTGTTGGGCCCGCTTCTATTTAATATATTTATTAATGATCTTGTAGGGGGCATACAGAGTAGAATCTCAATATTTGCAGATGACACTAAACTCTGCAGGGTAATCAATACAGAGGAGGACAATTTTATATTACAGGAGGATTTATGTAAACTAGAAGCTTGGGCTGCTAAATGGCAAATGCGCTTTAATGGGGATAAATGTAAAGTCATGCACTTGGGCAGAGGAAACAAAAGGTATAATTATGTGCTTAATTGTAAAACACTGGGCAAAACTGTCACTGAAAAAGACCTGGGTGTATGGGTAGATGACAAACTCACATTTAGTGGCCAGTGTCAGGCAGCTGCTGCAAAGGCAAATAAAATAATGGGATGCATTAAAAGAGGCATAGATGCTCATGAGGAGAACATAATTTTACCTCTATACAAGTCACTAGTGCGACCACACTTAGAATACTGTGTACAATTCTGGTCTCCGGTGTATAAGAAAGACATAGCTGAACTAGAGCGGGTCCCGAGAAGAGCGACAAAAGTCATTAGAGGACTAAGGGGTCTGCAATATCAAGACAGGTTATTAAACTTGGGGTTATTTAGCTTGGAAAAACGAAGGCTTAGGGGTGATCTTATAATAATGTATACAGTTAGGGCCAGAAATATTTGGACAGTGACACAATTTTCGCGAGTTGGGCTCTGCATGCCACCACATTGGATTTGAAATGAAACCTCTACAACAGAATTCAAGTGCAGATTGTAACGTTTAATTTGAAGGGTTGAACTAAAATATCTGATAGAAAATGTAGGAATTGTACACATTTCTTTACAAACACTCCACATTTTAGGAGGTCAAAAGTAATTGGACAAATAAACATAACCCAAACAAAATATTTTTATTTTCAATATTTTGTTGCGAATCCTTTGGAGGCAATCACTGCCTTAAGTCTGGAACCCATGGACATCACCAAACGCTGGGTTTCCTCCTTCTTAATGCTTTGCCAGGCCTTTACAGCCGCAGCCTTCAGGTCTTGCTTGTTTGTGGGTCTTTCTGTCTTAAGTCTGGATTTCAGCAAGTGAAATGCATGCTCAATTGGGTTAAGATCTGGTGATTGACTTGGCCATTGCAGAATGTTCCACTTTTTTGCACTCATGAACTCCTGGGTAGCTTTGGCTGTATGCTTGGGGTCATTGTCCATCTGTACTATGAAGCGCCGTCTAATCAACCTTGCAGCATTTGGCTGAATCTGGGCTGAAAGTATATCCCGGTACACTTCAGAATTCATCCGGCTACTCTTGTCTGCTGTTATGTCATCAATAAACACAAGTGACCCAGTGCCATTGAAAGCCATGCATGCCCATGCCATCACGTTGCCTCCACCATGTTTTACAGAGGATGTGGTGTGCCTTGGATCATGTGCCGTTCCCTTTCTTCTCCAAACTTTTTTCTTCCCATCATTCTGGTACAGGTTGATCTTTGTCTCATCTGTCCATAGAATACTTTTCCAGAACTGAGCTGGCTTCTTGAGGTGTTTTTCAGCAAATTTAACTCTGTCCTGTCTATTTTTGGAATTGATGAATGGTTTGCATCTAGATGTGAACCCTTTGTATTTACTGTCATGGAGTCTTCTCTTTACTGTTGACTTAGAGACAGATACACCTACTTCACTGAGAGTGTTCTGGACTTCAGTTGATGTTGTGAACGTGTTCTTCTTCACCAAATAAAGTATGCGGCGATCATCCACCACTGTTGTCATCCGTGGACGCCCAGGCCTTTTAGAGTTCCCAAGCTCACCAGTCAATTCCTTTTTTTCTCAGAATGTACCCAACTGTTGATTTTGCTACTCCAAGCATGTCTGCTATCTCTCTGATGGATTTTTTCTTTTTTTTCAGGCTCAGGATGTTCTGCTTCACCTCAATTGAGAGTTCCTTTGACCGCATGTTGTCTGGTCACAGCAACAGCTTCCAAAT
The DNA here is from genome assembly GCA_033576535.1 of Allobates femoralis. Lineage (NCBI taxonomy): Eukaryota > Metazoa > Chordata > Amphibia > Anura > Aromobatidae > Allobates > Allobates femoralis. The sequence continues at coordinate 290,157,515 of JARQOC010000005.1, forward strand.
GCAAAACACAACACCTGGAATCCACCCCTGACCTTTTAACTACTTCATTGATTACAGGTTAACGAGGGAGACGCCTTCAGAGTTAATTGCAGCCCTTAGAGTCCATTGTCCAATTACTTTTGGTCCCTTGAAAAAGAGGAGGCTATGCATTACAGAGCTATAATTCCTAAACCCTTTCTCCGATTTGGATGTGGAAACTCTCATATTGCAGCTGGGAGTGTGCACTTTCAGCCCATATTATATATATAATTGTATTTCTGAACATGTTTTTGTAAACAGCTAAAATAACAAAACTTGTGTCACTGTCCAAATATTTCTGGCCCTAACTGTAAATATATGAGGGGACAGTACAGAGACCTTTCTAATGATCTGTTTACTCTTAGGCCTGAGACTGGGACAAGGGGGCATCCTCTACGTCTGGAGGAAAGAAGGTTTAATCATAATCACAGACGCGGATTCTTTACTGTAAGAGCAGTGAGACTATGGAACTCTCTGCCACATGATGTTGTAATGAGGGAGTCACTACTAACATTTAAGAAGGGCCTGGATGCCTTTCTTGAAAACTATAATATTACCTGTTATATATATTAGATTCTTTGATAGGGCGTTGATCCAGGGAATTAGTCTGATTGCCGTATCTGGAGTCAGGAAGGAATTTTTTTCCCCAATGTGGAGCTTAGTGTTGCCACATGGTTTTTTTTTGCCTTCCTCTGGATCAACATGTTAGGCTATGGGTTGAACTAGATGGACTTAAAGTCTTCCCTCAACCTTAAAAACTATGTTACTATGTAATGTCACGGTGTGGCCCATGGGAGCTGGAGATGCTGGGGGGGGGTGTTGAGCCGGGGGTTGGGTTCTGGAGCCAGATGCCAGATGACTGGGCTTCCTGCTCCCTCCAGCTAGGGTGACTGTATGGTCCCGGGGGGGTGGCTGGAGTTACAGGGCTCTCCAGGGGGGATGGTGGTGTCCCGGGGGGGCCAGTCTTTCTGGGCCCTCCATAGCAGGTGATGTTGGGGTCCCGGGGGGGGGGGGGGGGGCAGGAGTTACTGAGCCCTCCAGGAAAGGGGATGGTGGTGTCTTGGGGGGGCTGGACTTCCTGGGCCCTCCATGGCAGGTGATGGTGGTGTCCCGGGGGGGGGGGGGGGCTGGAATTTCTTCTCCCTCCATGGCAGGTGATGTGGGGGTACCAGGTGGTCTAGGGGACCGTCGCGCCAACTCTGACGGGGAGTCATCCTCATTTGTAACTTAAAAATTGACAAGACACAGATTTTACAAAAGGAACACAACATAGGGCAAACACGTACTGTGTGTGTATCAATGTCATTACGGCGTGCAGGCTCACATGAAATGTTTTGGTTTTGAGCGACACTATGGTTAGGGGCCAGTCTGTTTTTGAACCAGACCACAACACCACTGAGCACATATTTGGGATGTAAAACACCCTTGGATGAGCAGAGGATAGAATTTGACAGCAAACACAAGAGCAGACAGTAAGCACCTGGTGGTGCCACCATGGGTGCAAACACATAGCAGTCAGCTTGTAGTCTCTTTTGCAGATTGTGATGAATGTGTTGTGAAATGCTATGTGTCAGAGTGCGCATATATGTGCTGCCAGGTGTGATGTGGCTCTTCAAATTAGCATTAATTTGTTGTGGTCAACTTTGCTGTCATTACACACCTATTTTCGGCCACACACAGGTCAAGGACCACTATAGGTGTGAGCCTTACCAAAACATATGAGTGTATTCTGCACCTTCATGTTGCAGTGTGACCAACATGCAAATGCACATTGGTGACTGATCCACATGGTGGTTTATGTCACACTATGTGCCATGGCACAATATCACATGATGGTTGTGTAGTGTTTGGAGTAGGATGATTGGCATGTGTGTGTTTGGCATTGCCACATACTCACCACACAGCCTGGCAATCTGGGCACGAATATCCACAATCAGCCCTGGGACTTGTGTTACAGATCCGCATGTTTTTTTTGGATCTGCTTGCGGGTCCTCTCCACACCCACTTTCTAGAGCAGGGCCCGCTGGATCCTCCTCAAAATGCTCTGCTTGCGCAGCCGTGGGTGCCGGTGACGCTGTTGGCACCAGTAGTCATGGCGGTCACACAGGTCTATGAGGATCATCAGTTCGGCCAGACCCCATGTGGCAGCGCGCTGTGCAGCCGCCATGACTCTTCTCCTAAGTGCAGGGAAGGGACAAGCACCTGAAAGGCAGGGAGAGATGAGCAGAAACGTGATGACGTCACCACGCACACTGGCGCCGCCAAACAAAGTTGAGGGTGCTAACAAGGTCAACGTCCGCGGAGTGGGAGCAAGATAATGTACCCAGCTGCGTCACCAAATTCACACACATAGGGCGATTGTAGTGCGTGAACCATGGCACCCATCTACGATGTGTAGGCCAACATCTGAGCTGTCATGTGTGGCACTATACTACACACAGCGCAACTTAATACACGCGGACAAGATAGCTTGCGCTATTCAATGGCGCGCGTAATTGCAGTGAGTTTGTGAACGGTTGTGTAGCTAAAGATGTGTGTGGTGCTGAACGGACAGCTCTTCAAATATGGCGCCCTGTCAACTGACAGCCAATGGAAACACAGTAGTCAACACCAATCATCGCAGATGGGGCGCGGACTACAGAACGCTTGAGGCACGCCTACGGGAAATCATAGGCAACGCTCTTTCCATCATTATCGCCCTGTCACACGCCATAACACGGAATTATCGCCTTAAGGATTGCGGCTGATTACTGAGCACTGTTCAGGAATCAGGCAACGGCCGAGGGGCAATTTATCGCTGTGAAACTCCCAAATCACACACCGCAACCGTGAGGCAATTTCACAGCGATTGCTACGGGGCGAGATATCGCCTTTATAATTTCCAGGTGAGATTGCGGCGTGCGATGGTACCTTAAGAGAGTTTATCGGATCCAAAATCATGACCAATAGGTCATCAGCAAAAAGGGATGTTTTATGCTGCCGACCACCAATCGGCACACCTCGAATATCTATTTCAGTTCTGATTTTTTCAACGAATGGTTCAAGGAAAAAATTAAATAAGATTGTCGATAGTGGACAGCCTTGACATGTGCCATTAGATAGAGAGAACGGACTGGAGACAAAGTTGTTGTCAAGAACCCTTGCTGTGGTAGATGAATATAAGGCATGTATAATGTTTAAAAGTTCACCTGAAATGCCAATCGTTGGAGGGTGGAGAACAGAAACCCCAACTCACCCTAACGCACACTTTTTCGGCGTCCATAGTTATGGTAAGCATCGGGGCTAATTCTAATTCATTCTAATTCTAATGATATTCTAAATTCATTGAGATTCACTAGTAGATGTCAAATGAAATCAATACAAATACTTATTATTATCTCCTAATACATTCTTTGCTTACTTACTTTCTTATTTCTGCCATTAGTTGGTAAGATAGTGTAAATTTCAGAACAGTGTGTGAAAGCTACTCTCCCCTTCCAGCAACCATCATAAATATGTCAAGCTTAGTACACCCTACCACCAGTGGCATAACTGCCTCCAGCCGCCTGCCGCGACCGCGATAGCACCGGAAGAGGAGCGGAGGCGACTGGAAGTGACAGAAGCCACCTCCTGCAGCCGCGCAACAGTGCCCGCCCCTTGATGCCTCTACAAGCCGGCAGAGCAGATATTCGCGCCGGCCGCACTGCTAGCACCCCGCCGCTCCTCACCCAGCCAGCTCCAGTGGCACCCCACCCCGCTCCTCACTACTACCACATGTTAATGGATACTGCATATGAGCTGTGTGCAAACATACTATATCTCTAATAACATGAAGACCATTAATATTAGCTATAAAAGCAGCATTGGGTTTTCATGAGCATGGCTAAAATAAAAAAAATCAATGTCGAGCTTAATATGAAAACGTGGATTTTGCCCTAGCACACCCTCTGTGAAAAGTGCCAGTCGTAGGCACATCATTCAAGTCCTCTTATTTTTAACAAATTGACTGTTTAGCTACCGCTTGGTGTTTTTACTTCTGTTATTAGAGGTTAGCGTTTTCTCATATTTTAAAGTAAATGCATTTCTGGAATTATTCTATAGTTACGAAAATTCCCATTCATTGAATTCAGAATTGCTCCAGTTTATGCTTTCACTATAAATGACGGCTAGTTACTGTGCTGCTGTGTAAAAATTGATTTACTATATTTTTTATCAGAATCAAGCGAAAAAATTGAGTGTACATTTGTCATGAAATAGTTTTTTTGATGGAAGTAAGGACTGCAGAAATGATCTAATGGGCTCTGATAATCCTTTTGATCTTTATACATAAGGATATTTTTTCCTGGAGTATTTAAACAATTTAAGGAAATCTATTTGTTTAAGAATATCGTTGCTCAAAGCTATTTCACCAGCAAAGGAGGTCTTACATCAATGATAGAAGAAAGATATTTAATTTATTCAAGATACTAAGAGAAAACACAAATAAAACAGCTAAATCTACATTATATAAAACATTTATATACAGTGTGTAAAATGAGAATTGAACACATTGGCAATTTTCTAAGTAAATATATTTCTAAAGGTGCTATTGCCATGAATTCTTCAAAAGATGTTGGTAACAACCCATCCAATTCACACAGGCAAATAAATTATACCATGGATTTCCATAAATTTCGTGATGTGTAATAATGAGAAATTATGCAGGGAAAATGTATTGAACACATGAAGAAAGAAAAGTTCAAAAAGCCATGAAAAGTCAGGATACTTGCTGAACTCTATCAGTAATTAGAAAGCAATCCTGCCACTTACTGAAAAATTACATCAGCCAGTATATCCATTAGCAAGGGGCCGTCACAAAGATTACTGCAGTTCAGACTCGAGGGGTCACATGGGCTATCCCGCAAGATTGAACTGCACTGCACTCCCTGACATCACTACTCCTCACACACGCTGTCTCATGATACCAGTGAGATATACCCGCTACATCTCATGCGATATTCTCGTGAGACAGCTAGTTGTACAAGTGCTGATGCCACTGAAGTTATTGCAGATCACACAGCAGGATTCCCTGCTTTGTGATACCCACTGTGTAACCAGAGACATCGTCAGTGAAGTCACGGCTTGTCACATTGTCGGTAGCCGTGCTGTGCCTCCTGTCCGACAGTATGGGGGATGCGATCACTGATCTTACCCCTTGTATGCTGGGACTACTTCAGGATTTATGTGGGTTTCATTTTTGTTTTGTTTTTTCAATTTTTTTACATTCTTTTGTGTTGTTGCGTGGAATGAGAGACTTTTAAAAAATAGATTTAAAAAAATGGTGAAAGAGAAATGTTCAGAGTTTATTTTCAAATAAAAAATGTTTTTGGTGTGGTTATTTGTAATCTTACTGACTTGGTTAGTAATGTCGGGTATCTGATTGACGCCTCAACATTACTAACCTCTGGGCTTGATGTCACCTTTCATTACCCAGATGGTATAAACTCCAAATGCCATTATCCTGTTTGCTAACACACCAGAGCAGCCAGAGGGCCAGGGTGAAGAGTCAGAATTGGCAAATCTAATAGAGGCAGCACTCCTGAGTCGGCTGTGTCCTGCTATTTTTAGAGAGATGGGGGCCATGAAAGATGGCTCTTTTCTTCCTGAGAATACCAGATCCCAGCTGTCGGCTTTACCTTGGCTGGTAATTAAAATTGGGGGGACCCTATGTTTTTTTTCAATTTTTTTATTATTTATAAAAAAATAATATGAAAAAATAGCTTGGGGTTACCTCTGTTCTGGATTACCAGCTAAAGTTAAACTGTCAGCTGTATTCTGCAGGCTGCAGCTGTCTACTGTAACTGAGCTGGTGATGATAAAGAGGGGGTGCCCCACATAGTTTTTTTTATTAATTTCTAGTTAAATACAGTGCAACATGAAAGGCCCTAATGCAAGCTTACATTCTGCACCCCAACACATCCGACTATCTACTACATTTGGAACTTTCAAGCAGAACTTAAAAACCCATCTATTCAGAACAGTTTACAGCCTGAAATGACCCTGTTGCCTCTGGAGCTGGCACTCCACCACCATACAAGCTGACTCAATCTGATCTCTCTCTCCCCATTACCCCATAGAATGTAAGCCCGCAAGGGCAGGGTTCTATCCGCTCTATATTAGTCTCTCACTGTTAGTTTGTTCACTGTATTTTTCACTTGTATTGAATGTAACCCTTTCTAATGTACAGCACCATGGAATCAATGGTGCTCTTAAAATAGATGATAATCTACTATATAATTGTCTAAGGCGTCTGTCGGTCACAGAAATCGCGTGCCAGACAGAGGGCGCTCATTGATGCTCACCGGAGGCGGCCACCAATGAGCGCTGACTATGCAAATAGGTGCGTAAATTAAAAGTTCGAATTTCGTGCCGACTTGCAGCTCGCCGGGATACACAGGTCCAGCCAACGGCGGCCGCAGCGCGCGTGAGCCAGCGTTGGTGCCCTTCGCGGCATTCAAACCGCGCGCCAAGCCGCAGTACTCTTCTGATTGCCCACTGCGGCGACCAATCAGAGAAGTAGCACGGCGTGGAGCGCTGTTTGAATTCAGCGTCTCTGCCGCGTCTTGCCGCGGTTGACCAATCAGAGGAGCGGAATTCAAACCACGCACCAAGCCGCGCTACTTCTCTGATTGGTTGCCTCGGCAATTCCGCGTCGCTGCGGTATTGGTGATAAGTATTCAGCCCCTTTGCTCAGTATTGATGATAAGTATTCAGACCCTTTGATCAGTATTGATGATAAGTATGCAGCCCCTTTGCTCAGTATTATTGATAAGTATGCAGCCCCTTTGCTCAGTATTGATGATAGGTATTCAGCCTCTTTACTCAGTATTGATGATAAGTATTCAGCCCCTTTGCTCAGTATTGATGATAAGTATTCAGCCCCTTTTCTCAGTATTGATGATCAGTATTCAGCCCCTTTTCTCAGTATTGATGATCAGTATTCAGCCCCTTTGCTCAGTATTGATGATAGGTATTCAGCCCCTTTGCTCAGTATTGATGATAAGTATTCAGCCCCTTTTCTCAGTATTGATGATCAGTATTCAGCCCCTTTGCTCAGTATTGATGATAGGTATTCAGCCCCTTTGCTCAGTATTGATGTTAGGTATTCAGCCCCTTTGCTCAGTATTGGTGATAGGTATTCAACCCATTTGCTCAGTATTGATGATAAGTATTCAGCCCCTTTGCTCGCAGCGGTGATGCCCTTCACGGCATTCAAACAGTGCACCAAGCCGCATTACTCTTCTGATTGGTCACCGCGGTGACCAATCAGAGGAGCGGAATTCAAACCGTGCGCCAAGCCGCGGCGACCAATCAGAAGAGTACTGCGGCTTGGATGCGGGGTTTGAATGCCGCGAAGGGCACCCCCGGTTTGAATTCCGCACCGTAGCAACCAATCAGAAGAGTACTGTGGCTTGGCGCGCCGTTTGAATGCAAACCCCATCCTTGCACCCTCCTCCATCCCCTCAGCCTCCTCCATCCTCACAGCCTCTTCCATCCTCACTGCCTCCTCAATCCCCTCAGCCTCCTCCATCCTCACTCCCTCCTCAATCCTCTCAGCCTCCCCATCCTCACAGCCTCCCCATCCTCACAGCCTCCTCCATCCTCAGTGCCTCCCCATCTTCACAGCCCCCCATCCTCACAGCCTCCTCCATCCTCACAGCCTCCCCATCCTCACAGCCTCCTCCATTCTCACAGCCTCCCCATCCTCACAGCCTCCCCATCCTCACAGTCTCCGCCATCCCTCAGCCTCCCCCATCCTCACAGCCTCCCCATCTTCACAGCCCCCAATCCTCACAGCCTCCTCCATCCTCACAGCCTCCCCATCCTCACAGCCTCCTCCATTCTCACAGCCTCCCCATCCTCACAGCCTCCCCATCCTCACAGACTCCTCCTTCCCCTCAGCCTCCTCCATCCTCACAGCCTCCTCCATCTCCTCAGCCTCCTCATCCTCACAGCCTCCTCCATCCTCACAGCCTCCTCCATCCTCACAGCCACCTCTATCCTCACAGCCTCCCCATCCTCACAGCCTCCCCATCCTCACAGCCTCCTCCATCCCCTCAGCCTCCTCCATCCCCTCAGCCACCTCCATCCTCACAGCCTCCTTATCCCCACAGTTTCCTCCATCCTCACAGCCTCCTCCATCCTCATAGCCTCCCCATCCTCACAGCCTCCTCCATCCCCTCAGCCTCCTCCATCCTCACAGCCTTCTCCATCCCCTCAGCCTCCCCATCCTCACAGCCTCCTCCATCCCCTCCAGGCAGATGACGGAATGCAGCGCCGGTAAGTGTCCCTGCAGCATGCGGGCTCCTCACTGCCTCCTCCATCCTCACAGCCACCTCTATCCTCACAGCCTCCCCATCCTCACAGCCTCCTCCAACCCCTCAGCTTCCCCATCCTCACAGCCTCCTCCATCCTCACAGCCTCCCCATTCTCACAGCCTCCTCATCCTCACTCCTTACTCCTGTCTATCAGGTCTGTCAGTCAGTGTGACGCAGTTTACTCCTGTCTATAAGGTCTGTCAGTCAGTGTGACACAGTTTACTCCTGTCTACAAGGTCTGTCAGTCAGTGTGATAAACTTCCCTCCTGTCTATAAGGCTGTCAGTCAGTATCACAAACTTCACTCCTGTCTACAAGTCTGTCAATCAGTGTGACGCAGTTAACTCCTGTCTATAAGGCTGTCAGTCAGTGTCACGAGCTTTACACCTGTCTACAAGGCTGTCAGTCAGTGTAACGCACTTTACTCCTGTCTACAAGGCTGTCAGTCAGTGTGACGCAGTTAACTCCTGCCTATAAGGCTGTCAGTCAGTGTGACACAGTTAACTCCTGTCTATAAGGCTGTCAGTCAGTGTCACGAGCTTTACACCTGTCTACAAGGCTGTCAGTCAGTGTAACGCACTTTACTCCTGTCTACAAGGCTGTCAGTCAGGTGTGACGCAGTTAACTCCTGTCTATAAGGCTGTCAGTCAGTGTCACGAACTTTACTCCTGTCTACAAGGCTGTCAGTCAGTGTGACACAGTTTACTCCTGTCTACAAGGCTGTCAGTCAGTGTGACGCACTTCACTCCTGTCTACAAGGCTGTCAGTCAGTGTGACGCAGTTAACTCCTGTCTATAAGGCTGACGGTCAGTGTCACAAACTTTACTCTGGTCTACAAGACTGTCAGTCAGTGTGACAAACTTTACTCCTGTCTACAAGGCTGTCAATCAGTTTGACGCACTTCACTCCTGTCTACAAGGCTGTCAGTCAGTGTGACGCAGTTAACTCCTGTATATAAGGCTGTCAGTCAGTGTCACGAACTTTACTCCTGTCTACACAGCTGTCAGCCTCCCCATCCTCACAGCCTCCCCATCCTCACAGCCTCCTCCAACCCCTCAGCCTCCCCATCCTCACAGCCTCCTCCATCCTCACAGCCTCCTCCATCCTCACAGCCTTCCCATTCTCACAGCCTCCTTATCCTCACTCCTTACTCCTGTCTATCAGTTCTGTCAGTCAGTGTGACGCAGTTTACTACTGTCTATAAGGTCTGTCAGTTAGTGTGATAAACTTCACTCCTGTCTACAAGGCTGTCAGTCAGTGTGACGAACTTCACTCCTGTCTACAAAGCTGTCAGTCAGTGTGACAAACTTCACTCCTGTCTATAAGGCTGTCAGTCAGTGTCACGAACTTTACTCCTGTCTACAAGGCTGTCAGTCAGTGTGACACAGTTTACTCCTGTCTACAAGGCTGTCAGTCAGTGTGACGCACTTCACTCCTGTCTACAAGGCTGTCAGTCAGTGTGACGCAGTTAACTCCTGTCTATAAGGCTGACGGTCAGTGTCACAAACTTTACTCCTGTCTACACAGCTGTCAGCCTCCCATCCTCACAGCCTCCCCATCCTCACAGCCTCCTCCAACCCCTCAGCCTCCCCATCCTCACAGCCTCCTCCATCCTCACAGCCTCCTCCATCCTCACAGCCTTCCCATTCTCACAGCCTCCTTATCCTCACTCCTTACTCCTGTCTATCAGTTCTGTCAGTCAGTGTGACGCAGTTTACTACTGTCTATAAGGTCTGTCAGTTAGTGTGATAAACTTCACTCCTGTCTACAAGGCTGTCAGTCAGTGTGACGAACTTCACTCCTGTCTACAAAGCTGTCAGTCAGTGTGACAAACTTCACTCCTGCCTACAAGGCTGTCAGTCAGTGTGACGCACTACGCTCCTGTCTACAAGGCTGTCAGTCAGTGTGACGTCCTTCACTCCTGTCTACAAGGCTGTCAGTCAGTGTGATGCACTTCACTCCTGTTTACAACGTATTCTACAATACCCGATGCATTAGAATCGGGCCACCATCTAGTAATAATAATAATTATATAGGGTGGTGGAACTTTATATCGCTTCTTTTTTTAACCCATTATCTACCAATGTCGTTTTTTTGAGACGCCTAATCTTTTGCTTCTAGCAACAAAGATTTTATAATTACCGTATATACTCGTGTATAAGCCGAGTTTTTCAGCCCAAAATTTGGGCTGAAAAGTCTCCCCCTCGGCTTATACACGAGTCAATACGGGGGGGGCTGTGTCCGGGGCTGTGTCCGGGGGCTGTGGAGGCTTCAGGAGGCGGGGGGGGGGCTGCTGTATGAGCGGCCCCGTCGCGTGGGGCCGCTCATTAAATATGCACTGCTTTCCCCTGTCTATCACCGGCAGGGGAAAGCAGTGCATAACTAATTAAATCCCCCCCCAAGTGCTGGCACCTGCCCCCCCTTGTAAGGGCCCCCCCCCCCCCGATGGTTATATTACCATTCCGGACTTCTGATCCGCGCCGCTCCTCGCTCCTCCTCGCTGCTCCGTCCGTCTTCTACATCTCGGATCTCCGGCCGTCGCAGGCATGTGACGTCATCGCGCGGCCGGGGATCCCGGATGTAGAAGACGGACGGAGCAGCGCGGAGGAGCGAGGAAGCGCGCATCAGAAGTCCGGAATGTGTAAGAAAGCTGGGGGGCCCTGCAAGGGGGTCAGGCGCTGGTCACCCTTACGTCCTTGGGACCCAAGGGGGCTTTGGGTACCACTCCTGGGTGCTGCAGGGCACCTGCTCGGGGACCCCGGGCAGTTGGTACCTGATTGGCGTTTTGGGTCACCACCTTTGGCTCTGGTACCTGTCGGGGACCCCCCCAGGGCCTGCTTGCCTCCCCGGGCCTGGTACCTCCCCATGGGCTATTGGTACACTCCCAGGGGGCTGCTCTTACCTCACCCTGGGGCTGTCTTCGCTCGCAGGGGCCTGTTGGTACACTGCATGAGGTCTGTCTTAGGTATCACTTCCGTGCGTTTGTACAGGCGCCAGGGGCGCAGTTAACCCTCCAGGGCGTGTCGGTGACACCAGTGACTTTGTTACCAGCCTGGGGTCCGGCTTACCCCTGTGAGGCTGTGGTACCAGCGCAAGGGGGACTTTTGTCACAGGCCTCAGTAGCTGTGGACCCCAGGGGCTGTTGTACCGCAGTGGGCTGCTGGTACCCTCCAGTGCAGGCTGTATCCCCGTGGGGACTGTTTATCTGTCCCAGGCGTGCCTCAGTATACCACTTGGCTGCTGTATACTAACCATGGCGTGTGGGCTCTGTATACTACCTACTATAGGGCTTCGGTCCTGTAAACTTACATCGGGCTGCTGGGAATCTGTATTCACCACTGGCTCCTGTATCTACACATGGGCTGTGCAGTCTGATACTACCACCTGGTACAGGCTGTCGAGGTCTGTATACTAACTGGCCTGTTAGGCCCGTGTATACTACCTCAGGAGACTTATCTGGAACTGTATCTACCCACTGGGCTGCTGGGGATCTGTATACCTCACTGGGCCTCCTACCCTACACCCCGGCCTCGGCTCCTGTATACTCACCACTGGTGCCTTTGGCTCCTGTATACTACCCTGGTCTCTGGTCTCGGTTCTACCACTGGGCTAGCTGGGCTTCTGCTGTATAACTCTCATGGGCTTGCTCGGGTCCAGCTGATTCAGCATGCTGAGGGGAATCTGTATAACTACCAGTGGGGCTGCTGGAATCTGCTAACACCATGGGCTGCTGTACTACTCCTGGTACGAGTCTGTCACACTGTGCGGGTCTTATCCTGTCTCAGGGTCCACTCAGGTGAGCATTCACTCGAACGTATTCACATACGTTTATCCCAATCTAGTATAATTTTTGGGGGCAAAAGTCTATAGGGTCCTTATACACTGTTGGAGCTATCTTTTGATTATACAAAGTTCCAATTTTTTTTTGTGTTTGGTTTGTAAAATGAATGTTTTCAATATAGGAAATCATGTCTGTCATTTTTAATTGAATATTCTTCCAACCAGAGAGCTTTCATACACCAATTTTCAAAAAGGAAAATTGCTAATTTGGCAAGTAATGGGTTAAAATCTATATCTCTAAATCTATTTTTTTCCATCTATCTATAAATGTATCTCTACTTTCCATCTGTCTGTCTGTCTATCTATCCAAAAAATATTGAGGCAGGACTCCAAATCTCAAATTCAAGTGTTTCTTTATTGGTCCATACGTTACCACAACGTTTCAGTCTTCTGACCTTTCTCAAGTGGTGTGCATAGTGTCACAAACATGGACTTTTTATAGTGCTCAACACATCATAATTAATCATCCAATTCATATACAATAATAGTGGTTAAAATATAAAATCTGATGCAAGCATGCATTATATTTACACAAATGCTGTTTACATTCCTTCCCATTGTGCAAACATATCACAAATTACAGTACAGGTTGTGTATAAAGTAATATAGTGCTAAATTAATGCAATAATTGATCACGTGTCAATATTATTAATATAGATACAAGGAGGCTCACCAATTCAATCATTAATATCGTAGACGCCAATACTGGTGTCTTCCTGGTTGGTCTGCGCATGCCTAGGGTCACAATAGTCATTTCCAGCTTGTTCCGATTTGTGCATGCGATTGCGCACCCAAGGCCATCTATAGACTCTCTGCTTACTGGCTTCATCCAGGTGCATCGTACCGCACATGCGCGGAACTCCCAACGGCCATTATAGTACCGTTGGGCTCATCTGCTATAGCAAGTTATATTGATCATCGTATGCACTATATTTATAGCTGACCAAAACATCATAAAGTCCCCATATGAGTTAGTGTCTAGTAGATATATCCCATATAAAAATGAATAATAACATTATAATACAACAAACCTTAGCGGTGATATAATGCCGTGTAGAGCAACAGTTTTACATGCCCTAAGTCCCTGGGGTATAATGGACTGGGATATCCGTGAGATAGCCAAAATCCCCTATGTGTCGTTTTCAGAACTCAGGCTTTTACCCCTATCAGCTCTGTCGTCTTCATTTGAGACCATCATTGGGCCTTATTACTATGCTCCTTAATACATGGACATCATCTCATTGCTATTATCATAATGGGACTCTCTTATATCTACTGCTATAATTGGACTCTCTATACCCTAGGCTATATATGGCCCCTGAGCATGCATATAATTACACAAAATTGCAGATTACCATAACAAAAAATAATTTCTGATGGGTGAATCATCCTTTTCAATTTCTGTTGTGCCTGTAATGATACATAAAAACATCATTAGTTTCTAAAAAAACAAAAACTTCTTGTTACTATACAACATCAATCCCCCACTCATGATTCAGAGAATTTCCGACAGAATTAAGATCTAGATCAATGCATTAAATTTGAAATCCACATTGAGATCCTTTGGCCTCAATGTGTCCAACCTGTGGATCCACTCCAATTCTTTTCTTTTAAGGACCTTCACTCTGTTTTCCCCCCCTCCTCAATGGGGTACCCAGTCAATGATCCTGAACTTCAAGTGTTTTTCCAAATGTTTCTCCTCGGTAAAGTGTTTGGCAATCCATACACTTCTTCCTAATGGTACCTTTACACGCCGCAACTTTTGGTGGCGATCAGAGGCAACCGAACGTGCGCGTACACGTTTTTGACGGTTGTCTTTGAACGCTGAAGCCGCATGTACATGCCGCAATTGTGCCCTCAATCTAAGGTGATGTATCGTCCCGGAAGTTCCCACATCATTATTTGGAAACATCCGGTTGACTCCTGACGCCGCTTCACACGCCGCAATCCTCAAAGGAATGTGGGCATACATGTTCAGCGCCGCAAGAACATAGGCGTGACAGATTTGTGTATTCCGCGCCCCAAACACGCTGATTAGACAATGAAATAGCGTGATGATTGGCCAGCCTGCGCAGGAAGGCTGGCTTAAGGTACCTTTACACGCTGCAACTACAGTGTAGCAACTGAGAGGCAATCTGGAGTTCCGTCACCATTGCCCTGAAATTGCTATGTGTAATTGTGGAACCCGATGGTGTTTTTTAAAGTTGCTCCCGGTTGCGGTTTCAGAGCATTGTTCAAAAACATGAGGCAACCCTGAAGGTGAATTGCCCTGGTTTTGGCGTGTGAACGGGAGATAGGGATGGAATCTGCGTCGCCTAGTGATTTCCCAGAGGCGTGCCACAGCGTGCTGGATACCGCGCCCCATCGGCGATGATTGGTGGGGGCTACTGTGTTTCCATTGGCTATCCCTTCACAGGACAACATATTTGAAGAGCTGTCCATTCACCTTCGGCGACGCACCGGCAATTTTACAGGCGGCATCGCCACTGGGGTGTCTTCAAACCCCAGCGGTGATCCTGTAACATGGATGCCTATGGCTCCCATCACCTGTAACATCGGCGATCGCCATGTTACATGGGGCGATGTGTACACATCGCCCCAGAGTGGTCGCCTGGTTTCAGAGCAGTGCTGGGAAACCAGGTGACAACGTAGAAGCGATATTTCGCCTCATTATCGCCCCTTTACACTAGGCAACGCAGCGGCGCTGTTGCCGGCGATAGGCCACGCCCCTGCATCGCCTATGTAGTCAGCGGCGATATGTCCTTGTGTGACAGTACCCTAAGGTTGCCTCATGTTAGAGAGTAGATATCATGGAGCAGAGAATCCTGCTGAGCGTCCTAAGATAAACTTAGTGGCATCAGTGCTCGTAACAAACACTGTCTCGCGAGAGCTGTGATATCTCGAGAGATGTAGTGGGTATATCTTACTGGTATCATGAGACAGACCATGTGAGGAGCAGTGGCATCAGGAAGTACAGTGCAGTTCGAACATGTGGGATAGCCCCTATGTGACCCTTCGAGTCTGAACCGCAGTAATGTTTGTGATAGCACAGCTTGTCACACTTTTACCCGGGCCTGTGTGCCTGCTCTCACAGCATATGGGGATGGTTTATGTGACTCTGACCCCACCATATTGTTGTAAGGCTCCGTGCCCACAGTACATTGTTTGCTGCTTCTTCTGAAGCAGATTTTGAGTATCTGCATCAAAATCTGCATGTCTATCCTGAAGGCAGCTGTTAGGACTCTGGATCCCTATTGACTTTCTGTGCATCTTGCACCTTTTCAAAATGGTGTCCACAGCTTTGCTCTTGTCCATGTGATCCTCCCCCTCTTTATGAACCTCAGTCTATTGTCGTCCTGGCTTACTATGCTGTACCAGTGTGTTCTATCTCCTGCTCTGGCTTCTCCAGCAATTACCTATGGACTTCAGCAAATCTCACCTGCCTCCTGCTACTTTCCTGCTTCCAGCTGACTGTGCTTCGCCCCATCCCCCCTGACTCTGCTGCTATCTTCACCTGGCCGTGTATCAATTAAGTCTTGTGTGCCTTGCTAGCACTTACTGAGCTATTGTTGGTTGTGCAGCTCTCTGGACATTGGGACTCTTTTAAAGCTGCACTAAATAGTGTTTGGCCTTTTTTTTCTGTGGATTCACATTTCCAGGCCTCTGAGAGTTTATTATTTGTGAGAACTCTTTCTTGAGACTTTCAGTAGCTACCAACACAACAAGGATTTGGGCGCATGGAGGCATTAGACACATAAGCACCTTCTTGCTGCACTATCTGCAACATGATGCCCGTATTGGTAAGATTCAAATTAGTGACAACTTCTGGGTTGCCACACTGTTTTATCCATGATACAAGAGTAAATTGAGCCAGATGCTTCCTGCCCTGGACAGGAATACATGCATGCTGGTGTATGAAAAAAAGCTGGTAGACAGGCCTAGGACTGGTTTTCCCCAATACATCAGTGAGGGACACAGTACGCATCACAGATCTACACTTACTACCCAGGTTAAATCAAGCTGTTAGTGTGGAAACATTAGCAGCAGCTATGTAACTGTCAGAAGAAATTTCTTTGAGACCTTTGACCAATTCTTTAAACTAGCCCATCCACCAGCACAACTGAGTACAAGCCTGACACATAGTGAAAGACTGGAGAAGATGGTGCAGGAGTGTCTAGAGCTCAAAATCCATGCCATCAGGGGGGGGTTGGACCCTTTTGAATTTTGGGCTTCGAAAATGGAGAAGTTGCCCAAGCTTGCCAGTAACGCCTTGAAGGTTTTGTCATGACCGGCAATAAGAATGCATCTTCAGCACTGCTAGTGGTGTCCTGTTGGATAAGCACATCCATAGACCACCTAACTTTCATCAAGATGAACAAGTCAGAGATCTTCAAGAACTTGTAGGCAATATACTTTTCAGTGTGCTTCATTGATCTCGCCATTCTCCAATTTTTATTGTGGATCAATTGATGCCACTTTGGTGGTATCTGGCCCTAATTTTTTTAAATGAAGACACGCTCTTTGGGGTCTCCTTCTCTGTTTTCTGAATTCAGCAGGGCTCTCTGAGCACCATGCCTACACCTGAGATTGAAATACTTGGCTTGTCCCATGCATCCATAATGCACAATGATGAAATTTTAACTCTGGGAAATAGATAGCACTTTTCTTGGTGTATATCTCTAATTTGAGCTGTTTTGGCAGCTTGTGGCCCCTTTGAAGTTGTTTTCTAGGCTCTTGATTTTACCTTCCATTGATCTCAAAGGGGTGTTAAATGTTTGGCAAACATTGCCCGTTTGGCATATTGAAGTAGAACTGAATTTGAACTTTTAAATGTTTACTCATCTCTAATTATCACCAAGTACCTCCCAGTTTTAAACAAAGGCTCGATTTAAAAAAAAAAAAAAAATGAAACATTAAGGTTGTAATTTTGTAATTTAAAAGAGGATGTACACTGGATGATTTCACAATAATTTGAAGACAAAAACACCGGGCACTAGTGGGTCTACACAGGTCTATTGATTAACTCAAAAAATCTCCAAACATTGGGAGGTGCTCTTGCCAGATACATGTTATAAATATGGAAAGAGAAAAAGCGACGGCACTCACCCATCAAAGTTCTTCAATGTGCAGTTTTTATTCCATCCAGGAATAGGGTTACAGTTGTGCGGGCAGGGAGGAGAGGCGGAGGGGACTTCGGGCGCTCTGTTTCGAGTATGTTACTCTTCGCCGGGTCCACTACTAACACTTGATGATTTGCCTTCTACCAGTCTATTTCAATTTACTGCTAAAAAACTCCACTTCATTATCTACTATGGTTTTTTTAAATGCTCAGGTAGCAGATGAAATATATATGTATGTTTACCAAGGATAAAACTAAAAAGATAACGCCAAATCTAATATATAAACTTGAGTGTATGTGTGTAAGTTGAGTGTTTGTGTGAATATGTGTGTGTGTATGTGACAAGCCCCGCCCACTCCACATGGCCACACCCACTCCATTCGGCCATGCCCACTCCACATCCCCACACCCACTTCACATAGTTACACCTGTGTGTGGCAAGCCCCACCCGCTCCAGATAACCACACCCCACTCCACATAGCCATGCCCACTACACATAGCCACGCCCCCTCCATTGTGATGTCACAATAGAATGTACAATGTCAGCTTATAAAATTCTGTGTCATGTCACTGCCTGATCATTCTGATCTTATGACTCATAAGTAAAAGAATGTGACTGGATGATTGTCATCACATGCTAAGAGAAAAGCTGTATTTTGCCTCAATGAGCAAGACTTACAGAAATGGAAGAAAGGGAGACAAGAATTACAGAAATGTGTTCAGAAATGGAAGAAAGGGAGGTAAGAATTACAGAAATGAATGAATGAATGAATGAATGAAGAATTACAGAAATAAATGTATGTATGTCCGCTAAAGGAATTCGCACCATTGAATCTACAATTACAAAATTTTGCACACACACCCCATTTCACTCAGGGTTTGTAGGGGTTTGTGGATTTGGAGTGACAGGTTTGGGGGGCGGGTTTTAGGGTTGGGTGAAGGGGGCAAGGGGTGGCATTTTTAAGAGGGTTAAGGTGCAGGTTTGGTGAGGGTGCGGGGCGGGCAGGTTTGTGGGTAGGAAAAATTTCGGGGTGGAGGCGGGGGCTAAGGGGTAGATTTGAGTTAGTTACTATGCTCGGGCATTGCCGGGATCTACAGCTAGTAATCAATATTTTTGTCTTAAATCATTCATCGTATATATTCAAATCGTATATTGCATAGCATGCCAGATATGTAATATTTGATATTTAGAATGTACCATCCAAAAACTAAAAAATAGAAGAACTGAACATTCCAAAACAGTAATGATAAAAATACATCCTATTCTGGTTGTAGAAGATATTTTGTAACCATTCATAATGGAGATGTATCTAATCTAAAATTCTTTGCAATAGAGAAAGTCACAACACCAAATATAGAAAGTGACTGGCAAAAAAATTATTTTAAGAGAAACTTTTAGAATTCTTAAAGTGGGTTGTAAATTTCCGAACAATATGAATTAGGCCCCTTTCACATAGGTGTTTTCTAAAAAATTTACCACATCTTCCGCCTAACGGCCGCACTTGTGGCTCCGACCTGGCAATGGGGCTTGTGGTCGGGTGTGGCAAGTGCTGTTTTGCCAGTTGCGGCAGATGCAGCACTTGCAGCCACAAAAAAAACCTGGTCAGCAGAGTTTTTTTTTCCTGGCCCCTACTGCCGCATCTGCCGCAACCGGCATAACTTCACTTGCCGCAAGCCCCATAGACAATGCATGGGGTTTGCCGCAAGTGTGCAGCAAGTGTGGCCGTTAGGCGGAAGATGCAGCAGATGCGATAAATCTGCCGGATCTGCCGCATTTAAAAAAAAAACGCCTATGTGAAAGGGGCCTTATAAGATAAATATTATTAATTATATTTTATTGAATTTCTTATAATTTTCCATCATATATTAATAGCATGACAAAGAATAATCTAATATATAAAGCTGAATGTGTGTGTGTATGTATGTATGTGTGTATGTATGTATGTCCGGGATTGGCATCTACACACATTTTCACAGTCACACGTCTGGACCCCGGGAGCGTCATCGGCTATGTTGTAAGGCTAAATTTTAACCCCGCGCATTTAAATTCACCAAACAATATTGCCCCTATCTACATAATGGGGAAAAAAGGAAAGGAAAAGTGTTGGAGGAAAATCGACAGCTGTCAGCTATAGCCACAAAATTTTGCACAATCACACGTCTGGACCCCGGGAGCGTCATAGGCTATGTTGTGAGGCGAAATTTTAACCCCGCACATTCCAATTCACCAAACAATATTGCCCCTATCTACATAATGGGGAAAAAGGGAAAGGAAAAGTGTTGGAGGAAAATCGACAGCTGTCAGCTATAGCCACAAAATTTTGCACAGTCACACGTCTGGACCCCGAGAGCGTCATAGGCTATGTTGTGAGGTGAAATTTTAACCCTGAGCGTTCCAGTTCACCAAACAATTTTGGCCCTATCTACATAATGGGGAAAAAGTGAAAGGAAATGTGTTTGTTGTAGGCAAATTGACAGCTACCAGATGTGAACAAGGGGGACTTAAAGAATGAGAGTGATGCCGCCAAAGAGTATATACCATACAGATGCTAAGGTGGGGCCCCGACATAGGATACTCACCACACACGGGGATATGAACACACACACAAAATGCGCCTCACACTACCACGTGCTTGAACACATATACCACCCTCTTATACTATGATTAAGGGTGCGTGAGGCTCTAGAAACATGTCAGATGAACTAATCATGTATTTCTTCAGCAAGATAATAATAATAATACTTTTTATTCATATAGTGCCAGCATATTCCACAGCGCTTTACAAATCAAATTTATATGCAAACAAATAGACATAAGAAACAGTTTTGAAAGACACAATAATTAAAAAGCAAAAAATAATGTCGACCCTGCTCGCAAGAGCTTACAATCTACAATAAGGTGGGGGTGACACAAAGTGCAGGGGCTTATTTACATTTATGGTCCAGCCGTTTTGAGGAAGTGTGGAATAGAGGATGTTACTGTTTTAACAAAGCGATGAAATAAAGAAAATTGTTTAATATATTGCTGACTGGAGGACCTCTAATTCGTTTTGTCATTTCCAAAACATTGATTATACACCAAGATGGTATAATTTAAAACATCAGCTCAGGACGCAAAAAAGTAAGACTTCACACATCCCTAGATCTAAAAAAATGAGAATGTTATGGGTCTTGGAAAGGAGTGCCATAAGCGCAATTTTGTGTTTTACAAATTTCTGAATTTTATTTCAATAGTCAACTAATAAAATAACTCTACATATTTGGTATCTATGAACTTGTACTGACCTTTGGAAGCATACTGTCAGCTCAGTTTTACCATATGGTGAACATAGCGAATAACAAAATCCAAAAAACATTGTGGAATTGAGCTTCTTTTTTACAATTTCACGGCACTTGGAATTTTTGTTCCTGTTTTCAAGTACATTATATGGTAAAACTAGAAATAAGCCCGATGCTATTGCATCGTGAGGGCTGTCTTTGTGCCTGTCTCCCCTTATGCGCTCTTTTCTCTCTGTGCTGTTTCTCCTCCTGTGTGCTCTCTCTTACTTGTGCCTATCTCTCCCTGTGTGCTGTCTCTCCCCATGACTCTGCCTCCCCCTGTGCCTCTGTCTCCCCTGTGCCCCTGCCTCCTCTGTGCCTTCTGCCTCTCATGTCCCTGCCGCCCATCACTGAGCCACCATACAATGCTCACCACTGAGCCACCATACAGTGCTCACAACTGAGCCACCATACAGTGCTAACCTCTGAGTCACCATACAGTGCTAACCACCGAGCCACCATACAGTGCTCACCACTGAGCCACCATACAGTGCTAACCACCGAGTCACCTGTGCCCCTGCCTCCCCTGTGTCCCCTGCCTCCTCTGTGCCTTCTGCCTCTCATGTCCTTGCCGCCCATCACTGAGCCACCATACAATGCTCACCACTGAGCCACCATACAGTGCTCACCACTGAGCCACCATACAGTGCTAACCTCTGAGTCACCATACAGTGCTAACCACCGAGCCACCATACAGTGCTCACCACTGAGCCACCATACAGTGCTAACCACCGAGTCACCATACAGTGCTCACCACTGAGCCACACCGGATACAGCGCTAACCACTAAGCTACTGTACAGTGCTAACCACTGAGCCACCATACATTGCTCACCAATGACCCACCATACAGTGCTCACCACTGAGCCATCATATACAGTGCTAACCATTGAGCCACAGTACAGTGCTAACCACTGAGCCGCCATACAGTACTAACCACTGAGCCACCATACATTGCTAAACACTGAGCCACCATAAAGTGCTAACCACTAAGCCACCATACACTGCTCACCACTGAGCCATCATACAGTACTTACCAATCACATCAGCTGCTAGCAATATTGGCGGCCAGCTTTAAATCTCTCGCCAATACCGCTCAGCTGATTGGTTGCGCCCTGGGCAGCGCGCGACCAATCAGCTGAGCAGCGTGGTATTGACAGGAGATTTAAAGCTGGCCGCTAATACCACTCAGCTGATTGGTCGCACGCCGGGCAAGTGACACTGCCACGATGCCTTATGGGATTCAGTTACAGCGGACAACTGGCAATTATGTATTTAGATGAATAGTGATAATCAAAAGTACAACTTGTTCTGCAAAAAACAAGCCCTCGTATATCTCTATTGATGGAAATATAAAAAAGTTATGGCTCTTGGAAGAAGGAAGGAAAAAAGAGAAAATATAAACTGGAAAATTGCCCTGCGTGAAGGAGTTAAATAAACCTGGAAAACATAGCAATATATAGAAAATGCAGAAATAATATGAGAGTTTGGAAAA
Organism: Allobates femoralis; assembly: GCA_033576535.1. Taxonomy (NCBI): domain Eukaryota; kingdom Metazoa; phylum Chordata; class Amphibia; order Anura; family Aromobatidae; genus Allobates; species Allobates femoralis. The sequence continues at coordinate 290,179,638 of JARQOC010000005.1, forward strand.
AGTGAGTCAAATAAGACGAAATATGAAATCAGGGTTTTTTTTTTTAATAAGTGCTAAGTAATTTTGGTCTACCTTTTAATGTTTTGGTAGAATTTTAACTTTTAAACTAAAGTATGAATGCATTTTTTCATGTAATTTTTAATGAAACAGTTTACATAAATTTCCTCAGCTTTTTAATAATTAATTGCATGGTCATTTCATGGTAAAATTGAAAGAGTGCTTGTTATTCCGAGGCAGGAATGCTTTTATGAATACATGAAATAACCAACTACTTTGAAATTGATGCTGCGTCTCAGGTAGTAAAATTTTATATGCTAAAATTTCACTTTCAGATGTATTTAAAAAGCACTAATATGTGCAAAGTGTTTCTGTTCAGGTCCCAGCAGACATAAAACAAAGAGGCATTTTATACTTTGATGCCTGCTTGACAACCGTGAAAACATAAATTGATGAGAAGCAACGGAAACTGGTAAAAAGTCTACAAATGTGATTAAAGGGTATTTAAAGAACATTAATCGTACGGTGGTATGTCTGAAACCAGTTTTAATTAAACAGGTATTGTGGTGAAATGAATCATTCATCTACCTAGGAAATACAAGTTACAAGAAAGCTATATTTAAATGTATTTTCCTGATCTACTAACCCTATTCTGTAAAAACATTACACTAAAAAAGGGATACAGGTCCCATTCAAATGGGATTTTATGGGCTGAGAAGAAAAGTTTGCAGTCTCTCTGTATGGTTCACCTGTACGCCTGTGCAAGTTGACAGTCACATGACTGCATGTACAGTACACGATTTCCATAGTTGTAGCCATGTACTGACTAGACTGTAGTCTACTTCTTTCAATATTCTTTCCAAATCTGTATCTTAGAGTGGTTGTTACCTTTTAATAAATCTTCATCCCCGGCAGAAGATTAAACAAATTAAACAAACTGCACTATACTCACTTACCCTGGGACCACCAGCGAGACTCATTGCTGCTCCCACATGCCAGTCTTTGGCCGTGGAGCTGACAATATGTCAATAGTGTATTAGTTATTCAGTGAGCTCAATTACTAACCCATATAGACAGAACAACATGATCAGAGCTACTGTACTTACTAAATGGCTGCCATACTATTGATGTCAGGACTGGAGCCAAAGCCATACATCGGAGACAGTTGTGAGATTCACAAATGCATTCAGGAAAGATGAGTATAGTAAGGGCCCTTTCACATCAGCGTTTTTCGTAATTCGCGGCAGATGCGGTGAAAAAACCGCATCTGCCGCGTTTGCCGCATAACGGTTCCACTTGCGGCACGGTTGCGGTTTTTTCCATAGGAAGTATAGGGGACTTGCGGCAGATGCGGCAAGTGCGGTATTGCACTTGCGGCAGGTGCGGCAGAGAAAAAAACCGCAGTAAGCCGCGGTTTTTTTTCTCTGCCGCACCTGCCGCAAGTGCAATACCGCACTTGCCGCATCTGCCGCAAGTCCCCCTATACTTCCTATGGAAAAAACCGCAACCGTGCCGCAAGTGGAACCGTTATGCGGCAAACGCGGCAGATGCGGTTTTTTTCACCGCATCTGCCGCGAATTACGAAAAACGCTGATGTGAAAGGGCCCTAAGGCATGTTTCCTCAGAATAACCATTTATTACCATTTATCAGGGGTGAACCTAACCTCTCTGCTGCCTGAGGTAAACTGCAAAACACAACCTTGTAATTTTTTTTAAAATCAGTAGAAATACATCTGGTGCATACAGATTTATATCTATTTTGTAAAAATAAGTAAAATAGTGGACATTTTAATTTAGAAATTAAAAAAAAATGTCCAAACACAAGGATGTCAGTGCCATCACACACACATATACAAGAACCGCACAGAAGAATCCACAAGGATCATTAATGGCACTGAGAGGATTGGCACAAGCATACAGACACAATGAAGGCTGGCAGAGCTGTGGTCATGTAGGCAGAGACAGTCCTGCATCTCTATAGCATACACCTCTTATCAGCTACCACAGGAGGTAGGCACAGATTGCCAACCTAATATTTCTGGCACATGCCTACAAAACTCTGGGCAGCTTGAATGTGGCCGCTTCCTGGCACTAACTAGTCAGACACCAAGCAGCACTGTTCACACACCACATTCACTGACCTACAGTCTGAGCATCTCACTCACAGAGCCCAGAAGGGTGCAACATGCAACCTCTGCACTAAGCTGGTAAAATGGTGCATATTACCCAACAGATCATGCCTTCTTCCAAAACGCTTAGCCAATAACAAGCGTGGCACACGGAGCTGTCCGGAGCTAATATAAGGGGCCTTTTAATTAGGATGAGCACAGAATGTGGGAGCGGAAAGGGGGACGAGCACCACTGACCAACTTCCGCTCAGTAAAAACATGGCTGGAATGCCTGCATCTTCTGAGGGGCAGCATTGGACATGGTCTGTAAGTTTATGGCAAATCAGTCCAGTAGCAGAGGCGTATGTGAAAGGGACAATGCATCCTGTACCAGGCGTATACATAGAATTCAAGAGACCCCCCACAAAAATAATATTTGGCAGGGTCACGTAGGTACATATTTCACAACTTTGCAGCCCTTACAAAGTAATTATCCTCCTATTGAAGCCCCAAGATTCCTCTTTCATTGCACTGATAAAGTATGAGGCCAAAAAAGTGCCCCACAAACACTGTATGATCCTCCACAATTAATTCCTCCACAGTACCCTCTAAATGCACAGTATGATGACCCTATTGTACCCCCTCAACTACCTCGGCAAGGTATGATCAACAACTGTGACCCCCACAAAGCCCTCTATGCAGGAAAATGGACCTACAGTATAATGGCCCCCACACCTCATCACAGTGTATAATGGCCACCAACACAGCCCTCAAATAGCCCTCCATGAAGTATTAAGGATCCCTCATAGCCCTCCAAGTATTGTCATGCCCACAACAGAGCCCTCCAAATATTATAATGACTTCCATATAGTATAATTGACTCCATATAATATAATGCACACCCCATAATCCTCCATATAGTATGAAGCACCTGCATATCCTTTTATTCTTTGTGAGGTAGCACCCGGGGAACCCGCTTGCATAACGACAAGAACACGTGTTTATAATTTAACCAATGTCTACCCGTTTATTTTTCACCTATAATAACATAACCCGGGTAGCATGTTTGAAACATCTCACATTGATTATAAACACCATACATAAATACACCATACATTTACATATAACATTACATAACACTTATATTGCACATAACATCTTATAGTTACCCGGGACCTGTAACCACCTCTCTGTCCCCATTGGAGCTCTAACAATCGCTCCCGTGGTGGCTACGGCCTCCGGCCTATCTACATTTCACATACACTTAACAATACATCAGTTACCATATCAATGGGCCCTATGGGACCCAATGGCAGAAACAGCCACCTGGCTTTATTTCCTCAGCTTCATACTACCCCCGGAATCAGGACTCCAGCCTGACCGGTTTCTTACATACAATATGTGATCCATCCTATAAGCCACCATGGACCACACACGTCCTTTCACACGCTCACAGCCCATCATATAGACCTCCACGGACTGTGGCACATCTGGGTTCAGAACAGGGATTGGCAAACCTTAGTATCCGGGACAACCATCCGTTACCCTACTATAGGAGCCCTATTAACCCCTGCATCTGACCTCTAGTACATACATACATTCCGGTTCATCAGGTCCTTTAACTGACTATTCTGAGTCGGTCCCAAGGGCGGCCTATGCCCGCCTGGCACACTTCATAAAATCGCCTCCCGAAGGGCTACATACAATCGCCTCCCGAAGGGCTGCATACATTCGCCTCCCGAAGGGCTACATACATTCCGGTTCATCAGGACCTTTAACTCACTACACTGAGTCGGTCCCAAGGGCGGTCTAAGCCCGCCTGGCACACTTCATACATCTGCCCCTATTGGGCTACATTCACTCGCTGGGTCTTTTTAAAAAAACATACAATACTTATATGGTTCAACAGGTCCTTCACTGACTAACTAGTCGGACCTAATGGCGACTACGCTCGCCTGGCATGATTTACACACAGCTCACTCCGTCACACGGGAACTGCTGTCTTAGCGGGCACGGATCCGGGTCTCGCTACCTGTGTCACAGGTCCACCATGCATCCCCACGGGCTCCTTCCCGGATGTGAGGTGAACCACGTCCGGACCAGCGTCCACCGGGTCAGCCACGGCTTCCCCCTCCAGGTGCTGTTTCGACCTCGGTCCTAAGCCTCGGCATGGAGCTAGCATGCTCCCATCATACACACAGAGCCCTGGACTGCTCTGCACTCTGGCTGGTAATGATCTCAGAATGATGTCTGAGTTCTCCCAATCACTCAGCTGGCAGGCTCTTATCGTGTCTGCCACTCCCACACTGACTCATCCAGCTGGGCTGCTATTACTCAGGACACACCCACCTGGGCTGTCAGCAATCAGCACCCTTTACATTCCTCAAAGCCTTATCGATCTCATGAGCCACTCACAGCCGATCACTAGTCTCATGACTGTTTCAGCTTTACAGCACACACTATCACTTTTAACTCCTTGTGTTCCAGATAAGTTCACACAGCGTCATCCACTATAAAACCGGCCAGTGTGAACAGGATCATACCCTGATCCTGCATGTGATGCGCCCCGGCCATGGGACCATGCCGGCGGTGCCTCACACCTTCAATATATTATAATGCACTCCCAAAGTCCTGCATATAGTATAATGCACCCAAGTAGCCCTCCTATAGTATAATGTAGCTCCCATAATTTTCCATATAGTATACTGCACCCCCAAAGTCCTTCATAAAGTATAATGTTCCCCCATTGTCTTCCGCAGAGTGGAATGTACCATCATAGCCCTCCATATATTATAATGAACCTCCCATAACCATCCATATAGTATATTGCACCCCTAAAGCCTTCCATCTAGAATAATGCACCCCGATAATCCTCCATATTGTATATTGCACCACCAAAGTACTACATATAGTATAATGAACCCCCAAACTCCTGCATATAGAACAGTATATTGCACCCCCAAATTCCCCGCTTTGTTCCCATATCTCAGCAGTTCAACCTCCTGTCTAGAGCGGTACATCTGCTCCCTCCTATCAATCCAGGTTTCAAACTCTTGTTTAGCCAGCTTCCATTTTTTCCTGTTTTGAGTTGTGGGGCTCTGCAGGAACTCTGTATATACAAGGCTTTGTGAAAGTATTCGGCCCCTTGAACTTTTCAACCTTTTGCCACATTTCAAGCTTCAAACATAAAGATATAAATTAAAACATTTTTGTGAAGAATCAACAAGTGGGATACAATTGTGAAGTGGAACGACATTTATTGGATAGTTTAAACTTTTTTAACAAATAAAAAGCTGAAAAGTGGGGCTTGCAATATTATTCGGCCCCTTCACTTTCAGTGCAGCAAACTCACTCCAAAAGTTCAGTGAGGATCTCTGAATGATCCAATGTTGTCCCAAATGACTTGTAATGATAAATAGAATCCACCTGTGTATTGCACCTCAATAATAATGTTTTAAACCCTGTAAAGTTGCCAGTTCAAGGTTCACCTTGTGGAGTTTATTTTTACACCCACATAGGACCACACCACTTAGAATAGGGGGGAAGCCGGTAATTTAGTAGCTACCAAAAGGGTGGGGGTGGAGCCTAGGATAGAATACTGGGAGGGAAAGCTTTAGTTTAGACAGTTAGTGCTGGGAAGGCAGTCAGGAAGGACAGGCCTGACAGCACAGCCGACAGGAGGGAGCCCCATAATGACTGAGCCTATTTTGACCCTAAAGACCGAGGCATTTTTGGCAATTCTGACCAGTGTCCCTTTATGAGGTAATATCTTTGGAAAGCTTCAACGGTACCTAGCGATTCTGAGATTGTTTTTTCGTGACATATTGGGCTTCATGTTAGTATTAAATTTAGGTCGATAATTTTTGCGTTTATTTGTGAAAAAATCAAAAATTTGGCAAAAATTTGGAAAATTTAGCAATTTTCTAATTTTTAATTTTTATTCTGCTAAACCAGAGAGTTATGTGCCACAAAATAGTTAATAAATAAATTTCCCACATGTCTACTTTACATCAGCACAATTTTGGAAGAAAAAAAAAATTTTGGTAGGACGTTATAACGGTTCAAAGTTCTTCAGCAATTATTCATCTTTCCAGCAAAATTTACAAAACCATTTTTTTAGTGACCACATCACATTTGAAGTCCCTTTGAGGGGTGTACATGACAGAAAACACCCAAAAGTGACACCATTCCAAAAACTGCACCCCTCAAGCTACTCAAAACTATATTCAAGAAGATTATTAACCCTTCAGGTGCTTCACAGGAACTAAAATAAAGTTGAAGGAAAAAATGGACATTTTAATTTTTGTAACAAAAATGTTCTTTTAGCCTCAATTTTTTCATTTTCACATGGGCAACAGGATAAAATGCATCCTAAAATTTGTTGGGCAATTTCTCCTGAGTACACAGATATCTCATATGTGGTCATAAACCACTGTTTGGGTGCATGGCAGGGCTCGGAAGGGAAGGAGCGCAATTTAAATTTTGGAGCCAATTTTCCGTTCAAAAAGTGAAATGGCACTCCTTCCCTTCTGAGCCCTGCCATGCGCCCAAACAGTGGTTTATAACCACATATAAGGTATCGGTGTACTCAGGAGAAATTGCCCAATTGTATTTTATCCCTTTGCCCATGTAAAACTGAAAAAATGTAGGCAAAAATAAATTTTTTGTGATAAAAAAGTGTTTTTTCATTATTACGGATCAATTTGTGAAGCACCTGGGGATTCACAGTGCTCACTATGCATCTAGATATGTTCCTTTGGGGGGTCTAGTTTCCAAAATGGGGTCACTTGTAGGGGAGCTCCAATGTGGAGACACACAGGGACCCTCCAAACGCGACATGGTGTCTGCTAACAATTTGAGCTCATTTTCCATTCAAATTGTTAGCGGACACCATGTCGCGTTTGGAGGGTCCCCGTGTGTCTCCACATTGGAGCTCCCTCATAAGTGACCCCATTTTGGAAACTAGACCCCCAAAGGAACATATCTAGATGCATAGTGAACACTTTGAACCCCCAGGTGCTTCACAAATTGATCCGTAATAATGAAAAAGAAATTGTTTGTGGAAAAAAAAGTGCTTTTTCATTTTTATGGATGAATTTGTGAAGCATCTGAGGGTTCAAAGTGTTCACTATGCATCTAGATACGTTCCTTAGGGGGTCTAGTTTCCAAAATGGGGTCACTTGTCGGGGAGCTCCAATGTGAAGACACACAGGGACCCTCCAAACGCGACATGGTGTCCGCTAACAATTTGAATGGAAAATGAGCTCAAATTGTTAGCGGACACCATGTCGCGTTTGGAGGGTCCCTGTATGTCTCCACATTCGAGCTCCCCCACAAGTGATCCCATTTTAGAAACTAGACCCCCAAAATAATGTATCTAGATGCATAGTGAGCACTTTAAACCCCCAGATGCTTCAGAATTTCATCCGTAAAAATGAAAAAGCACTTTTTTTCCACAAAAAAATATATTTTTTCATTATTACGGATCAATATGTGAAGCATCTGGGGGTTCAAAGTGCTCACTATGCATCTAGATACTTTCCTTAGGGGTCTAGTTTCCAAAATGGGGTCACTTGTGGGGGAGCTCCAATGTTCAGGCACACAGGGAGGGGCTCTCCATACCCGACATGGTTTCCGCTAACAATTGGAGCTAATTTTCCATTCAAATTGTTAGCGGACACCATGTCGCATATGGAGACTGGAAGAGTTGGGGTACAGCACCAGAAAATGCCGCCTCTAATGAATGCGTTATTTTCTTGGGTGGCTGTGAGTTGCAATTTGCAGCGTGGGGGACCCACAATATTTGGGTCTCTCCACACTGAGGATTTCAGTCAGCCAGCTGCTAAGTTGTACCTGGCTGGCTACCAAAAACACAGCGAAGGCCTTTTTTTTTATTTCTAGAACTAATTCTAGAAAAAAAAAATGACGTGGGGCTCCGCCATATTTTTGGTCCAGCCAGGTACAACTTGGCAGCTACAGACTGCCAGCAATCCCCAGCTGCCTCGTTGTACCTGGCTGTAACCAAAAATACAGCGAAGCCCATTTTTTTTTTAATTTCAGGTACAACTAGGCAGCTGGGGGCTGGAATCCTCAGCATGGAAAGGCCCAAGCGTTCTGGGCCCCCCATGCTGCGAATTGCAGCCCGCAGCCGCCCCAGAAAATGGCGCATTCATTGAACCGCCATTTTCTGGCGCTGTACCCATGCTCTTCCAGTTGCCCTGGTGCCGGTGGCAAACTGGGTAATAAAGGGGTTAATGCCAGCTTTTTATTGGCAGCTGGCACTAAGCCCGAGATTCATAATATTGGGCCAATGTTAGACCCGCCATTAGGAATCTCTGGTAAGTAGTCAATAAATACACACAGAGAAAAATATTTTTATTTGGAAAAAAAAACACAAACAAAATTCAGACTCCATCTTTATTATAAAAAGATCTGACGTAGTCCATAACGAAGGTCCCACCACGCTCGATCGCCTCCGACGTAGTCCACAAGAAGGTCCCACCACGCTCGATCGCCTCTGCTCAATCCAGAGACTACAGTAAGGGATCAAGTGTCCTCTTCCTACAGTCTCTGGGGTCACAGATATGGTGCACTGTATGACAATGATCTGTCATACAGTGCACCATGACTATGACCCCAGAGACTACAAGAGGACACTTGATCCCTTGTTGCACCCATCCATCCACCTATGCACCAATCATCCACGCACACATTCACACATGCACATCCACATCTATACATGCAATCTGACATCCACGCATGCTGACATCCACGCATGCAAACATCCACGCACGCACATCCACGCATGCTGACATCCATGCACGCACATCCATGCACGTACATCCACGCACGCACATCCACATCCACACACATCCGCGCACGGTGACATCCGCGCATAGTGACATTCACGCACGCACATCCACGCATGCTGACATCCACGTACGCACATCCACACACGCACATCCACGCACGCTGACATCCACTAACGCACATCCACGCACACTGACATCCACGAGGGCTGATATCCACGCACGCACATATCCACGCACGCACTTCAACATATGCATCCATGCACACATTCACGCATGCTGATATCCACGCACGCACATCCACACACGCACATATCCATGCACGCACATCCACATACACATCCACGCACACATCCCCGCACGCACATCCACACACGTACACGCACGCACATCCACGCACACACATATCCATGCACGCACATACGCACGCTGACATCCACACACGCACATCCACACACGTACACATGCACACACACACACATCCGCGCACACATCCATCCATGCACACGTCTACGCACGCACACATCTATGCACACGTCCACGTATGCCCATGTACGCTCACATCCACGCATGCTCACGTCCACGCACGCTCATGTATGCTCACGTCCACGCACGCACATGTCCATGCATGCTCACGTCCACGCACGCTCATGTATGCTCACGTCCACGCACACACACGTCCACGCACGCACACATCTGCGCACACATCCACGCACGCACACATCCACGCACGCACTCATCCACGCACGCACTCATCCACGCATGCACTCATCCATGTACGCACTCATCCACGCACGCTCACATCCGCGCATGCACACATCCACGCACGTTCACATCCACGCAAACACACGTCCACGCACACTCACGACCACGCACACACATCTACGCACGCTCACATCCACGCATGCTCACATCCGCGCATGCATCCACGCACACACACATCCATCCATGTACATATCCATGCACGCACGCATCCACGCACACATCCGTGCACACATCCATGCATGCACACATCCACGCACACACACGTCTACGCACGCACACGTCCACGCACGCACACGTCTACGCACGCACATGTCCACGCACGCACTCACGTCCACGCACGCTCATGTACGCTCACGTCCACGCACACGTCCATGCATGCACCTCCCATCCATCTATCCATTCATCATCCATCCATCATCCATTCATCATCCATCCATCATCAATCCATCCATCAATGCATACATACATACATACATACTTACCTCCCTCTCGATCCACCGATGAGGAGGCTGGAAGAGGAGGCGGGGCCCACCACTGGAGCAGAGGAGGCGGGGCCCACCACCGGAGCAGAGGAGGCGCAGCGGCGGGCACAGCGGTTGGTGCACCGGCGTGTGCAGCCTGCCGGATGAGGTTAGGGGGGGCCAGCACACAGGGCCCGGAGGTGGGGGCTGCCTGGGGGGACACTACAGCAGGGGATCAAGCACTGTGACCGGTGGGCGCACCCGCGGGTGCAGCCCGCCGGCATATACATAATAATAAAGGGGGGCGGGTGGTTGGGAGGGACGGGGGGGGCCCTGTAAGCGTCCTGGAGCGGGAGGGGGGTGAGGAGGGGTGGGCACTTGCTTATCCGCCCCTTCAGATCTGATTGGAGAGCTCCAATCAGATCTGGAGGGGTGAATCCCTATGATTCCCTCCGATCGGCAGTTTCACTTTTAAACTGCCAATCAGAGGGGTCTTGGGCACGGGGGGCGGCTAATCCAGCCCCTGTAGGGTCCACTACAGGTTGTCACAGAGCGGTAGCATCTGTGACACCTGAGTGACCCGACTCACAGGAGCTGCGAGCGTTCCCCCGATGTCTCAGACGCTGAAACATCGGTTGGGAACGCATTGGATTTCATGTCTCACACGCTGAGACATGTATCGGGAAGGGGTTAAGTGGGGGCCCAGGACAGAAGGCAACGGGCCAGGACCGGTTAGAGCCAGCTGGTCACATTGGGGGAACACCGGCAACGCCGGGAGCCAAGGCAGATAGAAGTTCAGCTTTATCTGCAGACTGACGAGCTACAGGCCCCTTAGAAACCGGGTAGCTGACAGCGCCACAAGGTACCTCGCCCCTCAGGACCTAGAACTGGTTCAGGACACTACAGAAGAAGGGCCAAATTTGCGGTGCTGGTGGGAGGCTTTGCTTACTGGGGCTTCACGTCTGGACCAGTGGGGCACAGACCTTCCCTGATAGTTACAGACTGTGGGACTGGCGGGAGAGCTCTGCGAAGGTGGGGAAACTAGGAAGAGGAAAGGAAACCCTGAAAGACATAGAACACAAGCATCTAGAGACTCCACAAGGGGACCCTGAGCTGGCAACATCCACCCTGTAAACCAAACTGCACCGTGTTTCGTTTTGCCATCAACCGGTACCTAGTAAAGTGGAGTTAAACTTGAACTGGTTTACGTTATACTTCCTGCCGGTGCCCAGAGGGCTCCGCATCAACAGCAACTCAGCAGAGGGGTAAGAACTGCAACACCAACCATCACCACTACTACCCTCCCTCACCATCTTCCTTCACCACTGCCCTGAGGTAATAGCTCCACCTGTAGGGAGCTGTACTATTTTCTGCTGCTCCCACCATCACCTCAGTGGCTGGCTTGCAGCACCGATACCTATATTACCGGGAACTGCAGGTGGCGTCACGGTCCCCTGTAAATACTCCCTTCTCCCCCACCATCTACCCAAATGATAACCAAGCCACGAACCGGGATCTCGTCCACCCGTGACTCCCTATTTAAGTCATCAGCCTTGGTGTCTGAGTACCCCTAGCCCTGGCCACATCATTTTCTGGCGTCACGAACAGGATAGAACCAGCCTGGTGGAACCAGGTAAAGTGTGTCCAAAAGACTTTATTATTGACTGTTTGTGTGGCCACCATTACATCACCTCAGGAATTACAACTGCGCCATAGCGAAAGAAAAGAGCGGGAAGATAAGCCCCGCCCCTTCGTTCTGCTGAGGAGTGAAGAGGATAGTGGCGGGCTCACAAATGTAAGAGACTATGTGCTGGCCCAGGGGCATGCCTCGACCCATTGCTACAGATGGACCAAGAAAGAGGCGCCAAAGTGTCTCCCCGTCCCCCTTACCATCAAACAACCAAGGGGGCGGGTCGAGAATACGCCCATGCCAGGTCAGGACTATAAAAACCAAACAGGGCGCGGCTGGAGGGCAGAACGAGAACCAGTGCCTGACTCCGGACCCTTTACCCGCAAGTGACCTGGTAATGATGGCGGTTCTGAGAATAGCAGATGTTATCCGTGAGGTGGAGGAGCAGCTAAGGGCTAACCAAGCCGCCCCGGGCACCCCTACCCTAGAGACTGTCAGTGACGATTTGATTTTCTGGGGAACGGCGCTGCGAGACCTACGGGCCCGCCTGCAGGAGACCGCAGACAGGACCATTCAGCACTGGAGTGCTGAAATGGTCTTAACAGTGGACCAGCGTGCAGAGCAGCGAGATGCCCAGCAGCAAAACCCAGAACCAGGGTGACTGTGGCCACCCAAACAAAGCACCCAGCGGCTGGAGATGCCTCTACCAACACCAAGATAACATGGTCGGTGCAGGGAGACCGGAAATCCAGCACCGTAACCCCTGTGGAGCCCTGACAGGAGGAGACCACCATGAGAGACCCTATCCGTTTCCCCGAGGAGCCGGCTGACGAGAGAGATGATGAGGTCAGTATCGGAGAGGAGGAGGGATCGGAGGAAGGAGCCGCCAGTGGTGCAGAGGAGACCGGGCCCCGCAAGTTATGGAGGGCTCCGGTACCTGCAACCCAAGTCGTGGCTGCAGGGAGGAGAGGGCTGCAGTCTGCGAGGGAGTCGTCGCTGCCTTGGCAACAGGTGGGCCGTCCCCGGTCCACACTATTGAACTCGGCCAACAAGGCTGAGAGGCAGAGGCACCGTGAAGCCTGGTAGGTCAATGAGATGGAGACCCGCCAGACCCACGCGATTGCTCGCAATCAACCCCCGCAACAACTCAGTCAACGAAAAACAGGAGTGGTTACCATCTTTAATCTCACTACCGGGTATGGGTTCGCCCGGGAGGAGAGCCTGCTTGCAGAAGTTTTTGTTGGGCGAAGGGACGTAGAGGCCCGCCTTCCCCAGGACCACCCAGACCGGGATCTGTACTGTGGGGACATGATTACCTATGAGCTCCACGCAGGACTCAGAGGGTGGTTCGCCTTTCGGGTGAGCCGATACTACGGGTATAGAAGAAATGGTAACCAGTAATGTGTACAATACTTTCTTTAATGTTTCCTTTACAGTGCATGAACGTAAATGTACGGCATGTGTTTGCTATCGAGCCTGATCAACAGTGAATCAGAGACATGGAACCCGGTCCCAGTTAGACTGAGGTGGACTAGAATGATTATGAGTGTTAATGCAATGTTATAAGAAATGAACCTCCTGCCAGGGAAGATAATGAGCAAGCATACAAGTTACTGTTATATATGTTTGAAGTTAACTCATTTGATTGCAAATAATAAAAATGTCAACTAATACCCGGTTTGGTTTAACAACCGCGGACGGGTGTGTTTCACCAAGGGGGTGTGTGGCGCCCCTGTGACTAGGCGCCACAGGGTAGTGTTGCACCTTAATAATAATGTGTTAAAGGGAACCTGTCACCCCAAATCACCCTTGTAAGCTGTAAATACATGTCCCTGAAGCATTACACTACAGTCCTACACATCCCTTTGTGGTGTTTTAGTTCAATATGAAAGTGCACTTTAGTCGTTTGCAAACTTACTAAATCCATGCCAGTGGGGCGTTCCCAAGCCTCCTTGTCTGCGAGGCGGTTCCCCTGTGTGCCGCTGTATTACGCCCTAATGGGCGTTTTTTCAAACTTTCTAGCGCGGGCACGATTCATAATCTCGTGCCCGCATCGTCACGGTCATGTGATGCCGTGACGCGTCATTTCCGGGCGGCTGGGTCGCTGCTGTCTGACGCGCACTGGCCAACTTCAGCGCATGCGCAGATCGCTTGCTGAAGTCGGCCGGTGCGCGTCAGACAGCAGCGACCCAGCCGCCCGGAAATGACGCGTCACGGCATCACATGACCGTGACGATGCGGGCACGAGATTATGAATCGTGCCCGCGCTAGAAAGTTTGAAAAAACGCCCATTAGGGCGTAATACAGCGGCACACAGGGGAACCGCCTCGCAGACAAGGAGGCTTGGGAACGCCCCACTGGCATGGATTTAGTAAGTTTGCAAACGACTAAAGTGCACTTTCATATTGAACTAAAACACCACAAAGGGATGTGTAGGACTGTAGTGTAATACTTCAGGGACATGTATTTACAGCTTACAAGGGTGATTTGGGGTGACAGGTTCCCTTTAACCCTGTAAAGTTGCCAGTTCAAGGTTCACCTTATGGAGTATATTTTTACACCCACCTAGGACCACTCCACTTAGAATGGGGGGGGCTGGTAATTTAGTAGGTCTCAAAAGTGTGGGGGTGGAGCCTAGGATAGAGTAGTGGGAGGGAAATCTTTAGTTTAGACAGTGCTGGGAAGGCAGGAAGGACAGGCCTGACAACACAGCTGACAGGAGGGAGCCCCATCTTTAAGTGGGGGCCCAGGACAGAAGTCAATGGGCCAGGACTGGTTGGAGCCAGATGGTCACGTTGGGGGAACACCGGCAACACAGGAAGCCGAGGCAGATAGAAGTTCAGCTCTATCTGCAGACTGTCGAGCTGCAGGCCCCTTAGAAACCGGGTTACTGACAGCGCCACAAGGTACCTCGCCCCTCAGGACCTAGAATCAGTTCAGGACACTACAGGGGAAGAGCCAAATGTGTGGTGCCGGCGGTAAGCTTTGATTACTGGGGCTTCACGTCCGGACCGGTGGGGCACAGACCTTCCCTGATAGCTACAGACCGTGCTCTGGAGGGAAAGCTCTGCGAAGGTGGGGAAACTAGGAAGAGGAAAGGAAACCCTGAAAGACATAGAACACAAACATTTAGAGACTCCATAAGGGGTCCCTGAGCTTGCAACATCCACCTTGTAAACCAAACTGTACCGTGTTTCATTTTGCCATCAACCGGTACCTAGTAAAGTGGAGTTAAACTTGAACTGGTTTCCGTTATTCTTCCCGCCAGTGCCCGCAGGGCTCAGTATCAACAGCAGCTCAGCAGAGGGGTAAGAACTGCAACACCAACCATCACCACTACTGCCCTCCCTCACCATCTTCCTTCACCGTTGCCCTGAGGTAATGGCTCCACCTGTAGGGAGCTGGACTATTCTCTGCTGCACCAACTATCACCTCAGTGGCCGGCTTGCAGCACCGGTACCTATATTACCGGGAACTACAGGTGGCATCATGATCCCCTGTAAATACTCCCTTCTCCCCCACCATCTACCCAAATGATAACCAGGGCACGGAATTGGGTTCCCGTCCACCCGTGACTCCCTATTCAAGTCATCAGCCCCGGTGTTCGAGGTTCCCCTAGCCCTGGCCACATCATAATCAAGTCTCCGTATAAATGCACCTGCTCTGTGATAGTCTCAGGGTTCTGTTTAAAGTGCAGAGAGCATCAAGAAGACCAAGGAACGCACCAGGCAGGTTCGAGATACTGTTGTGGCAAAGTTTAAAGCCGGATTTGGATACAAAAAGATTTCCCAAGTTTTAAACAACTCAAGGAGCACTGTGCAAGTGATCTTATTGAAATGGAAGGAGTATCAGACCACTGCAAATCTACCAAGACCCAGCCATCCCTCTAAACTTTCATCTCGAACAAGGAGACGACTGATCAGACATGCATCCAAAAGGCCCATGATCACTCTGGATGAACTGCAGAGATCTACAGCTGAGGTGGGAGAGTCTGTCCATAGGACAACAATCAGTCGTACACTGCACAAATCTGGCCTTTATGGAAGAGTGTCAAGTAGAAAGCCATTTCTCAAAGATTTGGGAAAGGAAGGTGTGCCACAGTCCGCGCTGCCAGAATTTTCCGCTTGTAAATAATGCAATTAGGCGATGTCCAAATCAAACCTTTCTTTTATTTCTCCAACGCGTTTCAACGCCCTCCTGGCGTCTTCATCAGGGATACCTCCACCCCACCAAACAGCTCTTATTTATAACCACAACAATTGTCATAATCAGTGGGTGTTCCCTGTCTTGTGACGTGAAAAACGTCATCAAGATGGGGAAGGTGCTATGTTTTGGCGCAAAAAAACATAAAAGTCCTTATAAACACTTAAAAATGCAGAGACAATATTATTGAACAACTCCAAAAAATCGATTTTGTAACAACATAAAAAACTTTCTGAAAAATCGTGCGGAAAAGCTCCTAAATTTTGCCCTGTATACATACATCAAACAAGTAAAAAAATAAATAAAAGGAAAGCATCATCTGTCACCCCCAGGGATAGAACTCGTGTTGTCAGAGTGTTCACTAATATGGGTAAACTCTTTATGTGCTATACTATCTGAGCAGACAGCTACATGGTCATCAGATGTTATGTTTCATTCAGAGATATAAAATAAGGCTCTTTTTGTTTTACAGGATTGGTCCGGACCGGAAGAACCAAAGGGACTGCCATCAAGTAACATGATTTGGAATGAAAAATTCTTAATTAAAAACACTAATAACTTTATTCGTAAAATATAAGAATATATATTAAAAAATAAATGAAAGAAAAATGAATTTGAAGACAATAGTCACTATTAAAAAATAATACTAAAAGGTACGACTGTACGCATAATTTGATAAGAACTTGAAAAACTTAATAAATGATTAAAAAAAGAGATTAAAAACTCCTGAAGCTCCAATTTTTTGTCTCCAGGAACTAGTGCCAAGTGTTGGGGAGAAAGGGAGTCAAGATACATTTGCTCATCCCTCCCAGTGATGTGGAACCACAGGAAGGAATGTAGAGCTATAAGTCTAGGAGCACCGAGTTCTATCCCAAACAGTAGAGGAGTCAGATATTTACCAAACGTCACAAAGCAAGGCATATACACCTGGTTCACACAACGTGCTTACATATCTGTTCACATGGTAAATCATATAGTCAAACTGTGATTTTACTATAATGAGATGTCATATTCCTGGCTGTCCACCATATGTCAACGGTCGGGATGTTATTGTCATGGAGATGCAAGCGAGCGGTAAGATTGGTACCAGCCTGCAGAGACTCTAATTGTCCGCCAGTAGGGGCGCCTGACTGCAGCATGATGAAAGAGAAGAAGAGGAAATTTGTTGCTCCCAGCAGAGAGGACTTCCCACTCATTTGGCAAGGAGGGACGACTCCATATGTAGCCAAGGGGGTAATACTACTTTTATGAATGAGGCAAAAGAGAATACATATACTAAATGTGATAAGTGCCATGGGATTTTATCAGTGCTTTTGATTGGTAGTTGTGATATATACAGGTGAATAGTTTCAGTCATTACTAGTGAGTGTGGTGTCTCCTATTACAAGTGATGTTGATCAAATGGGACCAACCTTTATATAAGTTCTGAAACTAGGTTGAGTCCCCTAGGTTTCAGTGTGTCCAATTTGAAAATCCAGTATTTCTCTCTTTTTTGTAGCATTTCAAATCTGTTCGAGATATGTGCACCTATGTGGTCAATGGGAGTGATTCTTAGTGAAGTGTGGTCTCTGTTATGGTGTGTGTCGAAATGAAAAGAAACACCGTGTGTTTTAAAGCCATTCTTAACATTGGAACGGTGCTTATTAAGTCGTTCATGGAGGGGTCTAATTGTCCTTCCCACGTATTGCATATCACAAGGACATTCTAGCAAATAAATAATATATCGCGTAGTGCACGTCATCTGGTGTTTTATCTGAAATGTTTCTTTGTTACTAGAGGATGTAAAGGAAGTTCTCTGTTGTATATTGCTACAACACAGGCATCTTCTTCGCCCACATTTTGTAATTCCCCTCTGTGATGTTTCTTCATCTATATCAGGTGATAGTTGCCTCAATCTACTCGGTGCTATTTTCCCCTTAATATTAGGGGCTCTTCTAAATGTAATACCTGGGGCTTCTGGTATTATTCTTTTTAAAACTGGATCGTTTTTTAAAATGTGCCAATGTTTCACTAACGATTCTCTTATTTCTCTATGGTGTTTATTGTAAGTAGTGATGAAATTCCAATTTTTTGTGTCATCTGTCCTGTTTTTTAATACAGGTATCAATAGATCTTTTTGTGGAATATCTATAAAATGTTCCCGTGCTCTATGGATTAGTTTTTTGGGATAGCCCCTTTCGGCAAATCTTTTAGACAGTATTTTTGATTGTTCCATGTAATCACCATAGGAAGAACAGTTCTTTTTTATCCTCCTAAACTGGCTGGCTGGGATGTTACTTAGCCACTTTTTATGGTGCCCACTGTTAAAGTCGATATATGAGTTACGATCCGTGGGTTTAAAAAAGGTTTTGGTATGTATCTCATCATTTTTTACAAAGATCACCAAGTCTAAGAAATTAATGCTGGTGTCATCCATATTGTATTCAAAACTGAACCCCCAATTGTTGTTCTCTATACCCTTAATAAATTCACAAATTTCACCTTGTGCTCTATCCCAAACGAAAAATAGATCATCTATGTATCTCTTATACAGGATCAGACCATCTCTATGCATATTACCATATATATATTTTTTTTCAAAGAGTCCCATGACCAAGTTTGCATATGAGCATGCCGTTTTTGACCCCATGGCTGTGCCAAACTTCTGGTGGTACATCACTCCCCCAAAAGTAAAGTAGTTATTCTCTAATACAAATGACAAACTGTCGAGTATGAAGTCAGTATTGGCTATGTCTCTTGATGGATCATTTTTCAGAAAGTACTCAATACATAATAACCCCAATTTGTGTTCAATGTTAGTGTAGAGGGAATTTACATCCATTGTGAGAAGAGTATATGATTCTTTCCATGCCAAATGTTGCAGAGTGCTTATGATGTCTGTCGAGTCTTTTGTATAGCTGTCTAATGTGAAGACATATTTCTGTAATTCCTTATCTAAGAATTCAGCCAAATTACTGCTCAGTGCCCCAATCCCTGAGATGATAGGGCGCCCAGGGGGATTTATTAAATTTTTGTGTATCTTGGGGAGATGGTAAAAGAAAGGGATGGGTGGTTCTTTTTTAAGTAAGAATTTTTTCAATTCCAAGGTTAAAATCCCTTCTTCATGTGCCCTGCTGATTTTTTTATTGTAATTTTTTACTAAATCAGGGTATGGATTTATTTTGACCTGTTCATAATATTTTTCGTACGAAAGTAGTCTCAAAGCTTCTCTTTCATAGTCTGCCCTATTTTGAATTACAATTGCCCCCCTTTATCTGCTGCACGTATAGTAATAGTACCATTTTCTCTCAGATTTTTTATGGCTGATTTCTCTCCTTTTGTTAAATTATCTTTCCTATTGGGGTGATTCTATATTTTTTGCTGCTTTTATAGTCTAGTCTGTCTTTTTTAAGTCATTCAGTAGTAAATCTTGGAAAGTTTCCAGCGCATGGCCTTTACTTTCCAGGGGGTAGAACGTAGATCTAGTTTTTAGTTTCTTATTCTCTTTGTTCTTCTGTACATCATTATTTATTACAGGGTCAACCTTTGTGTTGGATTGTAAAGAGAAATGGCGGACAATTAGAGTCTCTGCAGGCTGGTACCAATCTTACCGCTCGCTTGCATCTCCATGACAATAACATCCCGACCGTTGACATCTGGTGGACAGCCAGGAATATGACATCTCATTATAGTAAAATCACAGTTTGACTATATGATTTACCATGTGAACAGATATGTAAGCACGTTGTGTGAACCAGGTGTATATGCCCTGCTTTGTGACGTCTGGTAAATATCTGACTCCTCTACTGTGTGGGTTAGAACTCGGTGCGCCTAGATTTATAGATCTACATTCCTCCCTGTGGTTCCACGTTACTGGGAGAGATGAGCAAATGTATCCTGACCACCTTTTTCCCCAACACTTGTCACAAGTTCCTAGGGGACTCAACCTAGTTTCAGAACTTATATAAAGGTTGGTCCCGTTTGATCAACATCACTTGTAATAGGAGACACCACACTCACTAGTAATGACTGAAACTACTCACCTTTATATATCACAACTACCAAGCAAAAGCACTGATAAAACCCCATGGCACTTATCACATTTAGTATATATATTCTCTTTTGCCTCATTCATAAAAGTAGTATTACCCCCTTGGCTACATATGGAGTCGTCCTTCCTTGCAAAATGAGTGGGAAGTCCTCTCTGCTGGGAGCAACAAATTTCCTCTTCTTCTCTTTCATCATGCTGCAGTCAGGCGCCCCTACTGGCGGACAATTAGAGTCTCTGCAGGCTGGTACCAATCTTACCGCTCGCTTGCATCACCATGACAATAACATCCCGACCGTTGCCATCTGGTGGACAGCCAGGAATATGACATCACATTATAGTAAAATCACAGTTTGACTATATGATTTACCATGTGAACAGATATGTAAGCACGTTGTGTGAACCAGGTGTATATGCCCTGCTTTGTGACGTTTGGTAAATATCTGACTCCTCTACTGTTTGGGATAGAACTCGGTGCTCCTAGACTTATAGCTCTACATTCCTTCCTGTGGTTCCACATCACTGGGAGGGATGAGCAAATGTATCTTGACTCCCTTTCTCCCCAACACTTGGCACTAGTTCCTGGAGACAAAAAATTGGAGCTTCAGGAGTTTTTAATCTCTTTTTTTAATCATTTATTAAGTTTTTCAAGTTCTTATCAAATTATGCGTACAGTCGTACCTTTTAGTATTATTTTTTAATAGTGACTATTGTCTTCAAATTCATTTTTCTTTCATTTATTTTTTAATATATATTCTTATATTTTACGAATAAAGTTATTAGTGTTTTTAATTAAGAATTTTTCATTCCAAATCATGTTACTTGATGGCAGTCCCTTTGGTTCTTCCGGTCCGGACCAATCCTGTAAAACAAAAAGAGCCTTATTTTATATCTCCGAATGAAACATAACATCTGATGACCATGTAGCTGTCTGCTCAGATAGTATAGCACATAAAGAGTTTACCCATATTAGTGAACACTCTGACAACACGAGTTCTATCCCTGGGGGTGACAGATGATGCTTTCCTTTTATTTATTTTTTTACTTGTTTGATGTATGTATACAGGGCAAAATTTAGGAGCTTTTCCGCACGATTTTTCAGAAAGTTTTTTATGTTGTTACAAAATCGATTTTTTGGAGTTGTTCAATAATATTGTCTCTGCATTTTTAAGTGTTTATAAGGACTTTTATGTTTTTTTGCACCAAAACATAGCACCTTCCCCATTTTGATGACGTTTTTCACGTCACAAGACAGGGAACACCCACTGATTATGACAATTGTTGTGGTTATAAATAAGAGCTGTTTGGTGGGGTGGAGGTATCCCTGATGAAGACGCCAGGAGGGCGTTGAAACGCGTTGGAGAAATAAAAGAAAGGTTTGATTTGGACATCGCCTAATTGCATTATTTAAAAGCGGAAAATTCTGGCAGCGCGGACTGTGGCACACCTTCCTTTCCCAAAACTTCTGATTTCGTTTCCACGTGTGGAGACCGGTGGAAGTCCTGCAGCAGCCATCCGGATACATACCCAATCAGGTCTACTAACCAGTTGTGGGTTTCACAACCGGTATAGGTGAGTGACCCCTCTTTGCTCACCTCTTGAGATTTGGTGTCTAGTGATAAGGGCACTATTGCGCCTCTTGTCCCTCCCCTTTCTCTTTTTTTATTTCTCAAAGATATCCATAAAAAGTCTCGTTTGAAGTTTGCCACAAGCCACCTGGGAGACACACTAAACATGTGGAATAAGGTGCCCTGGTCAGATTAAACCAAAATCGAACTTTTTGGCCACAATGCAAAACGCTATGTTTGGCGTAAAAGCAACACAGCTCATCACCCTCAAAACACCATCCCCACTGTCAAACATGGTGGTGGCAGCATCATGGTTTGGGCCTGCTTTTCTTTAGCAGGGACAGGGAAGATGGTTAAAATTGATGGGAGTATGGACAGAGCCAAATACACGACCATTCTGGAAGAAAACCTGTTGGAGTCTGCAAAAGACCTGAGACTGGGACGGAGATTTATCTTCCAACAAGACAATGATCCCAAACATAAAGCAAAATCTACAATGGAATGGTTCAAAAATAAATGTATCCAGGTGTTAGAATGGCCATGTCAAAGTCCAGACCTGAATCCAATCGAGAATCTGTGGAAAGAGCTGAAAACTGCTGTTCACAAAAGCTCTCCATCCAACTTCAGTGAGCTCGAGCTGTTTTGCAAGGAAGAATGGGCAAGAATTTCAGTCTCTGGATGTGCAAAACTGATAGAGACATACCCCAAGCAACTTGCAACTGTAATTGCAGCAAAATGTGGCGCTACAAAGTATTAACTCAAGGGGGCCGAATAATATTGCACGCCCCACTTTTCAGTTTTTTGTTAAAAAAGTTTTAAATATCCAAGAAATTTCGTTCCACTTCACGATTGTGTCCTACTTGTTGTTTCTTCACAAAAAATTTGAATTTATATCTTTATGTTTGAAGCCTGAAATGTGGCAAAAGGTGAAAAAGTTCAAGGGGGTCAAGTACTTTTCACAAGGCACTGTATATTTCTAAGATTTGCACTACAATCTAAGTATTTTTCTGCTACTATTTTCCTGAGTGAGGCCACAAACATCATAATTTTGCCTCTTTGGACGGCTTTCGCCGTATTCCAGTACAACACGTGTTGGTTTGCATGTTCCTTGTTGTCCCATTCAAATTCCTCCCACCAGCCCCGTAATTTGTCATTAAATCCCTCATCTTTTGTAAGATAAGTTGGAAATTTCCACATGTTATGTGTTCTTTTTATCTGGTTATCCACCAGTTCCATACCCACCGAAGCATGGTCAGATATGACCAGATCGTAGATCTCCACTGACTTCATTCTATTTAACAGTCTCTCCAAGGTCAGCAGATAGGCTATCCTTGACTAGGATTGGTTGGCATGGGAGAAGTGGGTAAACTCTCTATTCTGTGGATGTAACCAGTGCCAAACATCCTTTAATCCAGTTTTTTCAAGGGGAGAAGAGTCTCTCTTTTTGGAGGAGTCAGGCTCCGGCTCTTTCTGTCCTCCTCCCCATTGTGAACCATGTTCAAGTCTCCCCAGTAATTATGAGAGGTGAGTTGTCCAGGACAATTTTCCTGTCCAGGTCATCAAAGAAGACTCTGTTTGACCATTACAACACATTGTAGATTGAATAGACTTCTCCTCCATGCTCTATGGTGACCCAAGCCAATCTTCCCTGATCATCACACTCCTGGGACAGCAGATTAAATACAAAATTACGGTGGAACAGTATCACTACCCTTGCGTGTTTACCTTGAGCTGAGGAGCCACATACTTTCCCCACGCACAATTTGCTGAGCCTAAAAAAATCCTCTTCTTTTAGATGGGCTTCTTGAAGCAATACAATTTTGGGCAAGTACTTTTTCAGATGTCTCAGTATCTTTACTCTTTTATTCGGGGATCTTAGGCCTTTCACATTCCAGGAGATGACCATCATAGTCCCTGTCACTATAGCATATTACCTCTTGGTTTGTTTCCCATATGGGGGTTGTAGTGATTAAAAGAAGATCCTCAGTTGGTTAGAGAAGGGTAGAAAAGAAAGAAAAAAGACTTAAAGATATGAAAGGGGATAAAGACTTAAACCTTAAAACAAATAAACAGTGAGCTCTCAATACTCTGTAGTGTAGTGTTTTGCTAGCTTTCTAGGCTGGTTTCAGAATTGCGCTCCCCGACGCAGTGTTTTGCGGAGGGGATTTGCAAGCTGAGCGCAGGCACCACGCGTCCCTATGTTTAACATGGAGACGCAAGTGCCTGCGCTCGGGTGCAGATGGCCGTGCGCACCCATTCACTGCAATATGTGATTAGTGCACATGCGGATGCTTGTGCACAAATCACACAGTCTCGTCCGCACCAGCAACGCGACATGTCGCGTTCAGGGTGCGGATGAGAGTGTGTGATTTATGCGCAGGCATCTGCATGCGCACAAATCACATATTGCACTGAATGGGTGCGCACAGGATGCGCACACCAATCTGCATCAGAGCGCAGGCACCTGCGTCCCCATGTTAAACATAGGGACGCGTGGTGCCTGTGCTCAGCTTGCGGATCTCCTCTGCAGGATGCTGCGGAGGGGTCTGCAAGTCTGAAACCAGCCTTACACCACTAATAGCGTTGTGGACTTCGCTTTTTTTTGTCTGAGCAAGTATGGGCTAGCAAAAAGAAAAAAAGAAAAAGAAAAGAAAAACCTGTGGGAAGAAGCATATCCCACACCACACATTATAATTATTTGTCAAAATGCCATCTGCATCTTCTCCTCTGCCCTGATCCATACCTTTGCATAACTCTTTGCCCTTCACCCCTCCAGAACCCATGTTCCTTCCCCAAATAAGGGGCAGATGGGCACTTCCCACCAAAGCCCATCTTCATTAAGGCGCAACATATGTCAATTGGCAGTACTTAACACGTTACCAACAGTATCCAGTCACCTTGGGGAGACACTGTCCTGTTTGTAGAAGAAGTGTCTATGGGGGGATAGACCCATCAAGAGCAAGATGTATATGATGCAATCCATTTCAATGGTGCTTCATCTGTGACGGCTAGATGCCCTCTGGGGCTTTGGTGTTGAGGGGTAGCTACCGTATATACTCGTGTATAAGCCGACCCGTGTATAAGCCGACCCCCCTACTTTTGCCCCCAAAACCTGGGAAAATCTATTGACTCGTGTATAAGCCGAGGGTGGACCCTAGCACAAGTATACAGCCCCCAGCAGTGTGGTATACACCAGTCCCAGAGGTAGAAACAGCAGCCCCAGTGGTAGTATACACGCAGCCCCAGTAGTATATACAGCCCCAGTGGTATATACAGCCCCAGTGGTAGTATAGACGCAGCCCTAGTAGTATATACAGCCCCAGTGGTAGTATATACAGCCCCAGTGGTAGTATACAGGGCCCCAGAGGTATATACAGCCCCAGTGGTAGTATATACAGCCCCAGTGGTAGTATATACAGCCCCAGTGGTAGTATACAGGGCCCCAGCAGTATATACAGCCCAGTGGTTTATACAGCCCCAGTGGTAGTATATACAGCCCCAGTGGTAGTGTACAGGGCCCCAGAGGTATATAGCAGCCCCAGTGGTAGTATATACAGCCCCAGTGGTAGTATATACAGCCCCAGTGGTAGTATACAGGGCCCCAGCAGTATATACAGCCCAGTGGTTTATACAGCCCCAGTGGTAGTATATACAGCCCCAGTGGTAGTATACAGGGCCCCAGAGGTATATAGCAGCCCAGTGGTAGTATATACAGCCCAGTGGTAGTATATACAGCCCCAGTGGTAGTATACAGGGCCCCAGCAGTATATACAGCCCCAGTGGTTTATACAGCCCCAGTGGTAGTATATACAGCCCCAGTGGTAGTATACAGGGCCCCAGAGGTATATAGCAGCCCCAGCGGTAGTATACAGGCAGCCCCAGTAATGCAGGGCCCCCCAGCGTCTCTCCGGTCACCTGTAAAGGAAACTATACTTATCACAGTGCTCTGTCCGCGCCCGCTGTCCGCGCCCGCTCGCAGCTGCCGACCGCGATCCTCCATCTTGCGTCTTCTTTCTTCCTGTTTCCTGTGCTCGTCGCAGGGAATGATGTCATTGCCCGCGACGAGCACAGAAACAGGAAGAAGACGCAAGATGGAGGATCGCGGTCGGCAGCTGCGAGCGGGCGCGGACAGTGGGCGCGGACAGCGGCACTGTGATAAGTATAGTTTCCTTTACAGGTGACCGGAGAGACGCTGGGGGGGCCCTGCATTACTGGGGATGCGGGGGCTGCTGTATACTGATGTATACATCGGTATGTACCGATGTATACATCGGTATACAGCTCTGACTCGCGTATAAGCCGAGGGGGGTACTTTTCAGCCCAATTTTTGGGCTGAAAAACTCGGCTTATACGCGAGTATATACGGTATCTTCTTCATGACCTCTTCTTTGTTCGTTGCTTTTTGCAATGCGCGGTATTTTTTCCATATCTTTTTCTTCATCACTTGGCAATTTGTAGATGAGGTTATAACCGTCATTTTGGAAATTGTCGCTGGAATTGTAGTGCAAAACTTTTCTTTGCTTGATAGAGTGCTGCACATATTTTACTAAATGCTCACCTCCATTTTGCCACCTCCGCAGAATAGTCTTCAAATAATAGGACTTTCATCCCTCTCAAAGTCACTGGCTGGGAACATCTTCTATATGCTCTCATTATGTCAAACTTGTCATTATAGTCCAGGAATTTCATGATTACTTGACATTGGTCTGGATGTCCGGTCATCAGATCCTTGATTGTGAGATCGTAGATCTGGCCCAACTCTGTTAACCCTTTCGACCCTACAACCTTGATTAATTCCCAGGGCCATTGGTAGGTCTCTTTCACCAAGTCTTTGTAGTTCCGCTGCAGGGACTGACTCGGGGAGCCCCACTAGCCTTAGGTTGTTGCGCCTTGACCTGTTTTCCAGGTCCTCGACCTTCTCAGACAGGCGCTTTTTTTCCGCAGTTGTCTCTTTCAGCTGCGAGGAGAGCTGTATGTTAGCACCCTCCAGTTGCGAGACGCTCTGCTTCAGCTCCACTATCCGTTCTTTATGTTTGCTCAATTCGTCTTGGAGATGCTGCTCCCTTCTTGATAGCCTTTTCCAGGTTCTTTTGGATGTCTGGCATAATGCTACTTGCCACGTCAGCTGCCAGTTTGATAAAGTCTATTTATATCAATCTTGAAGGGCCTTTCCTGCTGCACTCATTTAGGCCTTCAATGTTCTCCTTACTTAGGGTTTCTGTTGCAAGTTTGTTGCGGAAGTGTCCTCTCCCTCAGGGCTTTGGTCCCCCTGCTTGTTTTCCGGGGGCCTTCCAGCTTTTGTGAGCTGCGTAACATGTAGTGATCCATTTGCTGAAGTGGTGACGTAAATGGAGTCAGCATCAGGTCCCTCTGCCATTGTCATTTGGCCTTTTTCCTGAGATTATCAGTTCTTATGCTTCTTGACAGCTTGGAAATATGTTGTGCTGCAGTACGCAGTATGCACTTCTAGTTATTTTTTTGTGTGTGCTTATTCTTTTTTGTCCTCTAGGTGGCAGCAGAGCTTTTCCGTGTCTCAGTTCACTATGGCAACCACCAGTTGTCACCAGTTTTCCTTTTGAGCTGGCAGCAAGAGAAATGACCAGTCGTATGTGCTTAAACCCCCTCCCTGGGGTTCTGTGTGTCATTGCTGGAGAGACTGTTTTCTCTCTGTTTTGTCTGATAGCAGCCCCACTTTTAGTGGCCCCTTTTCAGGCTGGCAGTCACCTGGAAGCCTGAGGGCAGAATCTGCCCTGACCTCTGATAAGTAGATCTCCCTGGTGTTTCTGTGGGGGGGAGCGGGGTTCTATGTGTGGCTTGTAGGATTAAATCTTTAGTCGCAGTGGGTTTTTGCCATGTGAATAGCAGCCAGTGCAGGCCTTGGGTGTACACATGGGCAGCAGGCCTCAGGACCCTCCAAGTCTCAGAAATAATGTGGGATTTAAGTGACTGACCTTTATAGGTTGTGTGGAGTGGGAGCTGGTGGTAGCCCGTCTTTCTCTTGTGTTGGGGGGTGGATGTCCTCAGATTTGTTAGTAAGATTCTTGTGGTGTGGGAAGGGATTAGCTGGTCACAGCACCTGAGGTAATCTGCAGGACCTTCAATTATCAGTCCGCACCTGGACGCACGTCCACACCGGAGAGTTCCATCCGGTTATTATCAATCATTAAAATCAAGAAAGGACAGCGTCACAGACCTTCGATGGTGAAATTCAAGGCATCCTTTATTCCATGGTCAACAGAAGCGACGTTTCGACCACTGCTGTGGTCTTTATCAAGCTCGAGCTTGATAAAGACCACAGCAGTGGTCGAAACGTCGCTTCTGTTGACCATGGAATAAAGGATGCCTTGAATTTCACCATCGAAGGTCTGTGACGCTGTCCTTTCTTGTGGTGTGGGAGTCATGCTTAGAAGGTGTTATTCCATCCCAGCTCAGACAGGAAGTCAGGTTGCATCATTTTAATTGCAACTGTGCATAAATGCAAGAAATAAGACCCTGAGCTAAGATCCTTACCTATCAGTTGTCATTTACTAGCCTGTTTACACAGGTAGAGCGAGCATAACAATTGGCACTGCACAATATATAAGGGTATGTGCACAACTTGAGTATTTGGTTGCAATAGAAAGAGGGAGAAAGAGAGAATGAGCTTTGAAATGTATTTCTGGTAGATAGAAATGCATTTTTCAGAACATTTTAGTAACCATGTGTTTTTTTTGTCAAAATGCACTAAATTAACACAAAAAAATGCACTGTCAATGACCCTTCATATTTGCAGCGTTTTTTCATGGTTATAATGAGGTCAATGGGCCACATCTGCACAACACTTCAGAATTCTCATAGACTTTGCTGACTTCAGGAAATACATCTGGATTTTTGTCAAATCTGCACCTTTTCTTCTGCAAAAAACGCACCTTGTGCACATAGTCTTAGGCTAGGGTCACACTTGGCTGCGTTTTTTAAGGTTGTTTTTGACAGCCTGTGTTTTTGGGCTGCATTTTTGCTGTTAGGTTTGGAGCAGCCTTAAAAAGCGCAAGCAAAAACGCATGCGAAAACGCATGTTACCATTTAGTGCCATGTGTATTTGCATGCGTTTCCCATACGGCCCCATGTTACAAAAACGCACCAAAAATGCAGCATGATGCATTTTTTGGTGCTGAGCCAAAAAACACATCCAACAAATGTATGGCACTTTGGCCAATGCATTTTTTGCTTTGAGGCTATGGATGCGTTTTTCCATGCGTTTTTCACAAAAGACAAGTGTAAAAAACGCATGGAAAAAACGCATCCACGACGCCTGTGTGACCCTAGTCTAATAGATCACTCAACTTAAAAAGATGAAATGT
The DNA here is from genome assembly GCA_033576535.1 of Allobates femoralis. NCBI lineage: Eukaryota > Metazoa > Chordata > Amphibia > Anura > Aromobatidae > Allobates > Allobates femoralis. The sequence goes on from JARQOC010000005.1 coordinate 290,208,546, forward strand.
TGCACAGCTCTTAGGGTTTACAGGGGGCTGCAAACCAGTGGTGAGAAACCATGTTTAGGAAGAGAAAAGACACTGGCCATTAGATGAGCACACCAACCAATATGATCATGTAAAAAGTGGAAAGCTTTATTGAGAACATATAACACACAACAATTAAAAACAAGTAAAAACACAATTCCTCCCTTATGATGCATTCCATAGGGATCCCTCCCTTGTGAATTAAGAATTACAGCTCTCTGAGTCATAAGGGTGGACAAACTTTACCAACTATACATCCATCGGTGATGAGCTTGGCATATTTCATGTGACTTGGGAGCTGCAGATTCCTGTGTGTAGGCATTATTTGGTACCGTATTGTCTTTTTAACATTATGCGGTGTATTGCATTGTGGCACACGAGATTGTGACACGGCCTTTGCACTGAGTTTATTGTACTATATGACATTTGTAACTAGCTACTGTTGAACTTAACGCATAATTATATAACATGTATAGTGGTTACTCTTTTGATCCACCGGCATCTGCTGTATTGTGTTTTTAATTGTTTTTAATTGGTGTGTGTTATACATGTTCTCAATAAAGCTTTGCACTTTTTACATAATCATATTGGTTGGTGTGCTCATCTATTAACCAGTCTCTTTTCTCAAACATAATACAGGGTGGGCCATTTATATGGATACAACTAAATAAAATGGGAATGGTTGGTGATATCAAGTTCCTGTTTGTGGCACATTAGTATATGGGAGGGAGAAAACTTTTCCAGATGGGTGGTGACCATGGTGGTCATTTTGAAGTTGGCCATTTTGGATCCAACTTTCTTTTTTTCAATGGGAAGAGGGTCATGTGACACAACAAACTTATTAAGAATTTCATAAGAAAAACAATGGTGTACTTGGTTTTAATATAAATGTATTCTTTCATGAGTTATTTACAAGTTTATGACCACTTATAAAATGTGTTCAAAGTGCTGCCCATTGTGTTGGATTTTCAATGCAATCCACTTCTCCCACTTTTAACACACTGATAGCAACACCACAGAAAAAATGCTAGCACAGGCTTCCAGTATCCGTTGTTTCAGATGCTGCACATCTTGTATCGTCACAGCATAGACAATTGCCTTCAGATGACCCCAAAGATAAAAGTGTAAGGGGGTCAGATCGGGAGACCTTGGTGGCCATTCAGTTTCCAGGAAACTGTTCATGTAGGAATGCTTGGACCTGACACCCATAATGTGGTGGTGCACCATTATGTTGGAAAACCTCAGGGAACGTGCCATCTTCAGTGCATAAAGAGGGCAACACATCATCTTGTAGAAATTTCAGATATCCAGTGGCATTGAGGTTTCCATTGATGAAGAATGGCCCCATTATCTTTGTACCCCATATGGAGGTGGGGATCTATCCACTGTGGGTAAGTGTCATACCAATAGTGGTGGTTTGTTTGTTAACTTCACCATTCACAAAAAACGTTTGCCTCATCACTGAACATAATGTTCTATGTAAACTGAGGGTCCTGTCCAATTTTTGCTTTGCCCATTCTGCAATTCAGTGCTCCGATCTGGGCCATCCTCGTTGCAATGCTGCAACAGCTGGATTTTGTAAGGGTGCCATTTATGAGTAGCTAATATCCGCCGAAGGGATGTTCGACTGATGCCACTCTCCAGTGACATGTGTGTGTGCTACACTGTTGGCTCTTGCTGAATGAAGCTGACAGCCACTGATGTTTCTCTTATGATGGTTTTCTTGCATCACATTTTGGCAAATCCAACAGTGACCGTTCACAAATTTGCAAGCAGTTTGCAATGAGCATGAAGATGGGTGGTCTCACAGAGTGTCTTGCATTGAAATCTGCTGCAATGACACGGGTACTGCGTTCACCAGACATCAACACAATTTGTAGCCACTCCCCTAGATAGACTCCTCTGTATTAACCTCTGCGACATGTCAAAGGCTGTAAACAAAGAGAAACTTTTTCAATAACTCATGAAAAAATATATATATCCATATAAATGGCCCACCCTGTAGATCGCTCAGTAACACATAGGCTGCAATAGTTTGGCAATACAAGTTCAGTTAAACAGGATTATGTGCTACTGAGATCAATGATCTTTTGCACAAAAGATTATTGCACCCAATAAATAAGCATATTGCCAATTCATAAGATGATTGGCAGCCTTTCTATACTGAAAAATCATAGTGCAGCAAGGATTCTTAAGAACCCTTTTTCACAATAATCTTTCAGTGTAAATGGAGGATTACTCATACAGTTTTAAATTTTGTAAGTATACCGTTCTACTGTCCATAGATGATTAACGGCTGTATGTTAAATATATGTTCTCTAGAAGATAAGCAGTATTACAATCATCACATTGTGCATGGGCAAAATGCCATAATCCTCTAAGTAATTCAAACTAATTGCTTGTGTCTAGGGTAGGCAATCATTTACACTCACGTATTGTTCTAATAGCCACGTAAGCCAGCACTTTTGCAGTCAACGTGTTGAACAATATGTTCCTGATTTCTTTGACTTCAGATTTAATTTCGAGAAATGAAGACAAAATTATCAGAAATGTTTCATATTTTGTTTCACGTCATTTGTATTTATAAAATACCAGGCAGCTACCAGTGTTTAATGTATGATAAAAAGAAAAGAAAAAAGACCCCAAATCTTTGAAACTTTTCCTTGTAAAGAGTTTATAAACTGTATCTGTGGGTAATTTATTTTTTGTAATTTCCCTGTGGACTACGATACATGTGAAACATCACTTGCCTTAAAAGAGACCAAATGAGCAATAGCTATATTGTTTGTATGTAACTGACTTTAACCTCCTTTTCTCACATAGACTATGTATCATCAGGGGCATTTCAAATGATAGTATCTTTTGTATGGAAGAAAAATATTCTATTCTCTGATGCTGCAAATTAGATGTAAAAATTGTCCGAATGGAGCTACCCAGTCTTTTTACCAGCCACAACCTTTTTTTCCACTTTGCTTACCTAATTTATATTTTACTTTATTAGGGTAGACTATAGCGCAACGTTGACCATAACACACATTGGAGGACCAAAGATTGCTTAAATTGCAGCATAATGCAGACTACCACAAATTTATCAATCAAGTAACAAAAAGACAAAATCAGATTTTAAATCGTTGGCTTGTCTTTGTACCTTTCGATTCCATTATGTTGCGATGTAGCAGCAGCATCTTTGTTGCGCAACCCAAGTCACAGCCAAAGCCGACATGTAGCTGCAGCTATAAATACAAATACAACTTCAAATTCATTATAGATTTTGCATACTGTTTACATGTTCATTTGATGTGTTTTCATGATATTGTGGGTGTTGATTTCATTCTCCAGTCTTTAAGTCATTATTATCTATGTCTTTTTGAGATGTTGCTAAATTTTGGTGCAGTGGCACTCATGAGACAGGCCCTGAGGCATCGTTTTTCTAAGCTAAACAAGCCCAACTTTTTCAACCTCTCAAATATCAGGCCTTCCATCCAATGTAAATCTAATTGCCCGCATTTGAACTGAATTTCCCAAAATCCTTTCTAAAATGTAGATCCCAAAACTGGATCCCATGTTCTAGACCTCACAAGTGATTTATAGAAGGATTATAATAATAATACATTGGTATTTCATTATTTTATCTCCTTTTATACACTCTAAAATCTTTGATTTCCAGCTGCTGCTTGACATTGGGTACTGCTTCTCAGCATACTTATAATCAGAACAACAAAATACTTACAATCATACAATGGTACTGCTGGAAGGCACCTCCTGGATCATCTGCTCCAACCCCTGCTCAAAGCAGGATTCACTGAATCATCCCAGACAGATGTCTGTCCAGCCTCTGTTTGAAGACTTCCATTGAAGGAGAACTCACCACCTCTTTCAGCAGTCTGTTCCACTTGTTGGAGAATTTTCCAGGGACAATGTGCCGTCGGTCCGCGCTGCCACAAATACACTCCCTGATGAAGGAGCATAGCAGGCTCTGAAACGCGTTGGGTGGATCCAAATAAATGTATAGAGTGAACTTTTGATTCAGTTATTTGTGGCAGCGCGGACCGACGGCACATTGTCCCTGGAAAATTCTGGAATTTGACCACATAGCACGTGGAGGTGTGGGTCCAGCAGCAGCCGCCATTACATGCTTTTCATACTGGTTGTGTGTTACACAACTTGACCAGGTGAGCAGTTATCATTACGGCTCTTTAGCCGCTGATTGTTAAAAAGATAAGATCCTATCTGCGCTTGCTTCCTTCTTTTAGTTTATTTGTTCCACTTGTTGATCACTCTCACTTTCAAAAGATTTTTTCTACTATCTAATCTGTCTCTCTTCCCATTCAGTTTCATCCCATTGCTTCTAGTCGTTCCTTTTGCAAATGTGAATAAAGCTGACCCCTCTACAGTGAGACAGCCCTTCTGATATGTGTAGACAACTGTTAAAGGGAACTTGTCAGGTCGTTTTTACCCCCTATCGTATCACTACCTAGCTCATCCCTAACGATCCCTTTCTGACCTAAAACTGTCCTTTCTACCACTTCACCATTTTCATCTTAAAAAAATCCTATAACATCTTTGACTTTTCTTTTACCCCAAAATCCTTTATTATTGCTTTTAACATCTCTTGCAAGCTTTAATTCATTATCAACTTTAGCAAATCTAGTGCATGCCCTGCAGGTTCTGCAGACTGTATTATATTCTTTAGATATGTCTCCCTCTTTCCATTTAATAAATATTTCTTTCTTTCTTTTTAGCATGTATTTAAGTTCTGTATTCATCCATCCTGGTTTCCTGAAATGCTTCCATTTCTTTCCTCTTTTAAGGATTGTTAACAATTGTGCTTTGAGAATCTCATTTTTTTAAATTTCCTGTCCTTCCTGGATATTTCTTTCTTTAAGGACATCCAGTCATTGGATCCTTCCTAACCTTATTCTGAGTCCGTTAAAATTTACGTTTTTGAAATCCAGACTTGAAGTTTGAGTCTTCACAGTGTGAGGTAGCAAGGGGAATGGTGGTAGAGGGACGCTATGTTTCCCCAAGGATGGTGAGCTACTGCATGTATGGGACAGGAGATGCTTACATGAGCATAGGTGAGGTAGGTGTGGCCACAGTTACTTAGAACGGTGGCTGTTGGTAGAGCCTGTTATGGGACCTCATCTATGAGGAATGAGGCAAGGTTTTGGGCGGGCCACCATTTCTCATCTCCCGCCCCAGGCTTTTGAAGTAGCTGGGAGGGAAAGACAGGTGGGAGAGATTAGGCCGGTGGAGACGGCTGTCAAGGTGTTGTGAGAGGAGATCAGACTGCAGAGGAGTGCAGCCTGTGGGAAAGTAGCCTGTGAGAGCACAGGGAGTGTGTACTGGATCCCAAGGTGGGGTAGAACCCTAGGCGAGCTCCAGGAGGAGCAGGTTTAGCGCCGACACTGTTATCCTGATGAAAGGACTATTTCTGTTGTTTTGCCATTGTGTGCAATAAAACACACTTGTTTTTGGACTGAGCCTGAGTGTCACTGCCTTACTTGCTGCTGCTATAGAAACTGATCCCTACATATGGTGGAGAATGCAGGCAATGCAGTAAGGCATACACTAATCGCTGTAGAGGACGAGTTGTATGTCCTGGGTGAAGCAAGCCCTAAAGCAGCGCTCAGCAATGGAGGACGTTGTGAAGGCCATTGGTTGAAGCCAACCTGCAGCAGAAGCAGGAACAGCAGATGTATGCTGAGGCGCTGCAGGCCCAGCAGCACAGCCATACGGAGGCCCTGAGACTTCAACAGCAAACCAACCAACTCCTGATGGAACAGTTAACCGCCCTGAGGTCAAGCGTACCAGCTGATCACCAGCAGGACATCAAGAAGAGGGTCCGTGCGTCCCTCCAAAAGATGACCGCAGGGGACGATGTCGAGGCTTTCTTGGCGGGGTTCGAGAGAGTGGCAGAGCGAGAGAGTCTGCCGCTACACCAATGGTCGGAGGTCGTAGCGCCATATCTGATTGGAGAGCCTCAGAAAGCGTACTACGACCTGAGCGAGCAAGACGCCCGGGACTATCAAAAGGTAAAAGCCGAGATTCTAGCTCGATTGGGTGTGAATGTGTATCTCTGTGCCCAGAGAGTCCATCGCTGGGCCTATGTAGAGACTGTAGCGGTCCGGTCTCAGATGTATGATCTCGTCCATCTTGTAAAAAAATGGTTACAGCCGGAGCTGTTGTCCCCAGCGCAGATGGTTGAAAGAGTGGTACTGGACAAGTTTGTGCGGGCCTTGCCCCCAGCCATACAGCAGTGGGTGGGACATGGGGACCCTGTCGATGCCAACCAGCTGGTCGGTTTGGTGGAACGCTATGAGGCCACCCAGAACTTGTTAAAAGTGTCTTCCCCAGTCCGTGTGCTCCCCAAATCCCGCAAGGTCACCAACCCCGAGAAATACAGGACTCTGTCCCGCACCCCCACCCCTGCAGGCCCTCAGGCAAGGAAGCTGGAGACTGTTGTGTGCTGGAGGTGTCAAGAGCAAGGACACATTGCTGCAAACTGCCCTATCACCACAGATCCTATGGACTGCAGTGCGGCCTGGCGCGTCTCCCTCTATGCCTCCCCGGTATATACCGCTGCTCCCCAGGAGCCTGCACATGTCTCTCCCATGTGTCAGGTTACGGTGGCGGGATGTCCTGCAGCTGCCCTCTTGGACTCGGGAAGCCTTGTCACCCTGGTGCAGGCCACCTTGGCTGGGTCCGCATCTTACACGGGGGGCGTGGCGCGATGGGGGGGCGCACCGCTGACAGTGCCTAGGGCGGCAGGAACTCCAAATACGGGCCTGGCTGGAGGGACTGAGATGGGCCGCCGAGTATTTCCGACAGCACCCCCCCCCCCCCGGGGGGCTGGCGGAAAAATTTTGCCACCCAGGGTTTGTGTCGCCAGTCAGCCCCTGCCTCTAAAGCTATTAAAAGCTGTCCCTAGAGCATAGTAACACTTACCCTACACTCCTTTTAGCTCCTAAATGCACCAAGTGAAATTGAAGATAAATGTTATTACAGTACCTCATTAGGGATGATAATGAGTGACTATGGTATTCATAGTCACCCTGGCAGGCTGTCCCTCTTCATGATATCACACCTCCATAGGCGTGATCTTCTAATCAGATTAAAATGCACGCCTCCCCGCTCTGTGCTGTTTCGGCCGGCCTGTAGTGGGACTGGGTGACGCGAATCGCGTCATTTCCGGCGCCGGGTGACGTAGTACACCCGCGCCGCTCTGTTAGCTTCAAAACGCGCACTGCGCATGCGCATGCGCATGCAGGTCTTGAAGCTAACAGCGGCGCAGGTGTACATACGTCACCCGGCGCCGGAAATGACGCGATTCGCGTCACCCAGCCGCACACTGCAGCGGTCCGGCTGCCATAGGAGAGCGGGGAGGCGCGCATTTTAATCTGATTAGAAGATCACGCCTATGGAGGCATGATATCATGAAGAGGGACAGCCTGCCAGGGTGACTATGAATACCATAGTCACTCATTATCATCCCTAATGAGGTACTGTAATAACATTTATCTTCAATTTCACTTGGTGCATTTAGGAGCTAAAAGGAGTGTAGGGTAAGTGTTACTATGCTCTAGGGACAGCTTTTAATAGCTTTCGAGGTGTTTTGGGGGTGACAGGATCCCTTTAAGTGGCATCAATTGCCTCACAGTTGCAAACTTTAAATGTTACTGTCATGAAGCACAATCAAAAATCCACAAGCCTTTAGTCTCCCCAGGATGACACAGGGGTAGAAAAGTCCTTGCGGATCCATGACTTGTTCATCTTGATGAACGTTAGTCTGTCCACATTCTGACTGGACAGATGCATGCGCTTATCTGTCAGCACACCACCAGCAGTGCTGAAGACACGTTCAGAGAGAACGCTGGCTGCGGGGCACGACAGGATCTCCAAAGCGTGAGTGGTGAGCTCAGGCCATTTTTCCAGCTTGGAAGCCCAAAAAGAGCAAGAGTCCAGTTCCCCAGTCATGGCATCGATGTTCACTTGGAGATACTCCTGTGAGATTCACTCTTTGTACCACTGGTGTTTTGCGGAAAAGCCGATCTAAGATTGTGTAACAGCTTCTGCTGATACTCCTGCATGCGTGTGTCCCTTTCTATGGCAGGAATTATTTTGCCAAATTTTGTCTGGTACCGGGGATCTCAGAGTGTGGCAACCCAGTAGTAGGCATTACTTCTAATTCAGACAATCCGAGGGTCATGTTGAAGGTAGTGCAGCAAGAAGGTGCTCATGTGTCTTGTGCATCCAGGAGGACCAAGTCCTTGTGTTGGTGTCGGCGAGGGGAGAATCATGCTTCCTTCCTCTGCCCTCTCCCCCCAACCTCGCACAACAGAAATGTCATCAAGGTCTCCGTCATCTGCGGAGTCTTCCATGCCCATCGCCAGTTCGACCTCCATTTCTTCCTGGGCTCCTGCACCTTCATCAACAGTTTGGCTGCTACCATGTGCCCTCGTTAATCCCTCTCCCCACCCCTCCCATACCTGCGTCTTGGTGCTGCCGACCTTAAGGACCTTTGGTGATCTTGTTATCCCTTCCGCATAGGACTCCTCCTGTACTTCCTCCACCTCCTCTTGTCCCACCACCTGACTCCGAATACTGTTTAGAGTGTGCTCCAGCATGTAGATGACCGGAATAGTCATGCTGATAATGGTATCGTCAGCGCTAAACATCTTCGTCGCCATTTCAAAACTGTGCAGAAGGGTGCATAGGTCCTTGATCTGAGACCACTCCAGCACCATGATCTGCCCCACCTCTTGATCTTGTTGGCCCAGGCCATATGTCATAACGTATTGCACCAGGGCTCGGCGGTGCTGCCACAGTCGCTGCAACATGTGCAGAGTGGAATTCCAGCATGTCGGCTCATTGCATTTCAGCCGGTGACCGGCAGGCCGAAAGACTTCTGGAGCAATGCAAGTCACTGAGCTGCAGGATGCGAACTCTAGAAGTGAGCACACAGTGACCATGCCCTCTGCAGAAGCCCATCTAAGCAGGGATAGTGTGTTAAAAATTGCTGGACAACCAGGTTCAACACGTGAGCCATACAAGCCACGTGTGTCACATTGCCCCGGCAAAGGGCAGCACACAGGTTTGCAGCATTGTCGCACATGGCCTTCCCTGGCTTCAGGTTGAGTGGAAACAACCATTGCTGAAACTCCAGAGCTGACTACAACTCCTAAGCTGTGTGACTCACATTTCCCAGATATTTCAAGGTAAACACTGCCTGATGGTGTTGAGCCCTGCTGCCAGCATAGTAAGCAGGTGTGCAGGATTCCTTGTGCGCAGTTACAACGCGGGTGGCATTACCAGACAGGCTTTGGGCGTAGGTGGAGGACAAAGATAAGGTTGAGGAGGCAGAAGCAGTAGAGGAACTGCTACGTACCGAGGATTGACGCACAACTCGTGGGGATGGCAGACCCTTCTCCAGCTCTCACTATAGTTACCCAGTGCCCAGTCAGTGACATGAACGCCCCTGTCCTTGTTTACTGATCCAAGTGTCTGTGGTGAAATGCATCCTGTCACACACAGAGTTTCTCAAGGAAGCAGTGATGTTGTCTGCAACATGCTGGTGTAGTGCAGGCACACCTTTCTTGGAGAATTAGTGAAGACTGGGCATCTGGTACTGGGGCACTGCGATAGACATAAGGTCTCTAAAATCCTCTGTGTCCACCAGGCGGAATGGCAGCATTTCTGTAGCCAACAGCTTGCCGATGGTGAAATTCAACCGCTTAGCTTTGTCATGGCTAGGAGGAAATTGTCTTTAACTTGTCCACATCTGAGGGATGGAGGGCTGGCTGCTGTGCTGAGATGGGGTTGACTAGGGTGTCCCCATCAAACTGCTAGTCTGTGAGGAAAGTGCAGGCGGCGATATAATGTTGCCTTCATCCAAAGGTGGTGCTCTCGATGTCTGAGAGAGCTCAACACCAGCAGCATTTTCCACTTCAAAAACAAGTAATGACCTGGCAATCACTGCCTGTTGTGGGTAAAGTGGTGGAAGGTCTACGTCCAAAAGCATGTGTGACAGCTGTCCCCACAGTCACAGAGGATGAAGAGCACGCGGATGCACTTGATGGGGCAGAGGGTGGTTGGCCCGCCCTGCTAGCCCGCATTATAGCACAGTGAACTTCCCACTGCGACTTGTGCTTCATATCCATGTGACGGTTCATGCATGAAGTACTCAAACTATTGAGTTTTTGGCCTCTACTCAGAGATTGGTGACAAATCTTACAGATCACATGAGTTGGGTGATCCTTGGCGATGTCAAAAAAGGCCCAGGCTAGGCAAGGCTTAGAGCCCATGTGACCTGCAGAGCCACCACGACTTCTGCTCATAGGCAGAGTTGTGGCTGCAGATGCTGTTGTACATGTGCTTTCAGTAATCCGTCTCTGTCCAGGAAGGCGCAACCTAACCTCGTTGTCACTAGCATCCTCCTCCACCTCTTCTGCTGACTTCATCGAGTGGGTTACTGTGAGTTGACAGTAAGTGGGATCTCCAACCTCATCACCACCCTGTGTGTTGTCACACCCCTTGTCCTCAGAGACAACCTCTTCCAGCCCGGATCGAAAAGTTAAGTTGTCAGTCAAATCAGGTATCTGAGACTCATCAGCATCTTCCTCATTGTCTCCACCAAGAGGAGTTACAGTTTGGGAATAAGGGTCTACATTATGCTCAGAACCTTCTTCATCTGGGCCTGGATGCGACTCACAAAGCTTCTGGGCATCAGTGCAGATCATTTCCTCATCTGGACTCACTACAGCTTTGGAGCAGACCTCTGATTCCCAACCTATAGTGTGACTGAACAGCTCTGCAGACTCAACCATCTCTGTTACCCCATACTCAGTAGGGCGGCTGGAGACTTGGGAGCTGGGCGGAAGCAAGTGCGATTGGGGTGACACCTCAGAGGACTGGAGGGTTTGGGATGTTGAAGATGAGGTGAAGGAGAGGCCACTTGATGGAGCACTTGAGATCCATTCAAGCACCTGCTGTTTTTGTGCCTCATCTACACTACGATAGGTATCGATGGTCGTGTCCGTAAGAAAGGGATTATATCAGATTGTCCACGGAAAGAAGTAGACATCTTACTTTGGCTGGAAGATGGTCTTTCTTCAGCAGATGTTACTGTTGCTTTACCTAGCCCATGGACACACTCTTTTTTGCCCTTTCCACCACGCCGATTCCCCTTTCCACTAGCAGCAGGCCTTTTGTCACTCATTTTGCATGTGACCAAATTGGCAACTCTGCAGAAGTTGGGGAAAAAAAATTAGGATGGAAATCGAGCAGAGCTGAGTGGCCAAACAGTGGTACTAGAAGGTAAAAAAACTATAAGCGGTCTAATTGGAGGCGCTCAGGCACAAAGGCAGGTGCCTGAGCGCCTCCAATTAGACCGCTTATAGTTTTTTTACCTTCTAATATAAATCCCTCTCTGAGGGTAAAGCGGCGGGGAGCAGCTAGGCGCAGAGTGCAGCTTAACGTGAGGACCTGGCGTCGCCTGGCAACAGGAGCTTTAACTTAAGGACCTGCGGTGACGTGACCGGATGCTCGGAGCCCCCGGAGCACGCGGTGTGCGGATGAGCTAGAGCCTGTGAAGGGCGCCTTATCAAATGTATTACCGGGTTGTGCGGGGACAGCACAACCCGATAAGGTGAGTGGCCACCTATTAGTACGCCACGCTAAAAAAAGCCCCCTGGTAACCGCACTATTGCGCCCCTTTCTCTTTCTTTTCTCTTGCACAAACAGTGGTACTAGGCCCAAACTATTACCTGGGCTAGGTGCAGTTAAAAATTAGTCTGAACTAGACAGGCGGTGTAGCTTGTTTCACAAGTGGCCTACACCACTATCTACATGACACTGCTACTAGGCCCAAAGTATTACCTGGGCTAGGTGCAGTTAAAAATTAGTCTGAACTAGACAGGCGGCATAGCTTGTTTCACAAGTGGGCTACACCACTATCTAAATGACAATTCTACTAGGCACAAAGTATTACCTGGGCTAGGTGCAGTTAAAAATTAGTCTGAACTAGACAGGTGGTGTAGTTTGGTTCACAAGTGGCCTACACCACTGTCTAACTGACACTGCTACTAGCCCAAAAAAATTGCCTGGAATAGCTGCAGTAAACAATTGGCAACTGGATAGACAGGCGGTGTAGCTTACTTTACAGCTGGGCTACACCGCTGACTACCAGACACTGCTACTAGCCCAAACAAATTGCCTGGACTAGCTGCAGTAAAAAATTGGCTACTGGATAGGCAGGCGGTGTAGCTTACTTTACAGCTGGTTACACCGCTGACTACCAGACACTGCTACTAGCCCCCAAAAATTTCCTGGACTAGTTGCAGTAAAAAATTGGCTACTGAAGACCGGTGGTGTAGCGTTCTTGACAGCAGTGCTACATTACCTGCCCTAAAGGATTGCCTGAGCTAGATTTGGCCAGATGCTGTGAAAAACACTTGCACAGCACTGGCACACACCTGCCTGGCAAAAACTAATAGGAACTGCTCTAACCTAGCCCTCAAAAGGGCTGATAATATAACTAGTCCCTACTTCTATGAAGTAGCCTTGAAAAGGGCTGATATTTATAACTAATCCCTACTCCCTACTTGTCTGAAGTAGCCCTCAAAAGGCTGAGATTCTAACTAGTCCCTACTCCCTAAACCTATCTATCTAACTTGAGATTCGCTCACTATCTATCCAACTAACACTTTATAGCACTCACAGCAGCAGTAGCGGTGCCTGACTGACCCACAACTGAAGCACTGCGGAAATGGTGGAGATGGGAAAAATGGCGGGGTCTTATAGATCAAGAACATGTGACATTCACAGCTAATGACACATGCCCTTATTTGTGTGTGTGAAGCCCACTGGGATGGGGTACTTGGTACCGGATCGGGGGTATCATGGCAGTCCTTGGTCCGGACTGTCTCCCGAGTCCACAATATCGGTTGGGGGGTAAGTCATGACGCCACCCCGGGTTGTGGTCAGGGTGACCACCTCTGCTGCAGAACTTCCGAGGATGATGTTTAGCAGCCGGTGATGTAACGGCTCTCCGCAGGTAGAGCCTGGTTCCCCGGGCAGTGGTAGTAATAGTCTATGATTGATTCTGAGTAGGGGTAGTGGTGGAGATGATAGCTGCTTGTGAGGGAACGTAGGGTTTGAGAACAAGGATCACACAGACTCACAGTTTTGAAGTTTGCCACGTCTTTACTGCAGTTGTTGTCAAGCAGAGTACTGTCCACGGAGTCTGTATTGGGGCCGGGTTGCTCCCACCCTGACCAGGTCCTTGGCTTCCCACTCCTGCGCTGTGTGTGTGGCCCTGTTGCAGCTTTAGCTAGGCTGCCAGCCCTGTCTCTCCTCACAGGTACCCCCTTGCTAGGCAACTTGAGTCTTTCCGTGTGTTTCTGACCCCGCCATGTTGCTTCGCTGAGGTACAGTGTAGATCTATAACCTCTACTAGTCCGGTGTTTACTGTGCTGCTTGTGTCAGTCACAGTTTTGGATCCGGTATCCGGTCTTTACGCTCCTCCGGGGCGAGTTATGAGGTAACTCAGTCTCCCAAATGTATTCTTCTGTTCTCTAAACTCCTCTCCTCAGACCCTGGCTAGGCCTGGAATTGAGCAGCAGACTATAGGGGAGCCTGAGGCAGCTCCTTTACACCACAATCCTTCTTCCTCAGTTCTCCCAGGAACTGAACTAACTGCCACTTCCTCTCAACACCAGAATATATAGGGAAGCTGCTTTAGGTCCCCCTTCTGGCCTGGAGGCGCTAGTGTAGTGTTGTGGGTTGTGTAGGGAGTTAACCCTTGGTGTTGTTACTGTGGCACATTAACCCCTGGGGTGCCACATTCCCCCTTAGTGAAAGACAGTACTCCGGGACTGTAGCAAAACAAACAGTTAACATATCAAATAATTAGGATTTAAAGAGCCTTAAAAATAAAAATACAAAAACCACTAAGGTCAAAAAGAGTCCAAAAAGTTCAAAATAGTGTGGCGCCCCGCAACGAGTGCGTCACAGGAGGGTATTGCATCCCTGACTGAAGATGCAATATTCTCTGACTAAGTAATGACATGGTTAATCTCAGAGCTCCATACCCTACATGCACATCATAATAGAGGGCCAATAAGGTCCTGGTGGGCGGAGTGTAGAAGTAGAGTGTAGGAGAATGTAGGAGAAGGAGGAGAGAGAGAAAGAAGTGGTCGGGAGGAACGTAGGAGAAGGGGCTCTGCACAGTTCCGTGCAGCCCTGCAGACCACCTACCGGTTGGCACCATTACCCGGTGCCTAACAACCGGAACCTGGGCGAGCATCTAACGGGTCAAAATACACCCGCGCCCATCACCCACCAGATCACTGGTTCCGAAGCTGAACAGTCGTTCATCGCTGCCCAGCAAACCAGCAGTGGAGAACCTGCTTTCTAGGAGCGCCCCACTACCACCGCAAATAGAGCAGTCTTGCCAGCGGAGTACCCACAGAAAGGAATCTGGCTCCCCTCACACTGGGATGTATACACCGGCAGGGAAATTGAAGTAGCCCCCTTGTACCCGAACTTGGCACACTAAGGCGACTTCGGCAACCCATCTAGAACAAGTTAGAACGGAGGAACACCGCAGAGCTCTGAAACAACACCGGTCATTGCTGAGTCCACCCAGTGCGTTACCCGTTATCTGTATACCTTGTATCATCTACCGGTTGCAGTAAAAGTCCCGTTACAGAGAGCACTGGTGTCTGTACTTCTTCAGAACTGTTTAAATCTGTGTGCTAAGAGCAACAAAGCTGCCGCAACCCATCTAGAACAAGTTAGAACGGAGGAACACCGCGGAGCTCTGAAACAACACCGGTCATTGCTGAGTCCACCCAGTCCGTTACCCGTTACCTGTATACCTTGTATTATCTACCGGTTGCAGTAAAAGTCCCATTACAGAGAACACTGGTGTCTGTACTTCTTCAGAACTGTTTAAATCCGCGTGCTAAGAGTAACATAGCTGCCGCACAACATCAGGTGCAGCTCCTGGCCCGGGGACTCCCGCTCGTCCTGTGGGGAGCGTCCCATCTTGCTGCCGAACATCCTCCGAAGGCCCAAGCCGGTGAAATCACTGGAATTCCCGCAGGTGGCGTCACGACAAGATTATCTGTTCAGCCAAATACTATTGATCTGGACCGCCGAGCCCCACAGCCGCAGGCGCGGAACCGTGACAGGGAGAAGAAAACGCCTGCGACATGAAGACACAGTTACGGTGAGTCAATAGCAGTCCTTCCGGGGGATTAGTCTATTGCCTCTGGGGCTGGTAAATATTTACACTAAAGTCTATACCACAACCTGTCCAGTGGTAATATGATCCATAAATAAATAATAAAAGTTCAAAGTTCAAGAATATACAAGACAGGATAGTCTCTGCAGGTACTGGGCTTTTAACATTGCAAAAAAAGTAACTAATCAAGTTCCTTACGGGTGTCTCTGGTTACAAGTTCAGTAGGCCTCTAGGCCCTCGGTTTACCGCATAAGAGGCCAAGTTCTTACTCTCTGTGGCTGCCACCTAACACCATGCTGCTCTCACCCTTTTTGTACATTTACACCTTACCGAGTTCTATTAAACTTTATAACAACATATTTACATTTCACAGTTGATTTTACATTTTAATCTCTGTACCTTGCTGGTAACTGACCCTGGGTACTACGCTCTGATCTGCGTAAAACGGGTATACTAGATGTACAAAGCATATTGGTGCGGGTGGACGTGTACATGTTTGGAGTGTCTGCTTCTACTGAAGATGGAGATCTGACAGTAGGACTGGCAAGCTCACTGGGACCAGTAATTGGTTATTCCTCTTCAGGCTCGACTTCCAGTTCTTCAGGTCTTGGGACTTCTGGTTGTACAGGTTCCAGTGTTGGTTCAACCATTGGAGGGAAAGGAATCATGGGGACTTCAACTGCTCCGTAGTAATTTGGCCATGTTTTGGGGAAATATCCAAAAACGGTATGGAATACTTCTTCTTCTTTCCCGACAGGTTATACCTGTACGGGTAAGGTTACTTCTGGTGTCTTCAGGGTTTCAGGACACGGTTTGAGATGGTCTCTTAACACAACTGCTGACGTTCTTCCTTCGTCTTTGCTGATTAGACACATTTTGGAATTGTCTAAATTTGATGGTAAGACGGTATATGGGGTGGTTTCCCATTGATTATCCAATTTGTTGGTGCGTCTCTTTCTATTGAGAACTTGCTCACCAGGTTGTAATGGGGTTGCTAGAGCATGTTGGTTAAAGGTTCTCTCTTGTCTTTCTCTAGCTTGCTGGAGACTTTTCTCTACGCACTCCAGTACTTGGCAATACTGCTGTTGACGTAGGGTATCCCAATTGGATTCTTCAACTTCTGCATCTGGTTTTAGAATTCCCATATCTAAATCAATTGGCAGCTTACCGGGTCTTGCACGCATAAGGTAGGCTGGGGTGCAGTTTGTAGAACTCTCCGGGACATGGTTGTACAAGTCTACCAAATTAGGTAATTTCTCTGGCCATACTCTGGTAATGTTTTCAACAGGTCGATCACAATATGGTTCATCGTTTCTCATAAGCCATTGGCTTGGGGATGATAGGCTGTCGTGCCGATCGTCTTACAGCCGTACATGTTGCAGAATTCGTGGAAAATCTCTGATTCGAAAGCTGCACCTTGATCTGCCAGGACTTGTTCCGGGTAGCCTGAGGTCTACAGAAATGTGTCTGAAATGCTCTTGCAGCGGTCTTCGCTGTCAGGCCCTTGACGGGTACCACCACTAAGAAGCGGGAGTAATCGTCCACAATGGTTAAGGCATAGACATAGCCTGACCGGCTTGGTGACAGCTTGACGTGGTCTAACACATCCAACTCAAGTGGTTGCTTGGTTACTATGGACTGAAGTGGGGCTCTCTGTTGATCTTTTCTTCTGAGGTTGCACGGGCCACATTTTCTACACCAATCTTCTATTGATTTTCAGTAGAATCTCTCTCTTAAAAGCACTTCCAACTTCTTCCATCCAAAATGGCCTGCACCATCATGGTAGGCTTCTAAGATCATTTTGACGTCTCTCTTGGGTACGATAATCTGCCAGACCAATTTGTGTGTTTTGGGGTTGGTGAATCTTCTGCAGAGTTTCCTTTGATATAGGAACAACTTGCTTCTTTCTTTCCAGAGTTGTTGGGTCTCAGCTGGAGCGTTCTGATTAGGGTACGCACCTTGTTGTGTAAGCAGTTCTTTCACTAGCTTCACAGCTGGATCACTATCCTGGGTGTCAGCCCATCCATGGTGTGCTAACGTTTGAGATTTGCCTCCTGTTGTTTTTGGTAGATGCCGGGTTGATACTTTTCTACCTTAGAACGGTGAAAGGCCAGTAGCTCAATTTCTTCCAGCTACTCCGGTTCCTCTTCCACGTCTTTCATGTGTGGCATCCGGGATAAGGCATCTGCATTCCTGTTCTTGCGGCCTGTCCTATATTTGATGACAAAATTGTAGTTAGACAGCCGGGCTATCCATTCCTGCTCCAATGCACCTAGTTTTGCTGAGTCCAGGTGGGTCAACTGGTCGTTATCTGTGTAGATGGTGAATTCTGCAGCTGCCAGGTAGTGTTTGAAATGCTCGGTTACAGCCCAAACTACTACCAGTAGTTCTAACTTGATGGAACTGTAATTCTCAGGGTTTCTGTCCGTAGGCCGCAGTTTCCTGCTTGCAAAGGCAATAACCCTCTCTTTTTTTTTTTGATTGGGTTTTGATAGTACTTGCTAAAAACTGGGAAAAAAATATTTTTCATTATAAACAGAGAGCTTTTTCTGTGATTCCTGTGTGGATTTTTTGCACTGAGTTTTTGCAGTTTTTCTGGTGGTGGATGAATGTGGTTATTAATCGCATTCATCAGTATGCACGACTCATTATTGTCTGGTAAATAACCCTCTCTTTGCCTCCTTGCTTCTGTGACAGTACTGCTCCCAGTCCCACGTTGCTGGCATCCGTGTACAGAATGAATGGTTGATGGTAATCCGGATACGCCAGGATCTCTTCTCCTGTCAGCGCCCACTTTAGCTTTTTGAAGGACTCTTCCTTCTCCTCACTCCACTGGAAAGGGGGATTACGGGTTGAAGACCTTTTTGACTGTCCTACCAGGATGTCTTGTAAGGGAGCTGCTAACTTCGTGAATCCACTGATAAATCTTCTGTAATAGCCTACCAGGCCCAGGAATTGCCTCACCTCTTTCATGTTGGTGGGTCCTGGCCAATCCCTTATCACTGTGACTTGTATCAGGAACCGGTGCTACTCCCTCTGAGCTCACGACATGTCCTAGGTACTGCACCTTTGGCTTGAGAAGGTGGCACTTGGATGGCTTGATTTTCATACTGTATCCGGACAAGGCTTCAAACACTTCTGCTAGGTCTTGTAGATGTTGCTCATATGTCTTGGAGTAGACTATGACGTCATCTAGATACAGGAGGACAGTTTCAAAGTTCTTATGGCCTAGGCAGCTCTCCATCAGGCGTTGGAAGGTACCGGGTGTGTTGCAGAGTCCAAACGGCATCCAATTGAACTCACAGAGGCCCATCGGTGTAGTAAACGCTGTCTTCTCCTTCTCAGCCTCTGCCGCAGGAACTTGCCAATACCCACTAGTCAGATCTAGGGTGGAAAAGTAGTTAGCAGATTTTAATGCGGCTAATGACGCCTCAATCCTAAGTAATGGGTATGCATCCTTGTGTGTAATGCCGTTCATCTGCCCGTAGTCTACGCACATTCTCATGGTGCCGTCCTTCTTTCTAACCAACACTAAAGGCACTGCCCAGGGGCTGCAACTGTCTCTTATTACCCCTGCAGTCTTCATCTCTTTGAGCATGTCTTTGGTGGTTTGATAGCGAGTGGGTGGTAATGGTCTATACCTATCTTTTATAGGCTGATGGTTACCTGTGGGTATAGTGTGCTCTACCCCTTTAATTTGCCCAAAGTCTAATGGGTGTTTGCTGAATATCTGCTCATATTCTTTTACTACCCGGTATACTCACATGTAGCTTTTGGCACTAATCCTCCAGCTTTTCCCCTGAGCTATTGTCATCCACCTGACTTGATGGGTTCAAGGGCTCAACGGCTGTGATGGCACTGGTATCAACCGTAAATAATTTAGCCATGGTAGCATACTTTGGTATGGTGACCTCATCCTCCCCGCAATTTAGAAGGCATAATGGCACTCTTCCCCGGTGTACCTCAACTACTCCTCTGGCTGTCAGTATAGTGGGCCTACTATCTGAGTACACGGGTTTTACCAGGGCTTGATAGTCTCGCCCTTTAATGCCTATTGCGACTCTACACCAGACCAACATTTCAATTTTGGGAGGTATTACAATGGGTATCGGGTCACTTACCTTTACACTGCCAATTTCACCTCCTGATATTTCTACCTGTTGTTTCAACATCAGGTCTGTTATCTCTTTTTGCAGTAGTCTCTGTTGCCCGACTCTGGCAGTCTCGGCGATCTGCTGTAAGACAGTAATTACCTCGGAAAATAATTTTCAATTACATTCATTCCTAGTAACATTACTGATTCTGGTTCTCGCCGGTCAACATCTACAATGATAATACCCTGGTTCTTCAATTCTACCTTCCCAATCTGAATGGTCATTTCTCTAACCCAACTTGTGATATTAGTTCACCATTGCTAGCCCATAGGTTCACTGCAATGTCAGTTGAATCACTACTAATGTCTGAATCAGCCCAGTACCTTTTGTATAGAACATGTGGAATTGATGTTATCTGGGACCCGGTATCCAACAAGGTGCTGAAGGGAATGCCATCCAGCATGATAGGGATGACTGGACATCCTTCCACAAACTTGTCATACCAGGCGGCTAAAGGACCTTGAGAGTTCATTCCTGAGGAGCAGCCCACCTTCCCAGGGGATCCTCGTTTAAAGCACATTCCCAGGCAAAGTGACCTGGCTCCTTGCAATGGCAGCAAATGGGCTGTCCATCTGGCTGATAGTGGTCACTGGGTCGTCCTCTCATCGCTTGGTACTTCCTGGGCCTCATCCACGGGACATCCTCCTTGCTGGTCGCCAACTCGATCTTGGGTGCAGGCTTGAATCCACGCAGCTCCTTGATGACTTTAGCCATGGAAACAACAATGTCCATCAGGGCATCTAGCTTTTGATTGAGGGCCTCATTAGAGATAGGCTCTCTGTGCTCAGCAACAGTGTCGGACATGGCAGATGTCACTGATGCTCCTGGCTGCTGAGGTGCTGCTGTAGGGCCTTGAGTAAAGTTTATATTCCGGGGCTCCTCTATCTGCTGAAGACGGATGGCTCTATCTTTTAACTCTGTGAAAGTCATTCCAGGATTCTGGATAATCATCATACTCAACTGTGCTCTGTGAGAAGGGGATAGGAGGCCCTCTATAAACTGATCAATTAGCATTTTGTCAGCTCCCGGGTCTAAGGCAGATTCTGCTAGTTTAAGTGCCTTGAGCGCTTCCTGCAAGTTTAAAGCATAGTCTCTTGCGCTCTCCTTAGACTTTTGTTGGCATCCAAAAAACCTTATTTTAGCCCGGGAGTCAGCACTGGATTCAAATGCTGCTTTTAGTCCAGCCACAAGATGTTCTACAGTGTCTTTGTCTGTGTCCGGCCAGGACGTCACTTCACGCTGTGCATTGCCGGTTAACTGTCCCATAATCATACCGACACGCTGGGCTTCAGTTAGAAGGTACATCACATAGTACGCATTTATCTTAGTTATAAAGTCGTCAAGGGTGCTGGGCTCACCGGAGTATTGTGGCAGCCACATTGCTCCCGGGGTATACGGCATCAGGAATGGCATGATGGGTGCTGCTCCTTGCGCTACTGCCCCACTGGGTGCTCCTCTGTTATCTGGTGCTGGAGGTCCGCAAGGTGCTCCGCCGCTGCTCGGCGCTGCTGGATCTCCTTGGTGCGACATCCTGTGTCCCCTTAGTTAAAATCGACCCTCCTGTCTTCCACTTCCGTCTGGATGTCTTCTAAAGGTTCCGCGGTACAGCAGGAATTCTCTTCCCCTCCGGATGACGTCAGAGCACTTTGCCGAGTGCCGCCCATGATGGCACACCCCCTTTTCTTCCCGCGTGTCACGCGCTTTGTAATGGATTCAAAATTCAAAATTACAGTCCTTGTGGCGCAGTTCAAATTCTGCCTGCTGCGTGCTCCGCAATGGCGGCAGGTTCAAAACGGTCACAAATCACAGCATACAATGCCCGGTTTACCAGGCTCGGTAGATCCTGTTCGTGATGCCAAGTTGTGGAGCCCACTGGGACGGGGACGGGACGGGGTACTCGGTACCGGACTGGGGGTATCACGGGGGTATCACGGCAGTCCTTGTTCCAGACCATGTCCTGAGCCCACAATAAAGGTTGGGGGTATTTACAGGGGGTTAAGTTATGACGCCACCCACGGGTTGTGGTCAAGGTGACCACCGCTGCTGCAGAACCTCTGGGGATGATGTTTAGCAGCCGGCGATGTGACGGCTTTCCGCAGGTAGAGCCTGGTTCCCCGGGGCAGTGGTAGTAATAGTCTATGATTGATGCTGAGTAGGGTTAGTGGTGGAGATGATAGCTGCTTGTGAGGGAATGTAGGTTTGAGCACAAGGATCACACAGACTCACGGTTTTGTAGTTTTCCACGTCTTCACTGCAGTTGTTGTTAAGCAGAGTACTGTCCATGGAGTCTGTACCGGGCCCGGGTTGCTCCCACCCTGACCAGGTCCTTGGCTTCCCACTCCTGCGCTGTGTGTGTGGCCCTGTTGCCGCTTTAGCTAGGCTGCCGGCCTTGTCTCTCCTCACAGGTACCCCCTTGCTAGGCAACTTAAGTCTTTCCGTGTGTTTCTGACCCCGCCATGTTGCTTCGCTGAGGTACAGTGTAGATCTATAACCTCTACTAGTCCGGTGTTTACTGTGCTGCTTGTGTCAGTCACAGTTTTGGACCCGGTATCCGGTCTTTGCGCTCCTCCGGGGTGAGTTATGAGGTAACTCAATCTCCCAGATGTGTTCTTCTGTTCTCTAAACTCCCCTCCTCAGACCCTGGCTAGGCCTGGAATTGAGCAGCGGACTGTGGGGGAGCCTGAGGCAGCTCCTTTACACCACAATCCTTCTTCCTCAGTTCTCCCAGGAACTGAACTAACTGCCACTTCCTCTCCACACCAGAATACATAGGAAAGCTGCTTTAGCTCCCCCTTCTGGCCTAGAGGCGCTAGTGTAGTGTTGTGGATTGTGTGGGGAGTTAACGCTTGGTGTTGTTACTGTGGCACATTAACCCCTGGGGTGCCACATGTGCAAAAAATGCACTTTGCTGTGTGTGTGTGATTTGCTGACAGCCTGCACCGCCCCACTGTATATGCAGTTAGGAGAAAAAAAAATGGAGATCAGCATTATTTCTGCAGCACTGATCTAAACACCGCCCCCCCCCCACCGCACACTATACACTGAAACTGGATATTAACATTCATTAACAGTATTACTGTGAAAAGCCAGTTACGCTTTTGGTGATCGAAGTGTTATCGAACATAACCTCAAACTGCCAAATTTGAAGCTAATTGTTTGCATTCGTCAGATGACTCAAACACTGCCCAAAACAGCTCGAATTTGACATTGGCGAACATTTCGAATCGAACACCGCTCATCGCTAGTCTCCATCACATATACAAATCAGGGTCGACAGCAGTGAAATCCCTGAGTTTCAGTCACTATACCAAGGCTTCCATGCTTGCCAGTCCCGGAAGGGCTTTGCGCATGTGCCAGAAAAGGTCTCATCCCACACCGAGAAATATGACATCTTTGCATTCACCACAATATTTGTGGCCACATGTGCAGAATCCTCCCTCTTTGAGATCGGACAGTTGGTGGTGAGGAGCTGCAAGGCTGTCGAGGTGAGCCGTGAGGTGAAGGATTTTAATTACTTTTTGCATATTATGCTAATTGTGCTCTGGGATCTAGAGATACCCCAGAGAATAATAAGTAGCATTCAATTAGCTGAAAATTACTTACATTTCATGAGAACAAAATGCGCTAACAGCTCATCTGTAGTGAACATGGATGAAAAGTACTTGCTTAATATTGCGATGACTATATTTTCAGGAGACGATATTTTTTGGGTGAAATTCATATATTTGTAATTTTTTAGGGATCTATATTAATGTCAATGGTAATTTGTTTTAATGTGGCTATCTTTGCCAGCTTGATTTTTTTTTTTACATTTCCTGTTGAGATCTGTTTATTCCTGGAATGATATTTCTGACTTTTTGTTCTTCAGGGTTTTACATGCCCTTTTTTTTTTGTCTTATTATACTTTGTAATGCCCTATTTAACAAAAAACATTCTTTCTTTTTTATTTCTGGATATTTTATTACCAGAGAGTAAAACTTTCTACAGGATTCTAGCATAAGTGTGGACTCACATCTGCGGATCTTTTCTCGCCGCGGATCTCGACAAGAAAAGTAGCAGTGTCATGCGTTTTGACACCCGTATGACATGCGTATATCATGTATATGACATGTCAGTGTGCGTTTTCCCCACACCTAGCATCTGTATGACATGCACATGTCATAGGTATGACATGCATGTTTAACATGGTCTTTCCCTTGCTGTTACTAGTTAGAAAAGATTGACAGAAAGATAGATGAATAGATAGATAGGATAGATAGATGATAGCTAGATTGAATTTACTAGTCTCCCGCTCTCCCGTTGCTTGCTTCCAGGGCCACTCATTAACTTTCATACATTTTCACTGCACTGACCAACAACAGCCAATTACAGACACTTACTATCTATCTGTGAGAGGGTCTGTGATTGTCTGTTGCAAGCAGACTGCATTTCCACAATCTGGATGGTGTTTGTACTTGGTTGCCATACACATTAGTGAATGGCAAGCAACCTGCTGTCATAGTGTGTAAAATAAATAATGTGACAAGAAATGCGTAGGGATTCACAGTATTATTCAGTCTCACCAAAGATAAAGCAGGCAGCTGCAAGCTGCCACCCTCAGCTTGCTAGTTAAACTTTGGCTAGCAAAAAGAAATGCATAGGGCGTTACCATTTTTTAATTGTCAGCCAAGGTAAAACTAGGCAGCTGGGGGCTAGTATTCTCAGTGTGGTGGGACCCATCATTATTGGACCACCGACACCATAGAATAGCAGCTGGCAGCCACCCCAGCCAAATCCTGGTACCTTACCCTGGCTCTTCCAATTGCCCTGGTGCCGATGGTAAGCTGGGTAATAAGGATTAATGCTAACTTTGTATTGGCAGCTGGCACTAAGCCCAAAATTCATAATGTTGGGCCACTGTTAGACCTGGCCTTTAGGAGTCTCTGTTAAATAGTAAATAATACACAACAAACAAATAATTTTGTTATGACAAAAAACACAAACACATATCTTGACTCCATCTTTATTACTCCCACATACCCTCCATGGTCCTCTGTGATATCTTCTCACTGCAGTCACTGAGCACAGAATGAGCAAAGATCTGAGGCCGGGTAAGTGAAGAGTCACTAAGGTCACCTGAGAACAGCCATAGCGGTTACCATGGTTTCCTGAACAGTGTCCTCGAGTGACCTTACTGACTCACCTGAGGATATAGCTCTGGTACCAAGGCAACCACTATGCGTCCAGTGCTCACCTGGCTGCAGCTCTCATCTCTCTCAGTCTGTGTTCGGAAGCTATGATGAAA
Source organism: Allobates femoralis (assembly GCA_033576535.1). Lineage (NCBI taxonomy): Eukaryota > Metazoa > Chordata > Amphibia > Anura > Aromobatidae > Allobates > Allobates femoralis. Next base: position 290,233,249 of record JARQOC010000005.1, read on the forward strand.
GGAAGTTTCTTCTACACTTAGATTGTGACATGGAAACGTGTTGGATTATCGTTGGAGGGAATGTGATGGGATTAATAAATTGGAGAATGAGGCTTGTCAGTGTCTTTTAATTTTAATAAAGTATTTTTTTCTGTATTTTATTTCTAATAAAGGAATTTTCTGTGTGTATTTATAAACTATTCATTTACTGGATTAGTAATGGGTGGGTATCAGAACACACCTGACATTACCAATCCAGAGCTTAATGACAAGCTGTCAATCATCAGCTTTCATTAACCCCTTTAATACCTAGTTTGCCAATGGCACCATGGCAACTGTAAAAACTGGGTAAAGCGTCAGGATTTGGCGCTTTTAATGAATGTGCCAAATTCTTGGGTGGCTGTGGGCTGCTATTCAACAGTGTGGGGAGCCCAATAATGATGGGCCCCTACCATGCTATGAATACCAGCCCCCAGTCACCTGGTTTCACTTTGGCTGGCAAATAAAAATAGTGCGAAACCCTACACATGTTTTTTTGCCATCCAATGTTTAACTAGCCAGTTGAGGGTAACAGCTCACAGCTGTCCGCTCTATCTGTGCAGAGACAGTAAAAGAAATCTGTGAAGCCCTATGCATTTTTTTCCCATTATTTATTCATTTCACACACTACGATGGCATTTTGTTTGCCATACACTAATGTGTATGGTAACCAAGCACAGACATCATCCAGATTGTGGAAATGCAGTCTGATTGCAACAGCCAATCATAGATGCTCTTACAGAGAGTTAGTGTCTGCAATTGGCTGTTGCCGGTCAGTGCAGTGAATACCCATGAAACGTAATGAGAGGCCCTGGAAGCAACCAGCAGGAGATTCGTAAGATGATATAGCTATCCTTTCATCTATCTTATCTATCTATCTATCTATCTATCTATCTATCTATCTATCTATCTATCTATTCTATCTATCAAACAGAAAAAAAAACAAAAAAAAACTGCACAGCACTCAAAGACATAATGTGAACTGGTGCTAGCAGTGACGCTGGGTCAAATACCAAGAAAAAAATCTCTCTGCAGCACACAGCTACTACCACAGTATATGTATAAGATGTGGAGTTGCTGGCTCCATGACTACACTTAGCACCCTCATCGCCCACAGGTGGTCTGAGGTTGAGATGGTGTCCACCCACTTAGAAGTGGGACAGGGAGGACAAGGAGGACAGGGATGTCAGCGCAGGACTCATCAGACCTGGGGACACCGTGACGTGGTTGATGAGCAACAGACATTTGCCAATGTGTGTACTAAAAACCCCAGAAAATAAAAAATTAAAAATAATGAGTTTTTTTAAAAAACGTAAGTTTTTAAAAATGTTTTCCTCATTTATTGCTTGGTAGCATGTGTACAATATTGGTAGTAACTGTGTGCTGCAGAGAGATTTTTTTATTGGTATCTGTCTATCTATCTATCTAATCTATCTAGAGTAAAAGAAAAATTATTGAGCAGCGGTTCTTTCTTTATATAGCAGGCTTGCTAGGTGCTTATCAGTCCTTCAGGTGGTATCCAGCCACCTATACTTGAAAATAGACGTAAAATAAAGGCTGCAGCACTCAAAATTCAGATGTTTCCTCGCCTTTAATGGCCTTCAGGTATAAGGTAGCGACGTTTCAGTCAGTGATGACCTTCTTCCAGCCTTTAAAAAATTAAAAATAATGAGTTTTTTGAAAAAAACGTAAGTTTTTAAAAATGTTTTCCTCATTTATTGCTTGGTAGCATGTGTACAATATTGGTAGTAACTGTGTGCTGCAGAGAGATTTTTTTCTTGGTATCTGTCTATCTATCTATCTATCTATCTATCTATCTAAATAGAAAAAGCAGGCAGCACATCCAAAAATTAAGAAAAATGGACACCCTTTAATATGGCCCACAGTGGTGCAACGTATCGACGTCACCAGATCTTTGTCAAGCACAGTGTAACAAGTGAACAGTGAGCTTTTTATCCATACATTCATTAATAACAATTAAGTTGAATAATTATAAAAAAAAATTAATAATGATCAAATCTTTGTGCATCATGTACTATATATTACATATAGTGTAAATTGATAGTGCAGTGCATAAATATCATAATGTCCCAGTATTATAAATACAGTGTAAATTACAGCTGATTAAAAATTTACATCATCTGTACATACTTGAAAAATAGTGACAGTGCCAACGGAAGCTGTACCTCCACCCATTCCATGCTGTTCCGTGTGGACACCGATAACGGCGTATTCCGGTATCTACTGCACATACTCCAATGTGCTTCTCTTTGCGACGTCATGCCGCATGCGTATAGTGACGGAATGCAGTAGCGACCATTTTACTTACTGGCCGATCACATTGAATTGCCAACGCTTAAAAATTAACACTTTTATCACCAAGTAAATGTAAAAAAAAGGGGATATCAACCCCCAATGTATGATCTAAAACAGGGGAGGACAACAGGATCAACAGTCAATAACACAAACATTACCCAGAGAAAACCCCAACCATCTCCATATTGGACATGGTGGGGTAATCAGTAGCAGCCAAGTGGGGATCCCAGGGGTTAATCAAAGATTCTCACTCAAAACTGCCACATACACTGGGAAGACAGTTACTCTCACCATACATAACTAGGTCCTATGTTCTTAATCACAGGCAAATTTATTATGTAGTAATGCAAAGCGAGTTTATTAATTTTTCATCAAGCATATATTCTCACATCCAAAGTAGAGCACAAAAAATAAAGAAAAAATTTCAGAACAGCGGAATGGGTTTTAGGCCAGCGTTCCATCTATAAGAACAAAAATAGAACCTTTTTAGAGAATCTTACATTGTTTTCTCAATTGTAAAACATGTGCATATATGTAATATGCGAATAATATTCAAGTACAATAGAAATTATTTTCTTAACACTGAATATAACTGGATACTATCAGAAGACAGAATTCTTGTTGACCGTCAATCACATATACGCCAACCAAACTATATTATACCAAAGTGAAAAATATATTGCAATCTGAGAGTTCTCAGTGGTTGATACCTTTTAATGGCTAACTGAAAAGATGGTAAACATACTGTAGCAAGCTTTCAGGACACTGTGGCCCCTTCATCAGGCTGATAATGACACAAATTCTGAAGACACATACATATATACATAAGCAATCAAAAAAAAAAAAGGGCAAAACAGTGTTATATGCTGTGGTGAATACGACAGGTGATGTAAAGCAGAGTAGGGTTAGGGAGGGGTGGAGGAGCAGGGACATAGAAACCAGATTTCTAAGATAAGCGGAACAAATTGTATTAGGTATATGGTTAGTAACCAGTGGAGACCTGAAAATACTTGTGAGTTGTGGAGAGCAGGGTTCTAAGTAAGACAGTTCACAGAAGTGTCAAGAGTTCATAGTCCTATAATTTCAGTGTGTTGCAAGATGTCTCCAAATGCACTTTCATTTTATATAAAAATGCATGAATCTGCTATCCCCAAATGTCCGTTCATTTTACATAAAATCCCATAAATCAGTGTGAAGCATTAAGTCCTGTTTTGAATGTGTCAAAGGTCGTTATCAATTTGTATTCCCAAATTCTTCTCTCTCTCTGAGATCTGAAGTTACTTTTTAAAATGAGCAGTTTTTAAGTTTGCAACTGCGAGACAATTGATGCCACTGAAGTGGTGTCTGGGCCTAAATTTTTGGAAAAAATGGAGACTCTTGTAGTCCCCTAAATGTGACACAATGCTCAGCGTGTGCATGAGGCCTTCCAGATGCTGAGGTAAAAAACACCAAATACTCAGTGTGTGCACGAGGCTCTACAAACACTGACGTAAAAAACAACAAATACTCAACGTGTGCACGAGGCCTTACAAATACTGAGGAAAAAACTCACCAAATACTCATCGCCTGTACGAAGCCTTCCGCATACTGCGGTAAAAACCACACCAAATACTCATCGCCTGCACAAGGCCTTACAGATACTGAAGTAAAGCTCACTGAATAATCATCATCTGCACATGGCCTTACAGATACTGAAGTGAAACACACCAAATACTCATCTTCTGAACATGGCCTTACAGATACTGAAGTGAAATGCACCAAATAATCATCGTCTGAACATGGCCTTACAGATACTGAAGTGAAACACAACAAATACTCATCTTCTGAATGTGGCCTTACAGATACTGAAGTGAAATGCACCAAATAATCATCGTCTGAACATGGCCTTACAGATACTGAAGTTAACCTCACCAAATACTCATCGTGTGCATGATGCCTTACAACTACTGGAGTAAAAACTGATTTTGGAAGGGCATAACATGCATATATCTGTGTCTCCTCCCCCTTTTACTCATCTATCTCTTTTCTTTTCGTATTTTTATATGTACTTTTCACTTTTCCATATGTTTGTTGTATCTTCTGAGTAGTTTGTCACCTTTTGGACACTTTAGAAGGTGTTTTCTACTTGTTTGTATGTGTTTGTGTTGGCCTGCCATTGTTTTCAATGGGATTCGATGGTGTTCGACAAACATTCGATGAACAAACGCCCAATTCGGCGAACCGAATCGAATTCGAACACTAGGGTGGTGGCTCATCTCTACTCTGCACTGAAATCAGTTTTCTGGACACCATCATTAAGCTACAGAACAATGAAATAGAGACATCCCTGTACCGGAAACCAATTGACCGTCCAACATATCTCCGATGGGACAGTTTTCATCCAAAGCACATAAAAAACTCTATTGTGTACAGCCAGGCCATCAGATACAACCAGATATGTTTCAACCCTACGGACAGAGCCAATCACCTCAAGGACCTCAGAAAAACCTTTTTGAACCAGGGCTACCATCCAACAACAATCGAGAACCAGATTACATGAGCCACCAGAATATCAAGGAATCATCTCCTACACTACAAAACTAGAGAAGAAAACAACAGAGTTCCTCTCGTAGTCACCTACAATCCAAGTCTAGAGCTGCTAAGAGGAGCTGCACGGAAACTGCAACCACTCCTACAAAAAGATGCTCGACTGAAATCAATATTTCCGGATCCCCCACTCTTGTGTTTTAGACAACCTCCGAATCTAAAAAACAGCATTGTCAGAAGCACCCTGTCCTCTCCAGCAACAACAGGAACCTTTCCCTGCAACCAGAACAGATGCAAAACCTGTCCATCTATAATGACAACATACAAGATAAGGATTCCTAGGACATATCAGGACTACAAGATCCCAGGTAACTTCAGTTGCATCACAAGCAATGTGGTGTGTTAATTATATGTACCAAATGCCCCACAGGCAGCATGTACATAGGGGAGACCGGATTACAGTTCAGAACAAGAATGAATTCTCATTGCCACTCAATAAAAGAAAGGCGTATGGACCTACCTGTAGCAAAGTATTTTTGCAGCTCTGACCACAGCAGTGAAGCCAATATGAGGCTGCTCATTTTAAAAAGTAACTTCAAATCTCAGAGAGAGACAAGAATTTGGGAATTCAAATTGATAACGACCTTTGACACATTCTAAACAGGATTAAATATATCACAGGGATTCATGGGATTTTATGTAAAATGAACGGACGAAAAAAAAAATGTTATATATATTTTTTATATTTACTGGATATAAGCAATAATCCTTTAGAATGTAAGAATGTGCTAAAGTTGTTATCTCAATTTTGATTTGTTATTGTTTTTATGATTATTTATGTGATGTGTTTTAGGGCGCTTCATATAATGTGATGAAACTAGCTGTTGTAATTCTGTGGGGAATGTGCTGAGGTGTCTATCCTTTTGGTTGTTCGGTGTGTGAATAGTGGGAATAGCTCATGGGCTTGAATATAGGTGTGATTTGAATAGGAATGTGGGACCCAGAGACCAGCTCTGGGTTTAAAGGCCACTTCACACACACAGATATCTGAGTCCAATATCTGAACAGATCTCTGGTTGCAGTGAAATCATGGATACATTGTTCCATTTTGTGGCTGTGTACAACATGGAGCAATGTGTCCATGATTTCACTGCAACCAAAGATCTGTTCAGATATTGGACTCAGATATCTGTGTGTGTGAAGTGGCCTTAAGTCATCCAATATCCCTGAAGTGATATTTTAAGTGTAGTTGGAGACAAAATCATTTTTTGATACAACTTGATTTTTTATTGATATGTGCAATATTTTGTGAATGTTTATTATGAAATTGAATGACATTTTTATAATGAAGTTTTTTATGTAGTTTTTATTGTAAATAATGTGTAATAGTTTTATGTGATGTTTGTGATCATGTGACGTGTTGCCTACCTCATTTCCTTGGGAGGGTTGTATATAACAAGTGTGATGTGTGACATTAGTGTAACGTCAACTCCTGAGCAAGTGTACAGTGTGTACATGAAACGCGTAGAGTTTACAGTGGAATAAAGAGTTGGTCGGAGTCCATGGGTACGTGGATTTATTATCTTTGAGGACAGCACGATCGTGAAGCCGTGTTTTTCTTTCTCCTTTTATATTTCACTAGATGGGTGCCCGATGCACAATGCATCGGGATTCTAGCAGAGCGAGTCTCTGACTCGCATGGCCGCTTCGCGGCCAATGCTTCGCGCTGCTAAGGCGACTCGCCATGCCGCTGCGCGGCATAGCGAGTCGCCTTAGAGCGACTCGCAATGGCCGCTGCGCGGCCATGCTTCGACTCGCCATGCCCGCTGCGCGGGCATAGCGACTCGCCGGCTCGCAATGGCCGCTGCGCGGCCAATGCTTCGTTCGTATCCACATGACGACAAAGGGCACTCGCAGCATTCGCAATTATATAATAGATTTGCTATACCGGTGGATTGCTGCAGTTATGTGGATGCTGTGGATTTTACTCGGAGGTGCATATGGTTGTTGTGTCATACACAACTAAACCAGGTGAGTGGATCCATATTGAAAATTGACTATATACAATTGAGATAAGACCCTATAGTGCACTTTCTTCCCCTCTATTATTGACATTTGGGGATAGCAGATTCATGCATTTTTATATAAAATGAAAGTGCACTTGGAGACATCTTGCAAAACACTCAAATTATAGGACTATGAACTCTTGACACTTCTGTGAACTGTCTCACTTAGAACTCTGCTCTCCACAACTCACTTAAGTATTTTCAGGTCTCCATGGGTTGCTAACCATTTACCTTAGGGTACCTTTATATGCGGCAACTTTTCTAGGAATTTCACTGGCAACTTACTGGTTGCAGTGAAATCATGGACACATTGTTCTATCTTGTTGCTGTGTACAATGGAACAATGTCTCCATGATTTCACTGCAACCAGTAAGTTGCCAGTGAAATTCCTAGAAAAGTTGCCGCGTGTAAAGGTACCTTAATACAATTTGTTCCGCTTATCTTAGAAATCTGTTTTCTCTGTCCCTGCTCCTCCCACCTCCCTAACCCTACTCTGCTTTACGTCACCTGTCGTATTCACCACAGCATATAACACTGTTTTGCCTTTTTTTTTTTCTTTCATTTGCTTATGTATATATGAATGTGTCTTCAGAATTTGTGTCATTATCAGCCTGAAGAAGGGAACTCAGCGTCCCGAAAGCTTGCTATGTTTACCATCTTTTCAGTTAGCCATTAAAAGGTATCAACCACTGAGGACTCTTAGATTCCAGTTTATTTTTCTATCTACTGGCTAACACGGTATAAATATTCTTTACTTTATTATACCAAAGTGTGAATCTTAAAGTCCATATTTAAACTGTTTGGTTTCAACATATTCAATTTGTAGATCCATTTCATCTCCTTTCTTTCTAATAACGCAACCCTGTTCTCACCCCTCCTAAGAGGATGTACATGATCAATCATCCTAAATTTTAGTTCTTTATCTTGACGACCTTTCTTAACACAATGTTTTGCTACTGGCAAATTCAATTTTTTTACGAACAGAGTACTTATGTAACAAGAATGCGCATGATCGGATATGACGCGTCATACCCGGAAGAATTGCACAGATTACAAATGAGGAGTACGCATAGGAAGCAGAATATCATGCACACCGGTGTAACAGTCCAGATTAACCCCCCGCCCATAAAATACCCGAAGTTAAAGAGGCTTAGGCCAGATTATACACCGGGTATATTATGGCCTAGGCCAAACTGTACCCCGGGGTATAAATTGGCCTAGGCTAGATTGTAGCCCTCTGGGCAAGAGTATACCCTGGGTATATTATGGCCTAGCCCAAACTATACTCCAGGGTATAATCAATAATGGGGCCCCAGTCAGTGCACAGGGGCCCCAGGCAGCATACAGGGGCCTCAGGGAGCACACAGGGGGGCAGAGACAGCGCACGGGGTCCCAAGCAGTGCACGAGGCCCCAGACAGTGCATGGGGCCCCAGGTAGCCCACATGGGCCCCAGGCAGTGCACAGGGACCCCAGGCAGCGCACAGGGCCACAGGCAGCACATAGGGGGCCCCAGACAGCACACAGGGGGCCCCAGACAGTGCACATGGGGCCCCAGGCAGCACACAGGGGGCCCCAGACAGTGCACAGGGCCCCAAGCAGCACACAGGGGAACCCAAACAGCGCATGGGGCCCCAGTCAGCACACGGGGACCCAGACAGTGCACAGGGGCCCGAGGCAGTGCACAGGGCCCCGGCAATTCACAGGGCCCCAGGCAGCACACAGGGTCTCCAGGCAGCATACAGGGGCCTCTGGCAGTGCACAGGGGCCTTTTGCAGTGCACAGGGCCCCCAGGCAGCACAATGGGCCCCAGGCAATGCACAGGGCTCCAGGCAGTGCACAGGGGCCCCATGTAGCACACAAGGGCCCCAGGTAGCACACAGGGGCCCCGGACAGCACACAGGGCCCCATGCAGCACACGAGGGGGGCAGAGACAGTACACAGGGCACCAGACAGTGCACCAGGCCCCAGACGGCACACAGGGGCCCCAGACATAACACATCACACAGGGGCCCCAGACATCACAAAGGGACAACAGACATCGCAGAGGATTGAGTGATATACTCAGGAACGGGGCCTCAGACATTGCACAGGGAGTCCCAAACAGCGCACAGGGGGTCCCAGACAGCGCACAGGGGGGCAGAGAGCACACAGGAGGGCAGAGACAGTGCACAGGGGCCCTGCACTCTGTCTCTTCCCCCCTTGCATGCTGTCACTTCACCCCCTTGCGCTGTCTCTTTCCCCCTCTGCACTGTCTGGGGCCCCATGCGCTGCCTCTGCCCCCTGTGTGCTGCCTGGGGCCCCTTGTGCTGTCTGGGGCCCTGTGTGCTGTCTCCGCCCCTCTGTGTGTTGCCTGAGGCCCTGAGCGCTGCCTGGGGCCCCTTGTGCTGCCTGGGGCCCCTGTGTGCTGCCTGGGGCCCCTTGCACTGTCTTTGCCCCCTGTGCACTGTCTGGGGCCCTGTGCACTGTCTCTACTCCTTGTGTGCTGCCTGGAGCCCTTGTGTGCCTCCTGGGGCCCTATACACTGTTTGGGGCCCCTGTGTTCTGCCTGTGGTCCCTATGTGCTGCCTGGGGCCCCTGTGCACTGCCAGGGGCCCTTATATGCTGGCAGGGGCCCCATGCACTGCCTAGGGCACCTGTGTGCTGCCTGGGGCCCTGTGCACTGCCTGGGACCATGTGCGCTGCCTGGGGCCCCATACGCTGTTTGGGGCCCCTGTGTGCTGCCTGGGGCCTTAGTGTGCTGCCTGGGGCCCTGTGCACTGCCTGGAGCCCCTATGTGCTGCCTGGGGCCCCTGTGCACTTCCAGGGGCCCCTATATGGTGCCAGGGGCCCCATGCACTGCCTAGGGCCCCTGAGTGCTGCCTGCGGCCCGTGTGTTCTCCCTGGGGCCCTGTGCACTGCCTGGGGCCCTGAGTGCTGCCTGGGGCGCCTTACGCTGTCTCTGCTCCTGTGTGGCGCTGTAAGGGGCCTCGTGCACTGTCTCTGGCCCCCTGTGTGCTGTCTGAGGCCCCTCTGCGCTGTCTGGGGTATATTCTGGCCCAGAGAGGTATAATCTGGCCTAGGACACTTTAACCCCGTGTATATTCTGGGCATGGGGTTACTCTGACCTATTACAGCAGGACGTGATATAAAGAGCAAGGGGGGAGATGGAGGATGAGAGTACACCCATGGTGTCTACAATCTGGCCAACACCATGATAATTACCATAGGAGAATGTAATGATCAAAGCATTTTTCTCAGTGATTACAGGAAACATTTAGGTCAGGCAGGGATGGTTAGGGATGTACTAGGAAGCTGCAGGGACAGGTGGTTTGGGGCCTTAAGGCCCTGTCACACATAACGATTGCTCCAACGATCCCGACAGCGATAACGACCTGCCGGCATCGCTGGAGCGTCGTTACCTGATCGCTGGGGAGCTGTCAAAGAGGCAGATCTCCCCAGCGATCAGGGACAAGGGAGTCACCTCCCACATTGCTGAAGGCGATGTCAGCGTCCTCCCTGCTTAGCAAGGAGAACACTGGTAACTATGATTAACAGCGGGTATCCAGGCAGCGCGCGCTGCCTGGATACCCGGTGTTTATCATAGTTACCAGCGTTCTCTCTGCTTAGAACTGCCTGTAAGCAGGGAGACCGCTGGTAACTATGATAAACACCGAGTATCCAGGCAGCGCGCGCTGCCTAGATACCCGCTGTTTATCATAGTTACCAGCGTTCGCCCTGCTTACAGGCAGTGCTAAGCAGGGAGGATGCTGGTAACCATGGTAAACACCGGGTATCTAGGCAGTGCGCGCTACCTGGATACCCGCTGTTTATCATAGTTACCAGCCCTGTGAGGTCACTGATTGCTGGTTTCTCGCGGTCACACGCAGTGATGCGTTGCAGCACTTTGCAACGATCAGCGACCTCATAGCAGGGGCCTGATCGCAGCAAAGTGTCACACAGAACGACATCGCTGGAGAGATCGTTGTAACGTCACAGTTACAACAATCTCTCTAACGATATCGTTATGTGTGACTGGGGCTTTAAACTAGGTGACAGATTCTCTTTAAACAGACCGTATGATGTAGAAACTCACCACATCTACAGTCTAGTAATGTTTCCTAGCTTAGAGTGTATGTTTGCCAATGCAGATCCTTCTCTTCAGTAATATATAGAGAAGTAAAATGACAAAATCTTCTTTACTGTGGAACAAAATAGATAAAAACCTTACAACAGTATGGTTCCTATTATAGCCAGGATCGACTGTTCTGATTGTGGTATAATAACAATCCCTTCATTGATAGACTGTCTATAAGGAAGGAAGAGTGTTATATAAATAAATAAATAAATAATAATAATAATTATTACACCTGTATTTTTCGCTTTATAAGACGCACCTGATTATAAGACGCACCCCCAATTTTGGTGAAGGAAAAGAGAAAAACAATTATTTTTAATGTTAAATGGGGTCCGTCTTATAATGCCAGTGTCCGTCTAATAAATCATATAGCGTATATGTCCCACATAGCCCCCTCAACCTGGTACATGGTCCCTCATCCTAGAATTAGCCCCCTTAATCTAGATATGGCACCCTTATATTGGATATAGCCCCCTTGTGCTGGCACACATCCCCCATAGCTGGCACACATCCCCCATAGCTGGCACACGTCTCCCATAGCTGGCACACGTCCCCCATAGCTGGCACACGTCCCCCATAGCTGGCACATGTCCCCCATAGCTGGCAGACGTCCCCCATTGCAGGCACACGTCTCCCATTGCAGGCACACGTCCTCCATTGATGGCACACGTCCCCTATTGCAGGCACACGTCCCCCATACCTGGCACACGTCCTCCATTGATGGCATACGTCCCCTATTGCAGGCACACGTCCCCCATAGCTGGCACACGTCCTCCATTGATGGCACACGTCCCCTATTGCAGGCACACGTCCCCCATAGCTGGCACATGTCGCCCATAGCTGGCACACGTCCCCCATAGCTGGCACATGTCCCCCATTGCAGGCACACGTCCTCCATTGATGGCACACGTCCCCTATTGCGGCACACGTTCCCTTGTGCAGGCACACGTCCCCCCTTGATGGCACATGTCCCCTACTGCAGGCACACGTCCACCCTTGATGGCACATGTCCCTTACTGCAGGCACACGTCCCCTTTGATGACACATGTCCCCTACTGCAGGCACACGTCCCCCTTGATGACACATGTCCCCTACTGCAGGCACACGTCCCCCTTGATGGCACATGTCCCCTACTGCAGGCACACGTCCCCCTTGATGGCATATGTCCCCTACTGCAGGCACACGTCCCCCTTGATGGCACATGTCCCCTGCTGCAGGCACACATCCCCCTTGATGGCACACGTCCCCTATTGATGGCCCCATCACTTAATACATCCACCCCCTCAATATGCTGCCCCCACGTAATATGCTGTTTCCCCCCCCCCCCTCCATTAGAAAGATAGTCCCTTGCCCTGCACTTCCCCCATCATTAATGCGCCCCCACGCTGGCCGGCAGCAGATAGAATAAAAAAAACCTCCTTCCTCACCCTCCGGGGCTAAGCTCAAAGCGTCACCGCCGGCTCCCGGTCTCCATGGTGCTCTGCTTCTTCCGCCCATGTGATCGGGCATAAGCGATGACATCATCGCCCAATGTCTCGGGGTAAGAAGTGGGGTCTTCCTTCCTACCATACAGTCCCTTTTCATTCATACGCCGACGGATGGTACGGGTTGACACTGTTGTACCCTCGGACTGCAGGGCAGCTTGAACTTGTTTGGATGTTAGTTGGTTGAGGTTCTTTATCCACCATCCGCACAATCTTGCAAAAGAAATATCTCGTCAATGTTTCTTTTCCGTCCACATCTAGGGAGGTTAGCCACAGTGCCATGGGCTTTAAACTTCTTGATGACACTGAGCACGGTAGACACAGGAACATTCAGGTCTTTGGAGATGGACTTGTAGCCTTGAGATTGCTCATGCTTCCTCACAATTTGGTTTCTCAAGTCCTCAGACAGTTCTTTGGTCTTCTTTCTTTTCTCCATGCTCAATGTGGAACACACAAGGACACAGAACACAGGTTGAGTCAACTTTAATCCATGTCAACTGGCTACAAGTGTGATTTAGTTATTGCCAACACCTGTTAGGTGCCACAGATAAGTTACAGGTGCTGTTAATTACACAAATTAGAGAAGCATCACATGATTTTTCTAACAGTGCCAATACTTTTGTCCACCCCCTTTTTTATGTTTGGTGTGGAATTATATCCAATTTGGCTTTAGGACAATTCTTTTTGTGTTTTTTTCATTGAAGACAAATTAAATGAAAGAATTTGTGATTGCAATCATTTTCAGGAAGAAATTATTGAGTATTATCTGACAGAATTGCAGGGGTGTCAATACTCTTGGCCACAACTGTATATAACTAGATATTGGGTTAGTGATTCACAGGAATGCAGGAATGCTAAACCCTTAAGAAGTGAGTTTGCAGACAAATGCAGACACTGCAATTTTTTTGAACAGCCCAATGTTAATTTTTTGTTATTTTCTGTAAATTAGTTACATTTTTAAACATATCTCTTTATATTTAGATTTAGAAAACAGTGTGCAACGTTCACAATACATGAAAATAAAAACTATTATAAACAATCAAGAGGGAACTCCGGGCACCGCTGACAACAAGGCATTCCTGCACTAAAGCAAAATGCGTTGCTCCTGCAGACCACGGACGGCGGCAATATGAAAACTGCTCTGGCGGTACTTTATCCTTCATATTCAGCAGATGCAGATAGTCACAAAATAAGAAATCAGACGGCACTCATCATTTGTGCTTTTATCTTTAGTTTATTTCATATTCGGGTGAACACACGAGGGAGGGAGGGGAGGCAGAAACACAAGGACAACAGCAGCTGTTTCGCGCTAGGTGGCACTTCTTCAGATCCTAACCTAGGGCGAAACAGCGGATGTCATCCTTGTGTCTCTGCCTCCCCTCCCTCCTCGTGTGTTCACCCGAATATGAAATAAACCAAAGATAAAAGGACAAATGATGATTGCCGTCTGATTTCTTCTTTTAAAACCATTATAAAGCATTTGGGCTTAACTCCTGTTTTTGATCACACTGCTATTATTTTAAACACAACTGTAGATAAAAGAGTACCGGTATGAGCACATAATTTTTTATTCAGGCGGGTTCGCTCCACAACCCCGTCAGAAAAAACACGAAGTAAAACACTCAAAAGAAACAAAATATGTATTTCTATGGGAAAAAAAACGACTTGCTGTGCATATGTTCAGTATTTTGAGAATCTTTTGATTCAAGCTTCCAAAGACACCAAAAGGTTAAAAGAAGTGACCTGACCATTTTCCAGGGGCTTCTGCTTAGAAGATGCTCTATTGTTTACAATATAAGCCAATGGGAAGGCTCAAAATACACTTAGGAGTATTTGGAACACTTTTCCCATGTTTTTGCTTATTGTCTTTATTGTTGAGTGGAGTCAAAAACATAGGCTGGAAAACATCAGTATAAAAGATGCCACAGAACACTGGAAATATGCTTAAAAAATGCACACTTCTTGAAAAACTTGGCTGGTTCACGAGCATGAAAAAAGCGTAGTGTGCACATACCCTAAAAACTAAATAAATGCTCAGTGACAGGGGGCAGCACTGCAGTTACTTTGTACAGTTTCTATTTTTATGCATCGCTGCCCCTCTGAAGGTGTCCTGGCCACTTTGTGATAGAGCGAGATGTGAGTGCAGCGCCGGCTCTCTGCTTTTATCTCTGCCTCCACTATAGCTTGTGTGGCAGAACACATCATAAGGGCTGGAGCTAGTAGCAGTGAGTGACACCACAATCAGGGGGAGGGGGCACAAAACGATATGCTTTGGCCTAGAAATAAGAAATGTGTAATATGGCACCTTGACATTGTTATGTACATACCAACGTCAAGTGCACAAACTGAGTTTCAGTGATGAAAAGATGTATATGAACAGCAGGCTAAATCTAAACATATTTCCATAAATTATTTAACTCAGAAAAGGCTTTGCCATTATCAGAATATTTAACAATCATTTTACCATTTAAAGGTTTTTTTCCCATAGGGTCCTTAACAATTGACTTGATCTATAACTGATAAGCACCCATCTGTCCATTTGTGCATGGAGTCATTGTTTCGGTTGCTATGGCAATCGGTTGATGACCTGTTCATTGTGACCTTGAGAAACTCATTATTTGTAGTGTATAGCTGTAAATGGAAGTCACTCTCTTTTTCCATACTACGCTTGTTATTATGATGCTGCAGTTTTAATATACCATGAAACTAAATCATTGAACAATGAAATATCAAAACATCATACAAGACACTACAGCGCCTTTCTGATTCTTCCCAGCTCCCTCACTTTAAGGGTATGTTCATTCCTATAACTGAAAATCAATTCCATATGTGTGAATGTGGTTGTTTCTGCAGCATATCCATGGATTTCTCGAACCCCATTCAGATGAATGGGACTGCCAAAGAAGTATCTACAACGGATCTTTTGATTTTGGAAGGGGTGAGCTAGATCATTTTGTTTATCTCGAACAAATCTTGTGAACATACTCTAAAGATGGCAATACACATTTCGGAGAACTTGTCAGCGTGTTTATACATATGGCTATAGTGGTATTGCTGTATAGATGCTTGCTCCCAATAAAATACACTGCACTGATGAGGGCAGTCACCCCGAAATGCAGCGTCTGATCGGCACAAATTCTAAGTAATATTGAAAGGTTTGTAAAAGAGTCAATTATGACTTTTAGGATTGCTACCTTCAATAGGTGGCACTAGACTTCATCTACTTCCTCACTGAAGTGCTACCTTCAATTGGTGGCACTAGACATCATCTACTTCCTCACTGAAGTGTTACCTTCAATAGGTGGCACTAGAGTTCATCTACTTCCTCCCTGAAGTGACAACTTAGGCTGCCTTCACACTTGTGGACCCCTGCGCAGCGTCCTGCGGAGGGGATCCGCATCTGACCGCAGCCACCACCAGCCCCTATCTTTATAACGGGAACGCACGGTCATGCGCAGGTCTGCTCATGACCGTGCGCTCCCATTCACTGAAATATGTGATTTGTACGCAGGCAAATCACACACAATCACACACCTCTGTCCGCACCACGAACGCGACCATGTCACATTCCTGGTGCGAGGGGAGTGTGTGATTTGTGTGCGGGCATCCGCCTGCGTACAAATCACATATTTCAGTGAATGGGAGCGCACGGTCATGAGCAGATCTGCGCATGACCGTGTGTTCTCACTATAAACATAGGGGCTGCGGTCAGCTTGCGGATCTCCTCCACAGGACGCTGCGGAGGGTCCGCAAGTCTGAAGCCAGCCTTAGATGTTTTTCAGAGGAGCATTGTGGCTATAAGTCTCCTACTGCTGGCTAGAATAGCTATTCCCCCAGACCTCATCTTAGCCTCTCATACAGAATCAGAATCCCATTACACTGATGAGGGGCAATCACCCCGAAATGCAGCATCTGCAGATTAGTGTTCTGATCTGGCACAAATTCTAAGTATATTGACAGGCTTGTTAAAGAGTCAAGTATGTCTTTTAGGATCGCTACCTTCGATAGGTGACACTAGAGTTCGTCACTTCCCTATTAACATTAAACTAAAGACATTAAACTTTTTTTCAGAGATCTGATGTGTCATTCATAAGAAATCTAGAATATATACCATATGCAAATCAGACTTCAAGAGCAAAGGGGCATGTCAATGCACTTGTACTATTCCTTACAAGTGCACTCACACGCCCTCAGTGCACTACCAGCCTGATTTGCATATAGCTTGTAAACAAGATTTCTCATGGCTGGCACATCGGATCTTTAAAAAACAAACAGTATTTGTATTGTGTACTAGCTCCACACAGCCATACCACTTTTACCATATGTAAAAACATGTTAACAGGTTCCCATTAAAGTCAGCCAAAGTTATATAAAGGAATAGAATACACTGTTGAGGTAAAAAATGGTTCTTTTTGAGGAAAAACCCATCCAAAGGGTCTTTCCTTAGCTTACTCCCGCTCCCTATTAAAGACACATGCACATTTGTCACTTTTATGGTGCAGTGAGAGGAATAGGTTTATGCAAATAAGCATTTGTCCAACAGCTAGTGCGCATATCTAGGCTGCACAATGATTTTTGGCATACAATGCATACAATACAATTTTGAATCCCACTAAAAGCATGAAGATTTAGTGAATCCTGCTTTGAGCAGGGGGTTGAACAAAATGACCCAGGAGGTCCCTTCCAACTCTACCACTCTATGATTCTATGAAGGCACAATGACTGTAGCAGTAAATCTGGCATTTACTTAAAGGGAATCTGACGGTAGGTTGACTATCGTAAGTAATCAATATAGGCATGTAGGTCATAGGAAATGAATAAAATTAAACCTTAATGTATGTGATTCAATGTTTTATTCCAAAGATATCCACATTTTTCTTATATGTAAATACATGGTTAAGATCTATGGGTCAGACAAAGATCTGTATGGGAATCTGCCTCCAGAGCTTACTTTACATAATACAGTTGTGGCCAAAAGTATTGACACCCCTGCAATTCTGTCAGATAATACTCAGTTTCTTCCTGAAAATGATTGCAATCACAAATTCTTTGGTATTATTATCTTCATTTAATTTGTCTTCAATGAAAAAACACAAAAAGAATTGTCCTAAAGCCAAATTGGAAATAATTCCACACCAAACATAAAAAAGGGGTGGACAAAAGTATTGGCACTGTTAGAAAAATCATGTGATGCTTCTCTAATTTGTGTAATTAACAGCATCTGTAACTTACCTGTGGCACCTAACAGGTGTTGGCAATAACTAAATCACACTTGCAGCCAGTTGACATGGATTAAAATTGACTCAACCTCTGTCCTGTGTCCTTGTGTGTACCACACTGAGCATGGAGAAAAGAAAGAAGACCAAAGAACTGTCTGAGAACTTGAGAAACCAAATTGTGAGGAAGCATGAGCAATCTCAAGGCTACAAGTCCATCTCCAAAGACCTGAAAGTTCCTGTGTCTACCGTGTGCACTGTCATCAAGAAGTTTAAAGCCCATGGCACTGTGGCTGACCTCCCTAGATGTGGACGGAAAAGAAAAATTGACAAGAGATTTCAATGCAAGATTGTGTGAATGGTGGATAAAGAACCTTGACTAACATCCAAACAAATTCAAGCTGCCCTGTAGTCCGAGGGTACAACAGTGTCAACCCGTACTATCTTTCGGCGTCTGAATGAAAAGGGACTGTATGGTAAGATACCCAGGAAGACCCCACTTCTTACCCCGAGACATAAAAAAGCCAAGCTGGAGTTTGCCAAAACTATACATGAGAAAGCCTAAAACGTTTGAAGAATGTTCTGGTCAGATGAGACAAAAGTAGAGCTTTTTGGGCAAAGGCATCAACATAGAGTTTACAGGAGAAAAAAAGAGGCATTCAAAGAAAAGAACACGATCCCTACAGTCAAACATGGCGGAGGTTCCTTGATGTTTTGGGGTTGCTTTGCTGCCTCTGGCACTGGACTGCTTGACCGTGTGCATGGCATTATGAAGACTGAAGACTACCAACAAATTTTGCAGCATAATGTAGGACCCAGTGTGAGAAAGCTGGGTCTCCCTCAGAGCTCATGGGTCTTCCAGCAGAACAATGACCCAAAACACACTTTAAAAAGCACTAGAAAATGGTTTGAGAGAAAGCACTGGAGACTTCTAAGGTGGCCAGCAATGAGTCCAGACCTGAATCCCATAGAACAACTGTGGAGAGATCTAAAAATGGCAGTTTGGAGAAGGCACCCTTCAAATATCAGGGCCCTGGAGCAGTTTGCAAAAGAAGAATTGTCTAAAATTCCTGCAGAGCATTGTAAGAAACTCATTGATGGTTACCGGAAGCAGTTGATCGCAGTTATTTTGGCTAAAGGTTGTGCAACCAAGTATTAGGCTGAGGGTGCCAATACTTTTGTCTGGCCCATTTTTGGAGTTTTGTGTGAAATGATCAATGTTTTGCTTTTTGCTTCATTCTCTTTTGTGTTTTTTCATACTAAACAAAGATTCTGCTGCACACCAGCACTTCATGTCTTTAAAGGAAAAGCCAATGGCTAACATGTATTATTGCATTGTATGAACAGGAACCAAGAACATATTGGAAAGCTACTGAAAGCTATCTAAGATTAAATGTGAAAAATTAGTTAATGTGATGGCCATGAAATTGTAAGCCCAGTAAACGATATCAAGGTTTTTTCACTCTACTGGGTCCTATCTAAAACCTCATGTCTGCAGTCTGGATATGTGTATGGGATAATGCCCTGTGTGCAATTAAAACCTGCTTATATAGGAAGGTTTTAGGACAATGTGTAGGTTCTCATAGCAGCTACTGGGTGGGGAGGATGCTGCATCCAAAAAAGACTATATATAATATAAAGATGGGCGCACACCTCTAGTGGTGGGTGCTAGCATGAAAATATATAATACTTACTAAACGAAGATTCTGCTGCACACCAGCACTTAATGTCTTTAAGAAAAAGCCAAGGCTAACATTTATTATTGCATGTAATGAACAGGAACAAGAACATATTGGAAAGCTACTGAAAGCTAGCTAAGATTAATGTGAAAAATTAGTTAATGTGATGCCCATGACATTGTAAGCCCAGTAACCTATATCAAGGTTTTTTCACTCTACTGGGTCCTATCTAAAACCTCATGTCTGCAGTCTGGATATGTGTATGGGATAATGATAGTGATTCTGGCGAGATCTGAGTGAGAAGTGACTTTTCTTTTTGGAGGAGTCTAAAAGAGGGTCTAAGGTTAAGTTTAGATCTCCACCAAGGATTGGGGTACATTCTAGCAATAAGTTGAATTTTGTTAAGTTAGAGAGGAGCCATTTAATTTGTTTTATATTTGGGGAACAGATGTTTGCTACGGTCACCACGCTACCCGCCAAGAGGCCCTTAATGAATATGTAGCAACCTTCTGGATCTGCTAGTTGCCCTGTGAGGAGAAAGGGGGTATCTCTCGCAAGGGAAATTGACATTCCCTCAAGTTCTTACGAGGAGAGACAGCGTGGTGCCATTGGGAATAGTAGGATTTTTCAAAGGAAGGGACCTTATCATAGAAGTGAGTTTCCTGGACTAACAGGATGTCTGCTTTGTCCTTCTTGAGTTGTTTGAGCATCTGGGCCCTAGGTATTAGGAAGTTTAAGCCATTTGCGTCGCAAGATATTAATTTGAATACCTTTTGGTGTTTGTCTTTATCCATGGAGTTCCTTTTAGTCGGAGCATCTTAGCATCTAGGAGGGTCCTCTCTGCACTATGGTTGGGTAGGGAAGGGAGAATGGAGTAAGGTAGTGATAGGGGATATGAGAGAGAAAAGAGAGAAAAGAAAGAAAAGTGAGACAAGAACAATTGGCAATAAACATTACGTGACAACTGGTCACGTGCCAGAGTACATCTGTTAGGTCCCCTGGCACCGCTCCCCAGCTCACCTTTCCGGGGTCAGCATCCCTTGCTACTCTGCTGACCGGTCATCCTGCGTCCAGGCGTACTGTGTCTCGGAGCCGTCGCCGGGTCCCCTTCCTGTATGCTGACTGCCCAGCTTACACACCAGCAAGCTGCAGGGGTCAGGTTTCATGAGTGTCATGACCAGTGCACTAGGCGTGGCCACACCCTTCCCCTGTGACTCATGGGTCCGGCCCGGCCCAACCTGACACTCCCCTTTGACCAATAGCTACCCGTCCTCTGGTATATCAGCCCACCTCTACTGATGGGAGGTGCCTGATTATTAAGTTAGTTTGCTTTTGCCTTGCTGACTGTTGATCAGGCCTACCTTGTACTCTCCTCCAGTAGAGCCATTCCTGCTCTCTCAGCCTCGGGCTCTGTACCTGTGTTTCCTACCTTGCTATACCATAGTATAGGCTAACCCTATGAGCTGCCCCCCTGGTGCTAGCAGCTGTGGTATTTAGATCCCCTGGCTTGCCCCTGACAATCCCTGTATAGGGGTTGGTTAAGCTAGGACCAGCTCACCCAGGGGAGTTCTGTACCATGGCTTTTGTGAATTCATTGATGAAGAATTCTGGTTGTGAGCTCCCTCCTGTGGTTGTTGTTGGTGATGCAGCTGGCTGTGTTTTGGAGAGTTCCTCAGCTGAGCCTGATGATTGGCAGTCTGCTTCAGATTGGAGCATATAGGTGGTTGGAGCTGATCAATCGCTGCCAGTTGTAATTATTTCTGGAGGTGTCCACATCTCTCCCTGGTTTCTACCTGCTCTGCTGAATCCTTGCAAGCTAAGTGAATGGTGTTTGGTAATTTTGTGACACACATGTTGTGTGCTTGAGGATCTGTTTATTGCTTGTCTTGCTCTGAGTTGTGGGTTGATATTTAGTCTGCATATTTGTTTACCTGCTCTCAGTTAGAAGTTTTCTTCCTAGATATGAACTGCTATTCACTGTTGTCTGCAACTTCCAGTTCTGCTGGTGTTAGAATCTATTTATTCTAGTTTGATTCACAGAAGTTCTGCAGATGTAGAGGGCGGTGAGTCTTAGCAGACTCAGGGTTATTTTTTGGTACTATCTGCTGTTGGAGGTTTTTGATAGTATTTTAATACTGACCGCAATAGTATTCCATCCTGTCCTTACTATCTAGCTAGTGTAGCCTCTTTTGCTAAACTCTATTATCTGCCTGTGTGTGTTTTTGCTCTCCTGTTTCCCAGTCAATATCAGTGGGGGCTTGCTATTCTTTTGGGGTTCGGCTCTGAGGCAAGATAGACTTTCCTTGTTCCATCTTTATGGGTAGCTATTTCTCCAGCCATGTCGAGGTGTCTAGGGCATGGTTAGTTACATCTCACGGCTACTTGTAGTTGCGGTATTTAGTCAGGGACTGCGGTCAGTACAGTTGCCAACTACTTCTGTGAAGTCTGTTTATGTTACTCCTAGGTCATCGAATCATAACACACTCCAGGGCGCCTTCCCTGCAAGCGTGACAGAATAATCAGGCCATGGACCCCGCTGGTACCTCGTTCTCAGTGCAAAAGGAGCTGGCTTATCTTTGGGAAAGTCGGAACCGTATAGCGGCTTGTCTTCAGTCCATGGATATCGGTTATCCTCCTCTCAGACCTCCGACCCAGCGTCCGCCATTCAGCCTGCGAGCCTGCAGCAGGTGCTGTCTTACATGTACTTCATGGACAATCGTCTGGTCTCCGTGCAATTCACAACAACGGCCTCGGCTCAGGCTGCATCCTATGACCGGTCCCCGGGTGGCGTCCAGAACCCTCCGCCTCCCCTTGGGAGACCACCTAGATACAGCGGTGACCCCAAGATGTGCTGCGGCTTCCTCGCCCAATGTCGCCTACACTTTGAACTGCTGCCACAGCAGTATCCCACCGATTGGGCCAGGGTGGTCTTTGTGGTGTCCCACCTGGAGGGCGAGGCTCTGCGTGGGTTAACCCCCTATGGGAGCATGATGACCCTGCGGTCTCCCACTTGTCGACCTTTCTGGAAACATTCTGGAGGGTCTTCGATGAACCCGGTCGGGTCGCATCTGATTACAGAGTCACTCTTCAACCTCTGTCAAGGGACACTCACTATTGGGCAGTACGCCATTCGCTTCCGTATCCTCTCCTCTGAGTTGAGATGGAATAACGAAGCACTGACTGGAGCCTTCTGGCGTAGCCTGTCCGGCAGGATAAAGGTCGAACTCACAGGTCGGATATCCCAGCCGAGCTAGAGGACTTGATCTCACTATCCACTCGCATTGACTTGTGTTTCCAGAAGCGCTCCCGTGAAACTGCCACGGAGAGGGGATCCGTCCGGTCGCTTCCCTCTGCTCACAGTTAGCCCAGTACACAGACCATGGTGCCTACCGCCACCCCCTTTTCCGACCCTATGTAGGTGGATCGGGTCAGGATGGCAGAGCAACGCTAAATAGAAAGGGTGGCTCGCAGCCTATGCCTGTATTGCGGACAGTCCCATCGCGCAGGTGTTATCCTGAAAGACCGGGAAAACCACGCTGCTAGGTCAACTAAGAGAAGCCGTCCTAGGCGAGAGCGATGCCTCTCAACCCGTGCAGGTGATACGTCCGCAGAGACGCTTGTCTGAGCTGGCCTATGTGGATTCTGGGGCAGCAGGAAACTTCATTCGGCAAGAGGGGTGACTCAGCTTGGAATCCCCGTAATACCTCTGGTGATGCCTCACGTGATTGCATCAATGGATGGCAGACCGCTGCAGGCAATCATCACCAAGGTGATAGAGGAGGTGGAGGTGCAGATCGGAGCTCTACATCGTGAAAAGATTGCCTTCTACGTCCTGCCTAGTCTCTCCCATGCCCTGCTCCTCGGGCTTCCCTTGCTTCGGATTCATTAACCTGTCCTGGACTGGCACTCAGGGGACGTGCTGCGGTGGGGCCTTCTCTGCCATGAGAGATGCCTGAAGTCCGTTCTGCCACCCGGTTCCCCGCAACCGACTTCTGTTCTTCCTGGTTTACCAGCTGCCTATTGGCAGTATGTGGATGTCTTCAACAAAACAAAGGGAGAGGTCCTCCTGCCTCATCAGCCATATGATTACCCTATTGATCTGGTTCCTGGTGCTACACCACCCAGGGGACGAATCTACCCGTTGTCTCCAGCCGAGTCGCAAGTCATGTCTGAGTACATCACGGACAATTTGGCTAGGGGCTTCATTCGAAAATCCACGTCCCCTGCTGGCGCTGGGTTTTTCTTTGGGAAGAAGGAGGGCACCCTTTGACCCTGTGTAGATTACAGAGGTTGAATGCCATCACCGTCAAGAACAAATACTCCCTGCCGCTGATTCCGGAGCTTTTTGACAGGCTCAAAGGGGCTCACATCTTTACGAAATTGGACCTTCGAGGTGCGTACAACCTGGTTCGCATACGTGTCGGAGACGAATGGAAGACCGCATTCAACACCCGGGACGGCCATTGTGAGTATTTGGTCATGCCAAAGGGGTTGTGTAACGCCCCCGCGGTGTTTCAAGAGTTTGTCAATGACGTCTTCCGTGATCTGTTGTACACGTGTGTGGTGCTTTACTTGGACGACATCCTTATCTTCACCCCGGACTTGTCCTCTCATAGACGGGACGTGGCGGCAAGTTCTCCTGCGACTGAGGAGGAATCGGTTGTACACCAAGATGGAGAAATGTGCCTTTGAGCAGACGTCTCTGCCCTTTCTCGAATACATCATCTCTGATTCCAGATTCTGGATGGATCCTGAGAAGCTCTCCGCTGTTCTGAAGTGGCCCCGTCCTGTGGGGACTAAGGCTAGCCAGTGGTTCCTCAGCTTTGCAAATTATTACAGGTAATTCATTCTCCATTTCTTTTCCTTGATCAAGGCTATCACGGCTCTCATCTGTAAGGGAGCAAAGTCCTGCAACTGAACCCCGGAGGCCAAAGAAGCCTTTTCCACCTTAAAGCGCTCCTTCTCCAAGGCTCCTACCTTGCACCGCCCAGAAGTAAACAGACAGTTCATCATAGAGGTAGATGCCTCCTCCATAGGAGCGGGGGCTGTCCTCTCCCAGAAATCCTCTTTGGGTCGGTTAGTCACCTGCAGGTTTTTCTCAAAAGTATTTACCTCATCAGAGCGCAACTACTCTATTGGGGATCATGAATTGCTGGCCATCAAATTGGCATTGGAGGAGTGGTGACACCTCCTTGAGGGTGTCGTTCATCCGTTCATTATCTTCACCGACCACAAGAACCTGGCTTACCTTCAGTCCGCCCAAAGGCTCAACCCCCGGCAGTTCCGGTGGTCCCTGTTCTTTGCCCGTTTCAATTTCAAACTGCACTTCCGGCCTGGCAGTAAAAACGTCAATGCTGATGCTCTGTCGAGGTTTTTCCAGCAGTCGGATGTGGACGAGGAGCCCCTCCATATCATCAACCCTACCAAGATAATCACCGTGGCTCCCTTACGTGTAGCTTGACTTTCGCCGGGTAAGACCTTCGTAGCACAGGATCAGAGCAAGGCGGTCCTGACATGGGGAAACTCGTCGAGAATTGCCGGTCACTTAGGAGTTAAAAAGTCTCTCTCTTTGATCTCTCGTCAATATTGGTGGCCTACTATCCATCAAGACGTCTACGACTTTGTTGCTTCATGTCCATCCTGTGCTAGAAATAAGGTGTCCAGAGAGTTACCGGCTGGACGTCTACTGCTTCTCCTGGTCCCATTGGCTCCTTGGCAACACATAGCTATGGATTTCATTACGGATCTACCCTGCTCCTCCGGCTGTACGGTCATATGGGTAGTTGTGGATCGCTTCTCCAAAATGGCCTACTTCGTTCTTTTGCTCGGTCGCCTGAGTTGGCCAAGATATTCATCGAACACATCTTCCGGCTCCACGGATTTCCTCGTCATATCGTGTCCGATAGGGGAGTTCAGTTCACTTCCCGGTTCTGGAGGGCGCTGTGCAAGCATATGGACATTACGTTGGACTTCTACTCGGCTTATCATCCTCAGTCCAACAGGCAGGTGTAGCGCATTAACCAAGTCTTCACCACCTACCTTCGGCACTTCGCCAATGCTCATCACAATAACTGGACCAGTCTCCTTACTTGGGTGGAATTTGCTTACAACAATCACTCTAGTGAGTCGTCTGCTAAATCTCCTTTTGTCGTGGTAATCGGGCAGCATCCTGGTCTGCCTCTTCCGATCTCCTCAGCATCTGGCAACCTGGTGGCTGATGCATTGTCCGTGGACTTCTTCAAGATCTTGAGAGAGACCAGAGACGCCCTTACACAAGCCTCCAGCAGGATGAAGAGACATGCCGATAAAAGATGCTTAGATGCACCGTCTCATCTCCCAGGCGATAAAGTGTGGCTTTCTTCTAGATACGTCAAGCTGACGGTGCCGTCCTACAAGCTAGGGCCGCGTTACATCAGTCCCTTCGAAGTCCTGGGATGCATCAACAACGTTGCCTACAAGTTGAGACTGCCTGCCTCGCTTTGCATCGCTAACTCCTTTCATGACTCATTGTTGAAACCAGTGGTGCTTAATTGTTTTCATCCATCTTCCGGCACTGTGCCATGGCCTCTCAGTTCCGAGAACATCTATGAGGTCAGGGACATCCTTGCAATGAAGAAGAGTAGCGGCAAAACCCTCTTCCTGAATGACTGAGTTGGCTTTCGCTCCTGAGGAGAGGACCTGGGAGCCCTGGAAGAACATTGATGCACCACGCATTCTGGCGAGGTTCTTAGCACGTCTTTGGAGGAGGGGACATGAGGGAGGGGGTACTGTTAGGTCTCCTGGCACCGCTCCCCAGCTCACCTGTCCTAAATCGGCAACCCCTGCTTCTCTGCCGACCGGGCATCCAGCGTCCAGGTGCACTGTGTCTCGGAGCCGTCGCCGGGTCCCCTTCCTGTCTGCTGACCGTCCAGCTCACGCACCAACATGCTGCAGGGGTCAGGTTTCATGAGTGTCATGAACGGTGCACTAGGCGCGGCCGCGCCCTTCCCCTGTGACTCTTGGGGCTGACCCGGCCCAACCTGACACTCCCCTTGACTAATAGCTACCTCTGGTATATCAGGCCACCTCCACTGATTATTAAGTTAGTTTGCTTTTGACTTGCTGACTGTTGGTTAGGCCTTCCTTGTACTCTCCTCCAGTAGAGCCATTCCTGCTCTCCCAGCCTCGGGCTCTGTACCTGTGTTTCCTACCTTGCTATACCGTAGTATAGGCTAACCCTACTAGCCGCCCCCCTGGTACTAGCATCTGTGGTATTTAGACCCCCTGGGCTTTCCCCTGACAATCCCTGCACAGGGGTTGGTTAAACTAGGACCAGTTCACCCAGGGAAGTTCGGTACCATGGCCCAGTGGGTCCACTCCAGGACGCCTTCCCCCGGTAGCATGACAACATCCTAATCAAGTAACAAACATATAACATGAAACATAGTTAGAGATAAAAAAGGGCACTTCCAAGGGTAGGTGGTCCTCCCGATTGTGAAAGCACTCATAACCAGGTTCTGACGGGAGTACGGCAAGTGAAGATGTTTGAGAGGGATCAAGGATGGTCTCCTTCGATGTCTTGCAGGAAGATTAGGGAAACCCATAAATCTGGGGTTTGTAGTTATTGGAGAAGTGGGGGGGGGATGAAAACGCCCACCCGTTATTATATAGAGACCCCCCCAGACTGAACCTCATACCCCACCAAGTCTCAGGTGCGCCGGTCTCTGTTTTAATGCCTTGTTGAATCAAGCAATATCATCTTCAGGACCAGGTCAAATGCAAGATTTACTGTCTCCAGATCTGGATAAATTTTTAGTGTCATATCCAGTACAGCTCATCTCTTTGATGTCAGCTGATGTTCTGCCCTGTATCTGACTCGCCCAGGGCAGTTTACTCAGGGCTAAGGCTCGGTTACAGTCTGGGATGTCACGGGTGGCTGCCCAAGGCTGTAGCCCTGGGGGTCAGTGAAAAAGGGGATTATTTACAGGGACTTTATTTACAAGGTTGTCTTTGTGACGCCACTCGCTGTGTCTGGTGAGGGATCACCAGCACCGCTACAGTCCTCTGGAGGTCGGTGGGATGGCGGCTATCATGGGATAGTCCCCGCAGGCAGGACTGGGACAACCAGGGCAGAGTGGTGTGAATGAACAGGATGCAGCAGAGCCGGGAATGTTATAGGTAAAGTCTATAGGGGACACGGTGGGTGAAAGGGAAGAAAGCACAAACGCAGCCAAAGTCTCTTTACCTTTTTTTACTGGTGGTTTGCAGGCAAATTGTCCAGAGCACCGACGGGTAGCTGGGCTGCACAGTGGGCTCCCACAGCAAGTGGGTATAAGGCCTCCTCCTCTGTGTGTGTGTGTATTGAAGCGCAGTCCATTAAATGATGACTTGCCTCCACTCTCTTCTTCTGTATCTCTCTCCCTCTCCTGTGCGGTCTCCGGAACGACCCTTTCTCTGGAACTGCAGTGCCCTACTAGTCCTGGCTCCATCTCTGCGACTCTCTCAGGAGACCAGGTAGCTGAAGCTTCCTCGGTGCCAAGGGGTTTCCAGTGGGACTTGGAGTTCTCCACTGTTACGGATCCCCAATATCCGGATCCTCTTTTTGGGTGAACTCGCTGTCTGAGCTGCCTGCTCCCTTTCCTCTGTTTCTTCCTCCAGGCTCCCTGCCTTCAGTCCCACTTAGGCTGGTCGGATCTGCTAGTCTGCGTCTCTGGCCTGGGCCTATTCATGGCACCAGCACCAGACCTCTCCTGCAGCTCTTCTAGCGTCTGCCACACTCTGACTAACTCCGCCCCCAGCAGCAGTATTTATAGGGGATCCTGCCTAAGTGCAGCAGGTTGAGCTCCCCCTACTGTGCTGGGGTGGAAGGTGTTGTTTGTAGTACTACCTACTGTGGAAACCCAGCTGTGCAGCAGAGAGATATGTGGTTACGTGCGTTGGCAGGGCGCCATCCCCCTCCCAGGTAACATCAGTACTCCGGGACTGAGACATTTTTGTGAAACAAAGATATAACAATAATAACATATTTACATAGTTTGAAAAATTACAAGAAGACACTGAAAATATTGAAAAATGAAAAATAGAAAAACCGGTGGTAAGTCCATACAGTGCTAGTCCATCCACCGTAGGCTTGTTAAAGTTTGTGGCTACGTTAGTCCAATAACCATAGTTCATTTAAAATTTTTAAAGAGTTCAAAGGGGGTAAAAGTTCAGTAGAGTCCTTACAGTAATGTCTCTGTACGCTTCGCGTAAGGGAAGGGGAAAAAGTCTTTTCAAAAATTCACACTTTTAACAAATAACAAGGGTCCCTATGGGTGTCTCAGCTTAGGAGACCTGGTCCCTCCCTGCCCCAGGCACTTTCTTTTCCCAACTTGATATGCTTGGGACTGGGCCCAGTTCCTCCACCCTTCTGTACACTACTATTTACACATTTGTTCGTACAGTTTCTTATTTATATATGCTTTCAAATGTATTCTATCTTACACCCATTCTCCAAATCTAGACGGGGGCTGACCTTGTGTGCTCCTATGTGATCTTCGCACTATGGGTGTCACTGTCTCAGGTGAGGTATCTAATGGTGTTAGTGATTCAGGGTGAGTCTCTGTGTTGCCTTAGTCTCACTACTGGGCTAGCAGGTGTACCGATTGCAGCATCCTCAGATTATCTTGCAATGGGTCTTTCTTCCTGAATTCTTGGAACTTCTTCTGGTGGTTGGTAAAAGTTGATTACCGGGATGATGATGGCTCCATCGATTTGAGGCCAGTCTTCAGGGAATTCTCCTAAATCAGTTTGAATCATTCTTTCCTTTGGTTCTGGAATGGGATCTGGAACGGAGACTGAATCTGGGATTGGTTCAAACTCTTGTATGGTTTGGTCATAGGTCTCTTGACTTTCCCAATTTGGAGAACATCTTTTTAGATGGCTTCTGGATACCGTTCGTCTTGTTTTTCCTCCATCTTTACTGACGACACTGATCTTAGGGTTGTCATGAACATAATACAACAGGACATAGGGTTCCCTTTCCCACTTGTCATCTAATTTGTGAAGAGTTCTTTTTCTTTTTATAACCAAACTTCCAGGTGATATGATCTCTGCTGGAGCATGCTTGTTGTAATCTTTTGCCTGTTTTGCATGGGATTTCTCCAGGTTATCTTCAACACTTTGTTGGACTTTTGCGTACTGTTCCTGTCGATGGATTTTCCAGTTTGAGATAGCTTGATCTGCTTCAGGATCTACTACACCGAGTTCTAAGTGCACAGGTAATTTTCTTGTCCGAGCTCTCATCAGCTACACTGGTGTACAGTTGGTGGAACTGATTGGAATATGGTTGTACATATAGATTAAGTCAGGCAACTTTTCAGGCCACTGATTTCTTTCTTCCAACGGGAGAATCTTCAGCATATCAATGATGATGTTGTTCATCTTTTCACAGAGTCCATTAGTTTGGAGATGATACGGGGTGGTTCTGATCTTTTTGCACCCATACATCTTGCAAAACTCTTGAAAAATCTCTTCTTCAAATGCTGGTCCTTGATCAGTGAGAATACGCTCTGGGTATCCTAACGGTCTGCAGAAAACTTTCTGGAAGGTCTTTGCAGCAGTTCCAGCTGTCAAGTCTTTCACAGGGGCTACCATCAGGAATCTTGTCTATGGTCTATGGTAGTAATGGTCTACCATTGTCAAGGCGTACGTATAACCAGATCTTCTTGGTGTCAGCTTCACGTGATCCAAGGCGACTAATTCCAAAGGTTGCGTGGTTATGATTGCCTCAACCTTAGCTTGTTGGCTCTGCACGTCTTTCCTTCTCAGAGTACAGGCTTGACACGCTTTACACCACTTTTCTATGGATGTCCGCATACCTGGCCGAGAGAATCTGTTTTTGAGCAGCACTTCAAGCTTTTTCCATCCAAAGTGACCAGTTTTGTCATGGTAGGCATGTAGGACCACAGGGACGTCCGGTCTTGGCACGATAATCTGCCACGCCATTTCATGGGTTCTAGGATTTATATACCGCCGACACAATTTATCTTGATACTAGAAAAGTTTACCCCGTTCATTCCACAGATGTTTAGCATCAGACGGAGGGTTTGTTGGCAGCTTTGCTGACTCTTGGGCTATCAATTGTTTGATTAGACCTACAGCTGAATCTTGATCCTGCGCCTTTCCCCAGTTGAAGTGGGATAACAGGTTTACTGCTTCAGTGTAGAGGTTTCGATGGGTCTGCTGAGATTGGGTTTCCCTCACATGATGGAAAGCAGGTAACTCCACTTCTTCCAGCTCATCTTCATCTACACCTCCTTCAGACAAATGAGGCATCCTGGATAAGGCATCTGCATTTCCATTTTGGTGCCCAGCCCGGTACTTGATGGTGAATTGATAGTTGGAAAATCTGGCCATCCAACTCTGTTCCATGGCTCCCAACTTTGCAGTTTCCAGGTGGGCCAGCGGATTGTTATCCGTATAGGCGGTGAACTTGCTAGAGGCTAGGTAGTGTTTAAACCTCTCAGTGATGACCCAGACTAAGGCCAGGAATTCCAGCTTGAAGGAACTGTAATTTTCTGGGTTCCTCTCTGTGGGTCGCAATTTTCGGCTGGCATAAGTGATAACTCTCTCCTTGCCATCTTGCTTTTGGCAAGGACGGCTCCGAGTCCCACATTGATGGTGTCTGTATACAGCAGGAATGGCAGACTGTAGTCCGGGTAAGCTACCGTGTTTCCCCGAAAAAAAGTTTGTGTCTTATATTTTTTTGGGTGCCAAAAGTGGCACCCTGTCTTATTTTGGGGGGGGGTCTTATATTGGCAGCCCCAGCCATTGCAGCCTCCCATCCACACACACCTACCCACCCATACACTTACAAAAACACACACACAAACACACACATACACATATACACATATACACACACACACACATACACATACACATACACACACATACACGCCGCTTCTTACCGGCTCCCCCGGCCTTCGCTGTGGCTCCCCGCTGTCCTCGCTGTCCTCCGGTGTGTCCAGGCTCCTCCAGTGTCCTCTGTCTGCCCCAGGTGCAGCCATGCTGGAGCAGATGGGGTTATTCACAGCCTAACATGCTGTGTGCCCCTGCTCATCTCTGCCCAGCGGGCGCGGCCAGATGACGAGCCAATCAGAGCTCACAACATCATCTGGCCGCGCCCACTGCTTCCTGGGAGCCAATCAGAGCTCGAGCCGGGCTGCAGTGAGTGACATCAGGCTGGGCAGAGATGAGCAGGGGCACACATCAAGTTAGGCTGTGATTAACCCCATCTGCTCCAGCGCGGCTGCACCTGCAGGACACTGGAGGAGCCTGGACACACCGGGGGACAGGTACCAGGAGGCGGCGGCCTTATATTCCCCAGAGTCCCCCCAGGCGGTCTTACTTTCGGGGGGGGGGCCTTATATTAGCAGACCCCCCATTCCCCCTACCCTGTCTTACTTTCGGGGGGGTCTTAAAATCGGGGAAAGACGGTAGGATTTCTTCTCCTGTCAGGGCTTCTTTCATCGTCTGGACAATTCTGCTTGTTCTTTACCCCATCTCAACGGAGAATCCTTTGGCTTGCCTTTCATGGGTTGGCCTACTAGTAGGTCTTGCAGAGGAGCAGCCTTCTTGGTATACTCCTTGATGAACCTTCGGTAGTAGCCCACCAAACCCAGGAATTGACGTACTTCTTTGATGGTATTGGGTTCAGGCCATTATTTGATTGCTGTTACCTCGTCTGGATCAGGGGCCACACCTTCAGCACTGACTATGTGTCCCAGGTACTGCACTCTTGGCTTTAACAGGTGGCATTTTGATGGTTTCAACTTCATCCCGTACTTGGCCAGAGCTTCAAACACTTTTCCTAGATGGGTGACGTGTTCCTCGTAGGTCTTGGAGTACACGATCACGTCATCCAGATAGAGCAGTACTGTCTCGAAGTTCTTATGCCCCAGGCAACTCTCTATCAATCTCTGGAAGGTTCCAGGTGCATTACATAGTCGAAGGGCATGCTGTTGAACTCTCATAGGCCCATAGGCGTTGCGAATGCCATCTTCTCTCGATCTTCTTCGGCTATGGACACCTGCCAATACCCACTAGTGAGATCTAAGGTAGAGAAGTAGTTGGCAGACTTCAACACAGCTAAAGACTCTTTATACGTGGTAACGGGTAAGCATCTTTATGTGTTATGCGGTTTATTTGCCTATAGTCTACACACATCCTCATCCTGCCATCCTTTTTCTTTACAAGGACTAATGGTGCTGCCCAGGGACTACAGCTATCTCGTATAACCCCTGCGTCTTTCATGTCTGTAACAATTCTTTGTTTTTTTGATAATGTGCAGGTGGAATAGGCCTATACCGCTCTTTGATTGGTGGATGTGTACCTGTGGGAGGTGTTTTGTACCCCTTTATCCTGCCAAAATCAACTGGATGCTTACTGAAAACTTGTTCAAACTCTTGGACTACCCGGTACACACCTTGCTTTTCATACACAGGAGTGGTGTCAGTTCCGACATGGCACCAGTCCTCCAGTGGCCCAATTGTTTGATCAGTTTTGCCCCCTTCCTCGTGGGGTTCAGGTTGCACTGTGTGGATCTCGCTGTTGCTGACTGTCTATAATTTAGCAACGGTGGTATACCTGGGCAACTTAACCTCTTCACTGCCACAGTTTAAGATGCAAACTGGCACTCTCTCTTTGTGTACATTAACCACCCCCCTGGCTGTCAACAGTGTAGGCCTGTGTTCTGTGCTCACAGGGCACCACTAACGCTTAATAGTCCTGCCCTCTCAGACCTATAGCTGCTCGACACAATACCATCATTTCACTCATTGGGGGTATCACAATAGGTTTTAGGTCTGTCACCCGTGCTGTGTCAATTTCACCACCTGTAATTGTTACCTGTTGTTGGTGTAAGATGGCTCTGATCTCATGTTGGATAATCTTCCTCTGACCAGGCCTGGCAGTTTCAGCAATCTGTTGAAGCAAAGACAATACCTCCTGCATGCAATTGCTAACAACATTAGTACCCAAGATAACATAAGGATAATTTGCATTAGTGGCTTCTGCTACTACAAGGACCCCTTGATTTTGTAATTCTACTTTCCCCACCTATATGGGCACTTCTTTAACCCCATTACATTAATTGGTTCCCCATTTGCTGCATAGAGGGAAATATCTACTTCGGGCTGTTTCAGTTCAGCATCAGCCCAATACTTTCTGTAGAGGATATAGGGGACGAGCGTCACCTGCGATCTGGTGTCCATAGAGTACACGCCCCTTTCTTGCCGCTCTTCAGCGCAGTAATGTCGCGGGAACTTTCACAGTCACACCAGACAGTTTAATAACAGCACACAATACCGGTGGATACCGGGCACGGGATCCTGTTCGTTGATGCCATTTTGTGACTGCCCCAGGGTCAGGGTACTCAGGGCACGGGCTCGGTTTACTGTCTGGGATATCACGGTGGCTGCCTGAGCTGTAGCCCTGGGGGTCAGTGAAAAAGGGGATTATTTTACAGGGACTTTATTTACAAGTTTTTGTCTTCAGACGCCAGCACCGCACTGTGCACTGGTGAAGTGATCACCTGCGCCGCTACAGTCCTCTGGAGGTTGGTGGGATGGTGGCTATCATGGGATAGTCCCCGCAGGCAGGACTGGACCTCCAGGGCAGAGTGGTGTGAATGGGCAGGATGCCGCAGAGCCGGGAATGTTATAGGTAAAGTCTATAGGGGACACGGTGGGTGAAGGGGAAGAAAGCACAAACGCAGCCAAAGTCTCTTTACCCTTTTTTTACTGGTGGTTTGCAGGCAAATTGTCCAGAGCATCGACAGGTAGCTGTGCTGCACAGTGGGCTCCCACAGCAAGTGGGTATAAGGCCTCCTCCTCTGTGTGTGTGATTGAAGTGCAGTCCATTAAATGATGACTTGCCTCCACTCTCTTCTTCTGTATCTCTCCCCTCTCCTGTGCGGTCTCCGGAACTACCCTTTCTCTGGAACTGCAGTGCCCTACTAGTCCTGGCTCCATCTCTGCGACTCTCTCAGGAGACCAGGTAGCTGAAGCTTCCTCGGGTTGCCAAGGGGTTTCCAGTGGGACTTGGAGTTCTCCACTGTTATGGATCCCCAATATCCGGATCCTCTTTTTGGGTGAACTCGCTGTCTGAGCTGCCTGCTCCCTTTCCTCTGTTTCTCTGTTTCTTCCTCCAGGCTCCCTGCCTTTAGCCCCACTTAGGCTGGTGGGGTCTGCTAGTCTGCGTCTCTGGCCTGGGCCTATTCGTGGCACCAGCACCAGACCTCTCCTGCTGCTCTTCTAGCGTCTGCCACACTCTAACTAACTCCGCCCCCAGCAGCAGTATTTATAGGGGATCCTCCTAAGTGCAGCAGGTTGAGCTCCCCCTACTGTGCTGGGGTGGAAGGTGTTGTTTGTAGTACTACCTACTGTGGAAACCCAGCTGTGTAGCAGAGAGATATGTGGTTACCTGCATTGGCAGGGCGCCGCATATCCTCTTGCCCTTAGCTGAGATAGATATTCCGAAATGATACAGCCATCTTAACGAGAGTTGCTTGCAAGATAGCTCCGTGGCAAACAGCTTAAGAAGGCGCCGTTTTCTAAGGATGGTAGCAGCAAGACCTTGGTAGAGCTGTATGGGGGAGCCTTCATATGTGATGTCTGTGGCCTCACAATCTCGTTTGAGGACAAGATTTTTGTTGCGAAAGTCCAAGAACCTAAATAGCCCGTCTATTGGGGATTCTCCTTGGGCAGGTCTAGGACGGAGAGATCTATGAACCCTCACTAGGTTCAAGGAAGTTGGGCCAGAGTCAAGGAGTAGTTGTTTGAAAATAGCGGTAGACACTGAGACTAGGGCTTCGGAGGCAACTGACTCTGGTAAGCCCTTAATACGCAGAATATTTCGCCTCTCCCTATTCTCGTGATCTTCAAGAATGAGATATATGGAGTTGACGTGGTTTTCATGAACCTTGAGACAGTTTAGGGTGTCATTGGTATGAGTGATGATTGAGGCTTGTGTAACCTCAAGAGTATCCGTTCTCTGACCAATGTGGGCAATATCTTGTTTAATAGCTGCCAGCTCCTTGACTACTGGATGCTTTGGCTAGGATCCTTATAAGGAAGGACCTCGAGATAGGGTTGTCTTTGCCTTGGCTCTCCTCATCAGAATTGCTGTCATCTTCATACTCAGAATGTTTTTCTGTTTGGGCAGCATGGCGTCGCAGTGATTTAGGTGTGGGGCATGGCTTTTGGTCCAAAATACGCAAGCTTGTGACTACTTCATGGGTCCCCACTTATCACAAGTCCTAGCCACGTTTGTTCTGGTGGGTAGCAGTGTTGTAGTGCCAGAAACAGCTCTCCTACTGAGATCGGGGCTAATGTAAGAGGCTTGGCACACATTGCAGTAACCTGTGTGAACAGCGTCCTATGTGAATCCTATTCATTGTGCAGGAGAGCCAGTGGTTCGCTGCCCTCCAAGATTAAGGAGGCGTTTAGTGATTGGAGGCTGGTGTCCTGCACTAGTAATGCCTTCCCTTTTTAATCAAGGCAAAGCTGCACCTTGCATAGTGCAATGGTCGACGGACCAAAGTAATGCTGTGGTGGGGGGCATGGCAGCTTGTTTTTTAAGGAACTTGTCGACGTCTGTTTGTGTAACGTTAGTGACAGGTTTAGACGTGCTTTTCAGAATTTTGGTGCTCAATTTGACCATGATGATAACAGTGTACTTATGGTGCAATCATAAGATATTAGGATGACTCTGGCACATGAATCTTGTGGGATTATGCCATTTGGAATGAGCATACTTCAGGTTAGGAAATCAGGATGACAAGATGGCTAGTTATGATCTATTGTTAGGTGATAGATGCAGGGCCGTATTTGCCATTAGGCACCCGTAGGCACGTGCCTAGGGTGGCGCCATTCTTAGGGGGGCGGCGTCTCAGCGTGTTTTCATTTTTTTTTTTCCTGCCCCGTGTCATAAGCCCCGCCCCCTCATACCTACCCCCCCCACCGTCTTCATCAGGCCCGCCCACCTCACCCAGCCAGCAGCAGCCAGCTAGCAGACCCGCCGGAAAAGATAAGGAGGGGCCCGCCGCAGAGGACAGGGTCGGCATCAGCACCCCGCACCCGGCATACCCGGGGTCCAGGCATGTCTGAGGGGCCCACCGCCGACCACTCGCATTGTGCCTCCGTCCGCCGGCATTGCGCTGCCGCCGGTATTATCTTACCGGTGCAGTTCTTTCATTCATTATAGAACCCGGCCACCAGCCCCCACTCCGCCCCCAGTTCACGCTCCGCCCCCGCATCCGGGCCATCATTTCCTCTTCATTTGCGTTCCACAGTATGGAACACATAGAAGAGGACAAGGAGCACAGAGCACTACCTCCCGGACCGTCCATGAGACAAAGAGGAGGAATGCAGCGGCAATGGTCAGTGGCTCCACAATGGAGCTGAAAATGACTGGTATTTGCTACAGATGGGCAGTGTGTGTGGGGAATATTATGAATCGGGGCAGCCAGGCAGGGTGTGTGGGCAGTGTGTGGGGGTATATTATAAGTGGGGGCAGGTGTGGTGTGGGTATATTATGAGTGGGGGCAGTGTGTGGGGGGTATATTATGAGTGGGGGCAGTGTGTGGAGGGTATATTATGAGTGAGGGCAGGTGTGTGGAGGGTATATTATGAGTGGGGGCAGTGTGTGGAGGGTATTATTATGAGTGGGGGCAGTGTGTGGGGGGGTATATTATTAGTGGGGGACAGTGTGCGGGGGGTATATTATGAGTGGGGGCAGTGTGTGGGGGGATATATTATGAGTGGGGGCAGTGTGTGGGGGGTATATTATGAGTGGGGGCAATGTGTGGAGGGGTATATTATGAGTGGAGGCAGTGTGTGGGGGTATTATTAAAAATATGAGTGGGGGCAGTGTGTGGAGGGTATATTATGAGTGGGGGCAGTGTGTGGAGGGTATATTATGATGTGGGGGAGTGGTGGCAGGGTATATTATGAGTGGGGCAGTGTGTGGAGGGTATATTATGAGTGGGCATCGAGGAGGGAAATTCGAATCCGCAGAGGCCCGGGCGTAGTGGCGTAGCTAGCGTGGGGGGGGGGCGGTCCACCCCAGGCGGCACGTGTGTGGGGGCAGCAGAAGAGACGGGATTTGAACTCCCCGCCCGGGCAGCACATCCGACGGTGGCGGTGGCTCAGGCAGCGCTGCGCTGGGTAGGTGTGTGAGGAGCAGGCGGCAGGGCGGGTACAGCTTCAATGCTGGTGTCAGTACACTGTGCATCAATTTGCAGAGGCTCCAGTAGCTGGGAACAGCCGAAGATGGGGTGCAGGGATGGGGTGCAGGGATATGGATGGGGCACAGGGGGGATGGGGGGCAGGGTGCAGGGATGGGGCACAGGGGTGCTTGGATATGGATGGGGTGCTGGGATATGGATGGGACAGGGGTGCTGGGATGGGGCACACAGATATGGATGGGGCACAGGGGTGCAGGGATGGGGCACAGGGATATGGATGGGGCACACGGGTGCAGGGCTGGGGCACAGGGGTGCTGGGATATGGATGGGGCACAGGGGTGCATTGATGGGGCACAGGGGTGCTGGGATATGGATGTGGCACAGGGGTGCAGGGATGGGGCACAGGGGTGTTGGGATATGGATGGGGGCACAGGGGTGCAGGGATATGGACGGGGTGCTGGGATATGGATGGGACAGGGGTGCTGGGATATGAATGGGACAGGGGTGCAGGGATATGGATGTACACAGGGGTGGTCCGGGTGCATGGTGCTGGTGCCGAGTGCAGGCGAGCTGGAGACCGGGAGCCGCAGAGGAAGAAGCTGCCGGGATGAGGGATCCGGAATCAGGAGCGTGGAGTCAGGTAAGGCGCTGTTACAGCCGAAGATAGCAGCCTGGGGGGGACAGAATGGAATAGATGGATGGATGGGGCGGCCTGGAAGAGGGGGCAGAATGGGATGGATGGATGGATGGATGGATAGATGAGGCGGCCTGGAAGAGGGGGCAGAATGGATGGATGGGGCAGCCTGGAAGAGGGGGAAGAATGGGATGGATTAATGGATGGACAAGGTGGCTTGGAAAAGGGGGCAGAAGATGGATGGAGGAGGGGGGCATGGAAAAAGGGGCAGAAGATGGATGGATGGGTGGATGGGGGAGAAGGTACATGGAACGTAGGGGAGAAGCTACATGGATGAGGGAGAGGCTGCATGGAACATGGGAGGGGAGAGGCTGCATGGAACATTGGAGGGGTGTGGGGGGGAGAGTATGAACTGCATGGGACATATGGGGGGTGAACAGTATGGGATATGTGGAAGGAGGATGAGCAGTATGGCATACACATTTATATAGGGAACGTACTGTCCTGGTGATGTATTGATGGTGGTTCTGATTATGTATTATTGTATTGATGGTGGTTTTGGTCATGTACTGACGGGTTATAGTGATGATGTATTATTGAATTGATGCGGGTTCTGATGATGTATTGACTGGTTTTGGTGATGTATTACTGTATTAACAATGGTTCTGGCAATATACTGACAGGGGTTCTAGTAATGTGTTATTGTATTGATGGTGGTTCTGGTGATGTAGTCATGTGGATGTTGTAATCTTTAACTTAACAGACTTGATCCTAAAACATTATAGACATTGCTTCCGGATTATCAACGACCAAAGGGGCGGCAGCTGCGGCAAACTATTCGACCGCCCCGGGGGCGCCACAAACAGTTGCTACGCTACTCAGGCTGCAGAATTCTAAGTTTTCGACGGATCCGTCAGCGAAAAGGCTGACAGTAGTCTGATCCTATCCTTACCAACTCCACAGCCCTGTTTACAG
This sequence comes from Allobates femoralis, assembly GCA_033576535.1. Taxonomy (NCBI): domain Eukaryota; kingdom Metazoa; phylum Chordata; class Amphibia; order Anura; family Aromobatidae; genus Allobates; species Allobates femoralis. The sequence continues at coordinate 290,272,486 of JARQOC010000005.1, forward strand.
CATGCTATATGCTGCAGGGGGGTTCACACAGACCTGCAGCATGCTGTTTGAAGTCCTGTTGGGTTTTGCCCGCGGAGTGAGACTTCTTTGCCTCTTATCTATGCACTGACCTGTCAAATGCGGTGTACATCACGCTCATACGCCAATTCTAACAGTTCTGTGTGTACAAGTGGTGCAGAAGTCCCGCTCTGCAGGCAAAATCCAACATAACTGCAAACACTGATAGTAAGAAAGTAGTGTTTTTAAATCACTCCTGCAGGCCCTTCACAGGCAGTGCCGGGACAAGGCATTTTGGTGCCCTAGGCAGGTAAGGCAAACGGCGCCCCCCCCCCCCCCCGAAATATGTCTGGGAATAAAAATGTCAACATACTTTGAAAGTAAATTAAATTTAACGGGGACCTATAAAAGGTTTGTCCAACCACACTACAGAGACATACTGATAGGTTGTTAACATTGTGAGGCCCAATGGGGACAGTGTTCATGATGTATGTAAAGTGCTGTGGAGTTCATAGTGTAATATAAATGCAAAAAGTATTATTCTTAATATTATGTCACAATACCAGGATCTGAGGATCTTCTATTTCGAGGTCAGGGACTCTCTGATGCCATGTTGCTGCTTGTCTCGCTGTTGTCCTCTTTTGACACTGCAGTGCGGTGGACAAGAGAGCATTAACTGGTTAATAACAAGAAGTATGGAGTGTGTACTGAGCCATAAACCCTCCCCTTACCATGAAGTATGGAGTGTGTACTGACTGAGCCATAAACCTCCTCATACCATGTCCAGCAGACATTGTAGGATTACTACCCGTATATACTCGTGTATAAGTCGACCCGTGTATAAGCCGACCCCCTTACTTTTGCCCCAACACCTGGGAAAACCTATTGACTCGTGTATAAGCCGAGGGTGGACCCCAGCACAGGTATACAGCCCCCAGCAGTGTGGTATACAGCAGCCTCCCCAGTGGTATATACAGACCCCAGTGGTAATACAGCAGCCCCAGTGGTAATACAGCAGCCCCAGGGGTAATACAGCAGCCCCAGGGGTAATACAGCAGCCCCAGGGGTAATACAGCAGCCCCAGGGGTTATACAGCAGCCCCAGGGGTAATACAGCAGCCCCAGGGGTAATACAGCAGCCCCAGGGGTAAAATAGCAGCCCCAGGGGTAATACAGCAGCCCCAGGGGTAATACAGCAGCCCCAGGGGTTATACAGCAGCCCCAGTGGTATATACAGCAGCCCCAGTGGTATATACAGGCCCCAGCAGTATATACAGCAGCCCCAGGGGTAATACAGCAGCCCCAGGGGTTATACAGCAGTCCCAGTGGTATATACAGGCCCCAGCGGTATATACAGCAGCCCCAGCGGTATATACAGCAGCCCCAGTGGTATATACAGGCCCCAGCAGTATATACAAGCCCCAGCAGTATATACAGCAGCCCCAGTGGTATATACAGGCCCCAGCAGTATATACAGGCCCCAGCAGTATATACAGCAGCCCCAGTGGTATATACAGCAGCCCCAGTGGTATATACAGGCCCAGCAGTATATACAGCAGCCCCAGTGGTATATACAGGCCCCAGCAGTATATACGGCAGCCCCAGTGGTATATACAGGCCCCAGCAGTATATACAGCAGCCCCAGTGGTATATACAGGCCCCAGCAGTATATACAGCAGCCCCAGTGGTATACACAGGCCCCAGTGGTGGTATACACAGGCCCCAGTGGTGGTGTATACAGGGCCCAGTGGTGGTGTATACAGGGCCCAGTGGTGGTGTATACAGGCCCCAGTGGTGGTGTATACAGGCCCCAGTGGTGGTGTATACAGGGCCCAGTATGCGGACCGGGGGGGGGGGCGCCTTTGCACACTGACTCACCGGTCACCGAGGCCGCCGTCACCGTGCATCTGCTGCTGTAATGAGGAGGAGAGGAGGGGCGGGCAGAGCTGCGGGACAGGAAGTCGGAGTCCCGCCCTCCTTCCTCTCTCGCCGACGCGCCGCGGCTGGCGGCAGCCAGCACGGGGCCCCCCAGGGGGTGCGGGGCCTCCCAGGGGCGCGCAATGGGCCCCTCATGCATGGGCGTACCCAGGATCAAAACTAGGGGGGAACAGGCCATTGTCGTTACCGTCTCCTATGGTACTCTGTCACACCAGCCCGAACGTCTTATCCGGCCCGGTGCATTGTGGGTGCTGATCACATGTTCAGCCGGGCTCCGGCGCATGCCCAGTGCACATATTGAAGCTGCCCGTACATGTCATAAACCCCCACAATGCACAGGACTGGATATGACGTTCTGGCCGGCGCGTCAGAGTACCACAGGAGACGGGAGTTTCAAAAAGAGGTGGAAACAACAGAAGGAACACTGATGCCCTTTAAAGGGAACCTATACTGGACAACATGTGCTCATTACATACACACCATACATGTTTTTTACACAGAGACACAAGCCACACACATATACACAGACAAAAGCCAAACACACACAGAGACACAAGCCACATACACACACAGACAAAATCCACACACAGGCAAGCCACAACTTACACACATAGACACAAGCCACACGCCACACACAGACACGAACCCACACACAGACTAAAGCCGCACACACGCCACACACAGACACAAGCGCACACACAGGCACAAAGCACACACAAGCCCACACACAGACACAAGCCACATACACACAATCCACAGACATAAGCCACACACACAATCCACACATAAGCCACACACACACACCGACACACAAGTAACACACAGACAAATGCCACACACAGACATACACAGGCCACACACACAAGCCACAGACACAGAGACACAAGCCACACACAGAGACGGAAGCCACACACACACAGACGGAAGTCACACACAGAGACGGAAGCCGCACACGCAGAGACACAAGCCGCACACACAGACACAAAAGCAACACACAAATGCCACACACAGACACATACACAGGCCACACACACAGAGACACAAGCCACACACACACAGAGAGACACAAGCGACACAGACACAAGCCACCGACAGCCACAAACTACACATATAGACACGAGCCACACACAATCCACACAATCAAAACACACAAGCCAAGCACACACAGACACAAAAGCAACACACAAATGCCACACACAGACACATACACAGGCCACACACACAGAGACACAAGCCACACACACAGACACAAGCCACAGACACACAATCCACACACACACACACACAACACCCAAATAATTGCCAAACACATGCACAGGCCACACACACAGACAAGCCACAGACACAGAGAGACATGCCACAGACACAGACTCAAGCCACAGACACAAGCCACAGACACACAGACACAAGCCAGACACACAGACACAAGCCACAGACACACAATCCACGCACACACACAAATAAATGCCAAACACATGCACAGGCCACACACACAGACACAAGCCACAGACACAGAGACACATGCCACAGACACACAATCCACGCACACACACAAGACACAGATAAATGCCAAACATGCACAGGCCACACACACAGACACATATACACACATATATACACACACATACACCCTCACATGTATACACAGACACACACATTTATATACACATATACACACTGTACACACACGCACACATATATACACAGACACACACACATATATACACACTGTACACACACACATATATATACACACACACACACATTTATATAAACATATACATACTGTACACACCCATACATATATACACACAAATACACACTGTACACACACCCACACACATATATATACATATATACACAGACACACATTATATATATACGTATACATACTGTACACACCTATATATACACACATATATACACAGAGACACACATTTATATACACACTGTACACCCCCCCCACACATATATAAATAAACACATATACACACTGTACACATATATACACACATACACAATGTACACACACACATATAAACAGACACACACATATATATACATATACACACTGCACACACACATATATACACACATAGACATATAAGCACAAACTTACACAGATGCACACATACACATATATGAGCAGTGTTTTGTTCTTTGCTTACCTCTGAGTGTGGAGGGAAGGAAAGTTGCAGGGCAGCTGTGTGAGCTCACAGGAGACCCGGCAGTGTTTTATAACTGTGATGTGGCTGGGCACATGTAATGCCAGCCAGAGCAGCCCATCCCCCACTTCCCCCTGCACTCTAGCCCCCCCTCTCCTCCTCAGCACAGATTCACAGAAAGGAGATAAGCGATGCTTTGCAGGCTGCCTCTCTGTAAAGCATCGCATACTAATTAGCCATGTGGTGGCTTTCCTGCTCCCTGTCCACGCTGGGTACGCCCATGCCCTCATGAGGTAAAAATGCGCCCTTCACAAGATGGCGCCCTAGGCGATCGCCTAGGGTCGCCTAGCTGTCGTCCCGGCCCTGTTCACAGGTGCCACAATATAGCACATGTGTAGAATCACATTTTGATACATTTAGGGTATGTGCACATCGGACGTTTTGTGGGCTGTTTTTTAGCGTTTTCCGTCGGCGGTTTCCGCTGAGTTTTATGTTAATTTATGTTAATCCTAACCACCGGTTGGATTAACATGCTAGTCAATGGAGTTTAGAAAACGCTGTGTACATTAGAACGGTGTTTTTTTTTCTCCTTTCCAGTTTCTTCACCGGTTTTCCACCGGTTTTCAAAGATAGAGCAAGTGACTTCTTTTGAGCGTTTTTCCAGCGGATCTAGCTTACAAGTCCACCAAAAACCAGTCTGGAAAACGCTAAGAAAAACGCCGGGGAAATCGTCAAGAACACGCTGTACAAACGCTAATAAACCGATCGCAAAACGTTAGCAAAACGCTAACAAAACGAGGGACACTGCTGAGTTCAGAAAACTCAGTTTCTGCAATTCTACACCGGTTTTAGGACGGTCTGCAAAGATGCAGACCCGTCCGATGTGCACATACCCTAAGTCCTCTTTCACTTTCGCACAAACATGCGGTCCAGACAGCAATGTTCCTCTATGGCCCCCCTTCGCATGTGCGCATGGAGCGTGTCTCAGTGTGGAGCAGATGCGTGTCTGTGTGCTCCACACGGTGACATGCTTGTTTTTCAGCAGAAGCATCGACCCATTCAGGTCAGTGGGTCCGTGCAAAACGTCTTGCACACGGATGTCCTCTTTGTGACATCTGTGTGCATGGACATGAGCCAGGTGTTTAAAATTTATAAACAAAGATTTTTATACTCGCCTGCTTCCAGCGCTGTCTGTTCCTCTCACTTCCGGGGCCGCTTATTAAGCTCATCTATTATTCACTACACTGACAGCTGCAGTAGACCGGAAGAGAGAGGAACAGGCAGCGCTGGAGGAAGGTGAGTATAAAAGTAACAAGCTCTCCGTGTGATATTCAGACATCACCCAAACAGAACACAGACATTACACGTGTCATGTGTGATACACGGATACAGGCCCCCCCCCCAAAAAAAAACAGCCTGTCTCACACGTACGTGATTTGCATGGATGTGTGAAACAACCCTTTTAGTGAGGGGAGGGGCCTCCCTGTGGACAAGTAGTGGCCATTATAATTATGGAGCTATTCATATGTCCGTCATTTTCATGGACGTAAGTCCTTGCAAAACAGACATACCTGTTTTTTTCCAGTGAGCCACATGACAATGGCCAATACCTGTCTATGGGTCCATGAAAGACACGTACAGCACATGGATGGCATTAGTTAATAGTCCATGTGCTGTCTGTATTTCACATTGGAAAATAGAGGAGATTTTTGGTCATTTATGTCTGTATCCATCCTTGAAAATGACTTATTGTAAAATCTGACATATTGACCATACCCAAATGACACCGATACCATTTTTTCATGTATGTGTTTAAACACAGGACGTATGAATAATGCCTTAGGCCAGTTTCAGGTTCGGCGCTCACTGGGAGCTGTCCGCGGTCCTGACACTGTTAGCAGTGGGACTTCTCCATAGTTGCTGAGACTTCAGCACCGGCCGTCCAGCTCCCGGGTGCCAGATTTTGTCGGCTTTGGTGCAATCCAGCGTCATAGACCCCTATGTGAGGGGGCACCGGACCGTGACAATCCGGAAGATCCGAGATTCTCAGCTTTTTTCCCATGGACACAAAACGTTGCTTGCAACATTTTTGTGTCTGGGAGAAAACCCTGCATCCTCCCGGACACAGGGAAACCGGACGGCATATAGCTGCCATCCAGGTCAATCTGGGCCCCATAGGAATACTATGGGGCCAAAATCAGATCCGGGGCTGTCTGGTTCACAACGTACAGCCCCGGATCACAAAAAACATGATGTGAAACCGGCCTTGGTCATATACTGGGCAACATTATAAGGGTGGCGTTTTTAAAATCGGTCCGTTTGTCATCCAGGAGAGTCGGATGAGTGTCATCCGTTTTTTGGTGCATTTGGCATCCAACTGCATTTCTCTCAGATTACATCCGTGTGCAATCTGTTCTTTCCTCAGCAGCTATTAGTGTAGAATCATTTACAGGATCATTTTACATTGTTCTCAGCTACAGAATGATAATGTATCAGTGAAAAAAAAACGGATGCCACTCGGAGTCTCTGTCAGTGTGGCCGTGATTGTCGGATCATAGACTTGATTGGCGAGTCTCGCGTGTGAATCGAATACTGTCGCAGAATGTTGTAACTTTTTTCGCATCAGAATTGGATAAAAAAGCGTCCGCCATACACAAATCTGCTCTCATACATTGATTAACATTGGTCTGACTGCAATGTGAGACAATCACACATTGCAGTCATCCGAGTTTCACGCCAGTGTGTCCGTACCTAATAATAAAATCCATATAGTAATCCTACAATGTCTGCTGGACATGCTATGGGGGGGTTTATAGCTCAGTTAGTACACTCCATACTTCTTGTTATTAACCAGTTAATGCTCTCTTGTCCACCGCACTACAGGATCAAAAGGGAAAGACAGCGAGACAGGCAGCAACATGGCATCAGAGAGCGCCTGACCTCGAAATAGAAGATCCTCAGATCCCGGTATTGTGACGACATATGAAGAAATATTTTTTTACATTTATATTACACTATGCACTCGACAGCACTTTACATACATCAACACTGTCCCCATTGGGGCTCACAATGAAAACATCCTACCAGTATGTCTCATATTGTATATCGCCTTTCTTTGATATCACCTTCACAAATATTGCATTTATTGAACTTGTCAGGTTTTGGATGTTTTAAGATTGCATTTGTTTGCAGGATGTCATAATTGACTCCCAGAGCTTCTGGTTTGTCGGTTAATGTCTTACAGCATCTTAGATTTGTTTTGCTTAAAGGTACTTCCAAGTTTCTCAATAGGGCTGAGATCAGGGGAGACTGGTAGCCACACCATGGTTTTCTCTACTTTTATGTCCACAGCAGCCAATTACTCAGGGCTATGCTCTGTACCAAGAGATGGTGCATTGTCATGCATGGGGATGATTTTGTATGAAGAAAAAAAAGTAGTCAGTTTAAAAGTATATATTCAAAAAAGAGAATAAAGAAAGGCAGCACTCCAGTATAGGGTGGTGGAAGGGTGTTTAATCCAAGAAAATCATACCATTAAACAGTTGTTAGTGCGGTGGGGAGAGGGAGTGAGAGGTCTCGGAACGACGGTACCCGTTTCGTATCGTGTAGTGAGTACTTCTGCGGGTTCCATTATATATCCGCAAAGTATCACTACACATACGAAACGTACCGTCGTTCCGACGGCTCTCACTCCCTCTCCCACCGCACTAACAATGTTTTAATGGATTTGATTTTCCTGGATTAAAACACCTTCCCCAAACCTTTACGGTGAGTGCCGCCTTTCTTTATTCTTTTTTTGAAATCTCAGATTATTCATTAAGGCTGTGCAACACCAGGCACCGGGATAGCCACAGGCCTTTTAGCAGAGCTCCACAGGGTAGTGCCCGTCATTGGACTCTTTTTTTGCATTAAAAGTATATATACTTTGCCGTGGTCCTTTTCACTCCTTCATGGACCCTATAGGGGCAAACTAACTCTATCTACATGATTACGACCGAAAACATGACTGCCACCTCCTTGCAGGGACATGGTGGTGGTCATCTAGCAACCATCACTACTCCAACCATAATGGGAACCTCTCAGCTCCTTTTAGCCCCTCCTGTCACTACTCTGCACCTTGCTAGCTCATCCCTAACCATCCAAAAGATGATTTATCACCTTATTGTTGCCTTTTGCACATAAACAAATTAAAATCATTAAAAGATTTTTATTCTCTCTATTTATTTCAAAGAGTCTGTCTGCAGGGGGCGTGGCACAGCGGGGGCATGGCACAATGGGGGGCTGGTGCGACGGGGGCGTGGTGCGACGGGGGGGCAGGGGCAGCACCGCTGACAGTGCCTAGGGCGGCAGGAACTCCAAATACGGGCCTGGATAGGATGATGTTCAGTAGGAGGCTGAAAGTCTTCAGTAGATAATCCTCTAACCCAATTTTCAGAAGCTGGTGGCTGTAGGATGAGTCTAATTGCTCTCCCTCTGAAGCTAGAGAGTCAGTTTGGTGTTAGTGGAGGGGTATTACTAATCACTCTTTGGCATGGAATGGGTGGGTGGATCAATTTAGGAGACTACCAGCCTCAGAGTACTGTCCAGGACTGACAGTGACTTAGGGTATAGGGGTTATAGAACTGAGTGCTGAAAGATAACTGTCCACCTTCAGGTGCCCTTAGAGCTGTCAGTACCAGCCCTCCTGTCAGACACTCTGTGGTGCCTAGGTATACAGGCTGTACAGCAGGGATCTTTTGGGTTACTCTGTGATCCCCGCTATGGGGGCAGAGCTTCAGCGGCTTCGACTTGCCTTCAGGAGCCTCGGTGAATTGCAGCTGGGAGTGGTGAGGAGACTGAGCTCGGTACCACCGAGCCCCTCTGAAATACTTGGTGGGGTAGGCAGAGCTTAGGCGAGGCTTCCGCGGTCTCCGGACTTCACTACACGATGCCGCGGCATCAGCCTTTGACATGGGACCCTGGGACAGGTGTGAGGTGAGGAGGAGAGTAGACCGAGAACAGCTCACCTGACCGTACGCGGGGCTTTGGCGGGGAGGCGGAGTTTCTGTGGCTCCAGCGCGACCGCAACTATAGGCCGCGGACACGGCCTGCTCTGCAGCGCCTGCAGTGGTGAGCTGGGCAGAAGTCAGTAAACAGCTGCGTGGGCTCGGGATGGATCTTGGGAAGCCGATGGAGTTGAGGGGAGCTTGCGGAGACAGTCCAGCCGCTGCTTGGGATCTCACCGAGGTTGGGCCTCTGGGCCTGTGGGATGACGCCATCTGCAGCTACAGCCTGGATGGTTGGCAGATGGGAGCTCTCTTGCAGGATTCACCTTTTTTTAATGGCTGGGTGGATAGTACAGTAGATGCTGAAAACTGCTGTGCTGCTTGCTGGTAAAAAGGCGAAGCAGTGTGCTCAGATGGCTGTGGATGACATGGAGAGCAGTGCAGTGCTTCTTCACAGCATGGCAGCCACCTTGGATATATCAGGTCTATGCAGTTGTGGTGCCCCAATGGTCAGTACGCCACAGTAGAGGTACTGCACCCAAAACAGAGTGTGTAGTATCCCAGAGAGTAGTCGAGGAGAGAAGTCGAGAAGAGTCTAGTCTGAGGGACGAAGCAAGGAACAAGTCCTAGAGGAACACCACAGGGTGGGTGCCCGAAAAGGAATGGCGACCCAGACAGAGAGGGGAGACCCAGTGCCAGACTGTCTGAGAAATCAGTCCGGGGGAATCCCGGTCCACAACAGGGTACCGGCTCCGAGTTGCGGTGCAGGCGATTCCAGCCTTGAGCCGCCAATACTGGTGGGTCGCAGGTCTGCAAGCAGCCCCCGACCTCGCCCACACCGGCAGCCCCCCAGGTATCCTCAAACTGGGTTGAGCCCCTTAGAGAAGAGAGGTCACCTCATCACACCCGACGGGCCTGGTAGAAAGTGGGTTGTACAGGGCAGCGCAAGGATAGTAAGGAGGCGCAAGAACAGAGGACAGTGAACGTACTAAAGAAAGAACACCTGAAAGCCTCAGAAAGACTTTGTTCCCTCTGGAGACTACGTGGCCAGCTACCCGCAAAGACTGTGTAGCTGTGTACCTGAACTGCTGAGAACTGTTGCCAGTAAAGTACCTGTACAGAGTCAGCAAGCCTCCGGTGTCTTATTCTGTTAATTTAAGACGCAGCTGCTGCCACATTGACCCGCTCGGCAGCAGCACTGCCCCAGGGACCCCGCTCCGCTTGCAGGGAGCGTTATCAACTGGCTGCAATACCATCAACCTCAGAGGTCTGACAGCGGCGCTGGTGAGATCACCAGAAACTGCATGTGGTGTCACGAGACTTTCTTTTTATTATTTTTCCCTTTTAACAAGTGACCCCAGGGTACGGGTCGGGGCAGGCCACCAGTGACATCCCCTTACAGTAAATGCCAGGATACCGAGTTCCCAAAGACCCCTGGGCAGGTCACAGTCACAACGTAATACAATGCAGTATATATTTATATTTTATCTTGCCTTCTGTATATAATAGAGATATACTGTTTCATGACCTTTTTTAGTATGCTAAATGATGATACGCAGCACTCCAAAAATGACAGAAAGTGCCCAAGTAGGGTTCCAATCCATAATAGTAAATAGATGTCAAATTCAGCACTCAAGAGGATATGAAAAACAGAAGAATTTAATTTAAAGAATCCAAGAGATCCAGAATAATTTTAAAATTGTACACCTGGAACTTCATCACGATAAGGCCACGTGCACGCATTAAATATTTGGTCAGTATTTTACCTCAGTATTTATAAGCTAAAACCAGGTGTGAAAGAATCAGAGGAAAAGTATAATAGAAACACGTCACCACTTCTGCATTTATCACCCACTCCTGGTTTTGACTTACAAATACTGAGGTATAAAAAGCTCACCAATATTCAATGTGCGAATGTGGCCTTAGGTGGATTGTAGGTAATGAACTGAACATTTAAAGACAATAGTGCTGTAGAAGATGTAACAGCCGTCTCTGTATGTAGCGTGTTGTATACAGGACATGCAAATCTAAAGCCCAATCAGGCAATCCCCCTGATAAGCCCCTGTGAAGAAATGGGCGACCCTCACCCCTACATGGGCAACGCTTACGCTTGATTCACTGTGGATAATCTTTCATCAGACAAACTACCCAGTGTATTATTATATAGAAGCTTTAGTAAATGCATGTGTGGCGATCCACCTGGTTAGGCATCACAATTGGGGTACTGCACCCATAAATGAGTGTGCGGCAACCCCTGTCACAGTGGAAGGCAGACGTCTGTGGGAGGATCGCATCCTAGCACTCCCACACACCCACCTAGAATAGTTGGTTCTGGGCCTGTACCCTGGGGGGGTTAAGGGGAGAAGGGAGGACACACATTGAGTTTTAGATGGCACTGAAGGAAGACGGAGAATGGGGAGTCTCCGAGTGAGAAAAGGAGACTCCTAAGGAGGGGGCTTGGAGAGAGAGAGAGAATCCAGACAGCCCAGACTGAAGGAGGGGACCCCCCAAGCGTCCATACTCAGGGAGGGAACCCTGGTCTAGGTATACCGGAGTACCGGTTCCGAAGATGGTCAGGGAGTCCAGCCCCTGCGCTGAAAACACCGAAGGTTGTGGGTCTGTTTACCGGCCCCAACACCCTGTCTGGTGGGATCAGTCACACCAGGTTAACGCACTGGGGTCGAATCCCAGATGTCACGGGTGGCACGGATGACAGGGTAGAGGCCACGCGCAGACGGTCCCAGCGTTTGGCCAATCAGCCATAATGTTTGAGGACGGTCCGTCTTTCAGGGGCATTTACCTTCTGTGTAGATAGAGAGAAGGTATGATAAGATCTCCCTATCATGGGGAGACGGCTGGGAAGGTCTTGTGCTCGGTCTGGTTTCTACACCAGTATTCTGGGTCACTAGGACCCAGCAGGTTCTTCCCACCTTTATAAGGAGTTTCATTGCCCTCCCTCGGTGCAGGTGATATTTCCTTGGACACTCATTATCCTTGCTCCAGCAGAAGCTGAGGTTGTGGAGGTTGCTGTGCTCTGCTGCAAGATAAGTGTTTTCTTTCCCCATTGTCTGTTTTTCCTTGTGTTTGTCTTTAGTTGTTAGTGGAGGGGTCTAGTGAACCTCTCCATCTGATCCTTAGATAAGGTAGTGCTAGGATCAGAGAGGGACGAGGTTCGTGGTCGGCGACAGTTGAGGAAACTGTATAGGGACGTCAGGGCAGACAGGGTCAGCCCCAGGAAGACTAGGGGTCACCCGCTCCCTCTTGTGCCCATAGCTTTAGGGACTCCTTATTCCCCCCCCCCCCCCCGTCGTTGTCCTACGCTGAGTGTCTCTCCCGCTCCCAGCGTGACACCAGAGCAGGAGAGGGAGAGAGTATGGAGCTGGGATCGTCAGAGCACCTCAACGGGTCTGGTATTAAGCGGGCTACCCCGGACAGGCACTATCAGCAGGACACGGGTTAGGCCGGCTTCACACTGCGGGTCTGATCCGATCCGTGACTGTCAGGGTGAACCTGACAGCCCCAAACCGGATCAGCACACAGAACCGGAGGGCCAAATGTGTCCTCCGGTCCATTGTGCAGCCACACGCAACTGCCGCTGCTGATGAATCAGGACCCGCGGTCCTGAAACAACAGCGGCGTGCAGTCGCAGGTGTCCGGTTCCCAGATCCTCCCGGACCGGTGCAATCCAGCTCCATAGGTTCCCATGTTAGGGAGCGCTGGATTGCCCCAGATCCGGGAGGATCCGGGGGAAATCGGGAGATTCCGGGATACGGCAATTTGGGAAGATTTTTCTCCCCGGACACAAAAACGTTGCAAGCAACATTTTTGTCTCCGGTGAGAAAAATCCGAATTCTCCCGGATTCTTCCAGAGAGATGGAAACCGGATGGCAGAGAGCTGCCATCCGGCTCCATAGGATACTATGGGGTCCAAATCTGGTCTGGGGCTTTCTGGTTTACACCGGACTGCCCCGGATCGGATCTTGCCGCAGTGTGAAGTCAGCCTCAGATCCAAGAAGGCAGACTTCCAGAGAATCTGCAGCCCACTATGACTACCCGGCCGGATAAAGACTGTTTTGCCACTGTAAACTGTATCATCTTCTGCATAGTTCCAGTAAAGTACCCGGGTAGAGTGACTGAGTCTCTGTGTGCTTATTCACTGCTGCGCTGCAACTACTACCTCCATCATCTGCACCTTTATCCCTACAGGTGCATCTCTGCCCCGGAGGGCCAGCTATACCTGCAGGGAGCTATACCATCTCGGCTGCTGTACCATCACCCTCGGAGGACAGAAGCAGCGCTGGTGCTCAATCACCAGAATCTGCGGGTGGCGTCACGATAATCTCTATAAACTTTTATCTCCATTCCAACACCAACTATTCCCCTTTTTTAAGTAAGACCACAGAGCCATGAGTCTGGGCAGGCCACCAGTGACATCCCTACTGAAGCAGAGGGCCCAGATACCTGAGTCCCCATACCCTGGGCGAGTCAAATGTACTAAGGTCATGTAACCGTTTCTAATTCCACTTGCTTCCCAGAGTTAAAATAAAAGACCTTGTGATCCCCTCCCGTGCTGGCATAGTTCCAGCTCTGTCAGTAAGCGCAGTCATGGTGTCATGGTGGACATAGATCTGGTGGTCAGATTAGACAGTCTGGTGTCATAGTTGATATAGATCTAGTGGTTAGGATGAAATGTCTGGTATCATAGTGGATTTATATCTGGTGGTAAGGGTGGACTGTCTGGTGTCATAGTGGACATAGATCTGGTGGTAAGGGTGGACTGTCTGGTGTCATGGAGGACATAGATCTGGTGTTCACGATGGACTGTCTGGGGTCATGGTGGACATAGATCTAGTGGTCAGGATGGACTGTCTGGTGTCATATGGACATACATCTGGTGGTAAGGGTGGACTGTCTGGTGTCATGGTGGACATACATCTGGTGATCAGGATGGATTAATGGTGGACATAGATCTGGTGGTGAGGATGGACTATCTGAGGTCATGGTCAACATGGATCTGGTGGTCAGGATGGATTATCTGTGGTCATGGTTGGATCTAGGAGTCTGTGTGGTTAGGATGAGCCCTGGTGTCATGTGGAATAGATCTGGTGGTAGATGGATCTGTGTCAGGTGGACATAGATCTGTGGATAAGATCGGTGTTATCTGGTGTACGTGGACTGATCTGGTATCAGGATGGACATTGAGTCATGGTGGTAGATCTATCTGGTGTCAGGTGGACATAGATCATGGAGAATATAGATGGTGGATGCCTATCTGTCATGGTGGACATAATATGGTGGTAAGGTACAGTGTATGGTGACTAGATCGGTGGTCATGGTTGAGACATAGATCTAGTGGTCAGGATGGACTATCTGGGGTCATGGTGGACATAGATCTGGTGGTGAGGATGGCCTGTCTTGTATACTGTGGATATAAATCTGGTGGTCGTGATGGACTGTCTAGTGGTCAAGGTGGACATAGATCTGGTGGTCAGCATGGACTATCTGGGGTCATAGTAGACATAGATCTGGTGGTCAGGATGGACTATCTGCTGTCATGATGGACATAGATCTGGTGGTCAGGATGGACTATCTGGGTCATGGTGGACATAGATCTGGTGGTCGGATGGACTATCTGGGGTCATTATGGACATATATCTGGTGGTAAGGTGGACTATCTGGTGTCATGGAGGACATAGATCTGTGTAGGATGGCTGTCTGTATCTGTGGATATAATCTGGTGGTCTGATGCTGTCATGTAGGTGGACATAGATCTGGTGGTCAGCATGGACTATCTGGGGTCATATAGACATAATCTGGTGGTCAGGATGGACTATCTGCTGTCATGATGGACATAGATCTGGTGGTCAGGATGGACTATCTGGGGTCATGGTGGACATAGATCTGTGGTCAGGATGGACTATCTGGGTCATATGGACATAATCTGGTGGTAAGTGTGGACTATCTGGTGTCATGGAGGACATAGATCTGGTGGTGAGGATGGCCTGTCTTGTATACTGTGGATATAAATCTGGTGGTCGTGATGGACTGTCTAGTGTCAAGGTGGACATAGATCTGGTGGTCAGCATGGACTATCTGGGGTCATAGTAGACATAGATCTGGTGGTCAGGATGGACTATCTGCTGTCATGATGGACATAGATCTGGTGGTCAGGATGGACTATCTGGGGTCATGGTGGACATAGATCTGGTGGTCAGGATGGACTATCTGGGGTCATTATGGACATATATCTGGTGGTAAGTGTGGACTATCTGGTGTCATGGAGGACATAGATCTGGTGGTGAGGATGGCCTGTCTTGTATACTGTGGATATAAATCTGGTGGTCGTGATGGACTGTCTAGTGTCAAGGTGGACATAGATCTGGTGGTCAGCATGGACTATCTGGGGTCATAGTAGACATAGATCTGGTGGTCAGGATGGACTATCTGCTGTCATGATGGACATAGATCTGGTGGTCAGGATGGACTATCTGGGGTCATGGTGGACATAGATCTGGTGGTCAGGATGGACTATCTGGGGTCATTATGGACATATATCTGGTGGTAAGTGTGGACTATCTGGTGTCATGGAGGACATAGATCTGGTGGTCAGGATAGACTATATGGGGTCATGGTGGACATAGATCTAGTGATCAGGATGTACTGTCAGGGGTCATGATGGGCATAGATCTGGTGGTCAAGATGGACTGTCTGGCGTCATGGTGGACATAGATTTGGTGGTCAGGATGGATTGTCTGGTGTCATGGTGGACATAGATCTGGTGGTCAGGGTGGACTGTCTGGGGTTGTGGTTGACATAGATCTGGTAGTCAGAATGGACTTGTCTGGGGTCATGGTTGACATAGATCTGGTAGTCAGAATGGACTTGTCTGGGTCATCGTTGACATAGATCTGGTAGTCAGGATGGACTGTTTGGGATCATGGTTGACATAGATCTGGTACTCAGGATGGACTATTGGGATCATGGTTGACATAGATCTGGTGGTCAGGATGGACTTATGGGATCATGGTGGACATAGATCTGGTGTCAGGATGGACTGTTATGGGATCATGGTGGACATAGATCTGGTGGTCAGGATGGACTATATGGGATCATGGTTGACATAGATCTGGTAGTCAGGATGGACTGTTTGGGATCATGGTTGACATAGATCTGGTAGTCAGGATGGAATATCTGGGATCATGGTGGACATAGATCTGGTGGTCAGGATGGACTGTTTGGGATCATGGTGGACATAGATCTGGTGAGTCAGGATGGACTTTTGGGATCATGGTGGACATAGATCTGTGTGTCAGGATGGACTATATGGGATCATGGTGGACATAGATCTGGTGGTCAGGATGGACTGTTTGGGATCATGGTGGACATAGATCTGGTGGTCAGGATGGACTATATGGGATCATGGTTGGACATAGATCTGGTGGTCAGGATGGACTAGTATGGGATCATGGTGGACATAGATCTGGTGGTCAGGATGGACTGTTTGGGATCATGGTTGACATAGATCTGGTGGTCAGGATGGACTGTTGGGATCATGGTGGACATAGATCTGGTAGTCAGGATGGACTGTTGGGATCATGGTGGACATAGATCTGGTGGTCAGGATGGACTGTTTGGGATCATGGTGGACATAGATCTGGTGGTCAGGATGGACTATATGGGATCATGGTGGACATAGATCTGGTGGTCAGGATGGACTGTTTGGGATCATGGTTGGACATAGATCTGGTGGTCAGGATGGCTGTCTTGGGTCAGGGTTTGGACATAGATCTGGTAGTCAGGATGGACGTGTCTGGGTCATGGTGGACATAGATCTGGTGGTCAGGTGGATTGTCTGGTGTCATGGTGGACATAGATCTGGTGGTCAGGTGGATTGTCTGGTGTCATGGTGGACATAGATCTGGTGGTCAGGGTGGACTGTCTGGGATCATGGTGGACATAGATCTGGTAGTCAGGGTGGACTGTTTGGGATCATGGTGGACACAGCTCAGGGTGTCCTGGTTTGGTCACATTTGTGGTTGGCAATGTGATGACAAGGTCCTGCGGGCCCCTATTAGCAGGTCGTGAATATAGAAGGGATGGCTCTGGCTCTAGTGGGTACAAGCTGGGCAGGCTCATCAGTGACAGCATAGATGCACATCACTCCTGCAGTCAGTCGCTGTGGTGAAGTTAGCTCATCAGATCAGCAGCTGTCTGTCTGTCTCAGAGGGAAGATGCTTTATTGCTGTCCTAGTTCTGCCAGCACATTGTGGATGACTGGTACCAGGAATTACTGATAGAAAACTGGGTCAGCAGGAGAACAAATGGAGTCCTTGATAATCTCTGCAAGGCAGGCAGGCAGGGCTAGGATGTGAAGGTGTAACCTGTTCAGTGCCGGGCCGCTCCATCCACCCCCTCTCTGTCATGATGCAGAATAGCTGCAGACCCTGCGATTTAGGATGCAGCACAGGTAACTGAGCCCAGGGGGCGGGGCCCGGGTGACGTCCGGCACGGAGTGGGCGGGCCAGTGCATTATTAATGGTGCAGCAGCCAGTGGAGTGTCCGGGCTTCCTGCTGCCTCCATGTGAGCTGCAGTGCTCCTTCCCCTCCTCCAGAGCTGCCCTCCCCCCTCTTTTGTCAGGTCTGCAGATAAGAGACAGAAGGGACAGGACTGGCAGCAAGGCGATCAGGAGGATTTCACTGCACCACAAGGAGGCACGGACGGTGCCACAATGAAGGATGCCAACACATGCAGATGTGTAGGGGGTTGAGCGGACGGCATGCTATGTGCCAGCTCTGATCATTATCTGATGGCCACTGCTATGCCAGCTGGGATCTGAGGGCACCCGGTGGTTGGAGTCTGTGGCACCGCGATCACTCATCAGCAGTCTCCGAGTATCCTTGGAAAATGGCCACACTGCTGCGGAAAATAGGACTGATCCGTCTTCACGATCGAGATACGGAGGACCCCAAGCATCATCATCATCATCATCATCATCACCGCAACCAGCAGGGATCGCTGAAGAAGGGCAAGAACAGCAGCAACAAACAGCAGGGAGGCTCCGCAGGAGGAGGCAGCAGCAGCGGAGGGGGCAGCACAGCAGGGTGCTGCAGTAACACCACGGAGGGCATCCTGAGCCAGGCTGCCAAGAAGACTGAGCAGTGCCATAAGGACAAGAACTGTGCCAAAGAGACAAGCAGCACCCCTACTATTACTAAGGAGCCCAAACAGCCGGGGGCGGCACTGCCGGAGGGGGCAACAAGCAGAATGGAGGGGGCTCCTCACTGCAACCCCTCCTGCCCCCCAACAGGCAGCACTGCACCCAGGTGAGGAGCAGGAGGCTGATGAAGGAGCTCCAAGACATCCGCAAACTCAGCGACCACTTCATCTCGGTGGAGCTGGTGGATGACAGCCTGTTCGACTGGAACGTCAAGCTGCACCAGGTGGACAAGGACTCCACCCTGTGGCAGGACATGAAGGAGACCAACACTGAGTACATCCTGCTCAACCTCACCTTCCCGGACAACTTCCCCTTCTCCCCACCCTTCATGAGGGTGCTGAGCCCCAGGCTGGAGAATGGCTATGTGCTGGATGGTGGAGCTATCTGCATGGAGCTCCTCACCCCCAGGGGATGGTCCAGTGCCTACACGGTGGAGGCAGTCATGAGACAGTTTGCAGCCAGCCTAGTGAAAGGGCAGGTAAGTGTGAGGAGCAGCTGCCATGGGCAGTGGTGGTGAAGGCTACTGTCTGCCCTATCTAGGGGTGACATTGCTGGACTTGTACTATAGGAGCAGATCCACCTTCATGGAGGATTGATGGTTCATTGTACAATATGGCCCCCTGACAGGTGAACACTCAGCCTCTAGAGCCCTCCCAGCCTATTTACTGCATATCATCATCATCATCATCCTTTATTTCTGATTGCAGGTGGGATTGCATGGAAAATAATGAATGTGTCCTAGGTGCTAATGTGATATTGGGCCCAGAGCATTGTTCTCCAGTCATCAGCACATTGGGAAGATTGAAATTAGCCAGTGCCCATTCACTGACCTCATATATTAATTCATTGTCTAGCCTTTGTCACTTATTTTCAGATCACATCTGCTGGTGAGATTGCGGGTCTATAGTACCCAAAGGAATATTCCATACATCAGGGTTTGCCTCCTCAGGCTCTTCTACCACCAGTGAGCACTGCAGAATTGCTTTTATTTGGGGGTCATGTCTGCGGGGGGGCACAGCAAATGTGAGTTTATTTAGTTGATCTAGCCCAAGAACTGCTGATCATGAAGGTTATTCGGACTATAAATAATACATGGCTTCCTTATTATATCGCTAGCAGCACAAACACCACTGGTGATATGTCTCATGCAATTGATACATTTTAATGGACTTTTGTGCTTTGAACCCACAAGCCATATAGAGGTTGGTGTTACAGAGTACCCATAAGAAAGAGCACTCTACCATAATTGATGGTCACTGCGTTACATGGAGAATTACAATGGAGAACCCTCATTTTCTTCTAACGTTCATCAAATTGAGCCAAATATCACCTTGTCTATAGCTGAATTGGTACGGTACTATACCAAAGCTTGCTGGTAAAATACTTTATTAAATATATATATATATATAATATATAGAAAAAAAATAATTATATATATATATATCTTTTTTTTTTATCTGACATCTTGTACTAGTATGCTATAGACACCAGTGCGCTACATATCTGCAAATTATTGGGGTCACTTTGAATAATACCGGATGCCTTTGTTGGGTATGTGGATACGTCGTATTTATATGTACTGCACAATTACCCCACCGTCTGCTCTTCTGTTCCTTCCGATCGATTTACAGGTTATACAACCTTACCTAGAATTATCACTAGAAAAGTGAATCTTTACCTATAAGGGCTATGAATACACAGTACATCTGATGATCAATTGAAAATAAAAATATAGGGTATGAGCATTCAGATGATGAGCGAAGTGAACGCAGAAGCTTTTTGGTGAAGGTTACACGTAGTGTCAAAATTGTATATTGTACATACACCGAGTCATGTATGGAGGACATTACACAGTCTATACTGAAAGCCATGCAATAAATGATGACCTATATAGGGAAGTATCTATCTACGTGTGTGTGTGTATATATAGATATAACAATGTATGCAGGATATTTTGTATGCTATGTAAATACACAGATTCTTTTCTAACATCCCTGTTTTGCATCAGGAGCCTCCATAATTTCCTGCTGTTATTACTGGGGGTCTCCATGTGTAAGCGCTGATTCTGTAGTGAAAAAAGAAGCCTAATCCAATGGTTATTGAAATCAATAGATGTGCAGTGTTTTCAGTGATTGGTGAGGAACGTCATATTTTAGGTAGCAGATGCCCGTTCAATTACCTTGACAAACATCCTCTTCACAAAACCTCTTATAGACAGAGAGGGTAAGGCTGTCCGTATATTGGGTAACATAACAAGGGTATATCCTAGTGACTATTAATCTCCTGCTTGTCGTTTGGGTATCCAAATAGTGTTTTTTCCTGGCAACCATCAATAGGTCTTGATGCATGATGCCATTTTTGGCCTAATGATCATTAGGTTAGTCAACCAGGACCACAAAGGAAAGAAGTAACAAGGGGAAGGCAGCTGTTACGGTTTCCATTATCTTTTATGAGGGGGCTACTAAATTAGTGTTGAAGGCTACAACCGGTAGAAATTTGGTTCAAATCATTAACTTGTGTTCTAAATGATTTTGTTGTCAAAATGTCATTTTTCCTAGAATGGTTTTGAAGGTCTGTACTAAGTTTTGTACTGATAAACAGAAAGATTGACTCCGCTATAATCACCCTAAGGGTACCTTTACACGCGGCAACATTTCTAGGGTGGCTACAGGTAACTTACTGGCTGCAGTGAAATCATGGAGAGATTATTCCATTTGTACACAGCAACAAGATAGAACCTTGTCTCCATGATTTCACTGCAACCAGTAAGTTACCTGTAGCCACCCTAGAAATGTAGCCGCGTGTAAAGGTACCCTAAAGGTACCGTCACACGGGGCAATTTTGCTAGCAATTTCACTGGCAATTTGCTGGTTGCAGTGAAATCATGGACACATTGTTACATTTGTACACAGCAAAAAAATAGAACAATGTGTCCATGATTTCACTGCAACCAGCAAATTGCCAGTGAAATTGCTAGCAAAATTGCCGCGTGTGACAGTACCTTAAAGGGGATTTGTCAACATTAAAAAAAATTTTGGTAGCTGCTTATGTAAAATGTCAAGCTTTGTTAGCTCCATCGTGCCTTGCTGGGTTTTGATTACTGTTTGTAGCAAGGTGCTGTGCCAACAAATGACCATGGCCAGGGCTGCCACCAGAAATTTCAGGGCTCCATACTGACAAACATTTCAGGCCCCCTTGAGACTCTGCTCAGGCTCCACCCCAGCTCTGCCTGCACCCCTTGAACAACCCACAGTCCCATCACCCACTCGTGGAAAAAGTCCTCCATATGTGAAGACACAAGCTGCAAATGCACATGTATACACAATAGAGACTGCCGCGGGCTGCATACACAATAGAGGTGAATAGGGGGGCCCGGGCACCTGCGCTTAATAAAGCTTTAAGTAATTACCCCAGTGCCCGGGCCCCCGCTCTTCACCAGGGCCAATACACCAGTAAGAGTAATAATGCCCTGATAACAGCCCTGACCATGGCAATCCCTGGCTTTAGCAGTAATGCCAGTATGTTCACCACCAATGACTGTAGTGATAGGAACAGAGACCAGCAGGGCATCTAAACGAAGAATATACATACAAATTATTATTATTAT
The DNA here is from genome assembly GCA_033576535.1 of Allobates femoralis. Lineage (NCBI taxonomy): Eukaryota > Metazoa > Chordata > Amphibia > Anura > Aromobatidae > Allobates > Allobates femoralis. The sequence continues at coordinate 290,294,395 of JARQOC010000005.1, forward strand.
TTATTTATAGAGCACCATTCATTCCATGGTGCTGTACATGAGAAAGGGTTACATACAACAAGTTACAAATATAATGAACAAAGTGACAGACTGATACAGAGGGGAGAGAGGCCCCTGCCCTTGCGGGCTTACATTCTATAGGGCAGTGGGGAGGGAGACAGTAGGTTGGGTCTGTTCGGGTGGTGCTGGAATGCCAGGTCCGGTGGTGGTGGAGCTCCGGGTCCAGTGGTGGTGAGGTGGCACTGTGGTCATTGCAGGCTGTAAGCTGTTCTGAAGAGATGGGTTTTCAGGTTCCGCTTGAAGTTCTGAGTTTAGGGGACAGTCGGACGTGATCGGGTGCAGAGTTCCAGAGGATGGGGGATGCTCGGGTGAAGTCTTGCAGGCGGTTAGATGAGGAACGTACAAGTGTGGAGAAAGAAGGAGGTCGTGGGAGGATCGAAGATTACGAGTTTGATGATATGGGGAGGTTAGTTCTGAGATATATGGGGGGACAGATTGTGGATGGCTTTGTAAGTCAATGTTAGTAGTTTGAATTGGATACGCTGGTGAATTGGGAGCCAGTGGAGGGATTTGCAGAGGGGAAAGTGGAGGAATAGCGAGGAGAGAGGTGGATTAGTGGGCAGCAGAGTTAAGGACAGATTGAAGTGGTGCAAGAGTGTTAGCAGGAAGGCCACAGAGTAGGAGGTTGCAGTAGTTAAGGCGGGAGAGGATGAGGGCATGCATGAGTAGTTTAGCAGATTGGGGGTTGAGGAAGGGACGGATTCTGGCAATGTTTTTGAGTTGGAGGTGGCAGGAGGAGGCAAGGGCTTGGATGTGCGGTTTGAAGGACAAGGCAGTCAAGTGTTACTCTGAGGCAGCGGACTTCAGGTACAGGGCAAAGTGTGATGTCATTTATTGTGATAGATAAGTCTGGCAAGGAAGGTGTGTGAGATGGAGGAAAGATGATGAGTTCGGAGGTGACATCTGTGCCAGAACAATACAAATGTCATTTTCCAGCATAGCAAAGGTGTAGTTTGGCCCTAAAGGGATGGTCATTCCAGAGTAAACCTTCAGCAAGCAGTGAAACGTGCTGAACATCAACAGTGTATATCATACACTCAAAGATTTGGCGTTGCCAGCTGGCTTGAACAGTAATCATGTGCTCACATGTATGCAATTTGCATTCTTGTGACTTGCTGACTAGCTTCTCATCCTCTTTCCTCCAATAGAGCAGTGAGAGAAGTACAATTCATGCACATATACAATGAATAAAAAATAAATTTGATTTTTAAAAATTGACTTTATTATGAGATTCATGTGCTCAGTATGATATTCCATATTTGAGCGTGTGCACATATAAAAATATCTAATAAGATGTCACGAGTCTGTGACAGCTTTTGTATTGTTTTACATTAGGTGTTAATGCCTTCAGTACCAGCAAGGGTTAATGGTGTTTCTTTGCTGACAGTACTAGTAAGGCTTGCTGCAGTGTATGTCCACTCCCATTTCTCATTAAGTAGTCATGTGTTCCTTCAGCTGCTGTCGGGGATAGCTCATTCTTCCCTCTACCGGCCTGGAATGTGGATGTGTGTGAGCCACTGTTGCGAAGATCAGCGACCTGTCGCCGTTTCCCCCTGCTGCTGTCTGGAGTTAAGCAGCAGCTTTAAGTAGTATTTATTTCGGGTTTTCACTTTTTCCTTTGTGTGCACAAAAGCAGTGTTATTCCAGGGTGTCTCAGGATTGGGGTTATGCTGGCGGCTCAGACCTCGCCACCTTCAGGTGTACCTCTGAGATAACAGACAGCTTGAGGTCTCAGTAGTTAAGGGACAGATCAGGCATCCCGTTCCCTGGAGTTTGTATTTAACCTCGTGTTTACCTAGCCCGTGGCGTGACAGAAGAATCTTCTAACCCAATACCAATGTAATGGAGACAGGATTTTGAGGTGTTTATTTATTTAAATTAACCCTGTTTCATTTTTGGCAGGGTCTGGTGTCTTTCCATTTCCAGCTAATTATCTATTACATTTTGGCGCTGGTCCTGGTGCTCTGTTACAATCACTGGAGCATATTACCCCAATTTCTCTTTCACTCTGAGATCAGGTTAAGCATCTATTCTCCAGCAGCGTTACCTTCCATAATTGCTATCATTTCCACAATAGTAGTGATAAAATGGCATTTCCACATTAGGGTAATACTTCATTGTTGCCATACTGAAATAATGACAAAGTGTAAATGGACTTTTACTTTACATTGCCTTTGTAAAGCTTTTATTCCTGTGTTGTAGGTTTTCATGGCTATGTATGAGGTTGTCATGTGGGTTTTCAGAAGAAATAAAAAAAACGAATTATTTTTCAGAGACTAGCAGCTTGTTGTTTCCCAGGTAAAAACAAGGCTCTGAAGGCATGCTGCCTCCTAAATGCCAGAAATCTGGAACGTATGGGATTATAGTCCTGAATCCAGCTCCTAGGAGAGGATGTAGTTGTCAGTCATCTTAGGTCAGTGATTGCGATCAGCCTCGAGTGCGCACACAGTGCAGTTTCGATTTCTTATTTGACAGTGTATTGATTTCCCAATCAATCAATGAAACCTGAAACCTATGTGTGCCACTCGAGCCTGAGTTCGCAAACACTTCTAGGTCTTGTAGGGCTAAAATCGCTGTCCCCCCTTCTATCCTTTTGCATCCATAGTAATCTCAACTATCTTTGTTACTGCACCAATACATGCTTTATTGCTTCTCTGTCTATCAATGTGATGGACAAATACGGGTACATGTCCACTGGTCAGTGATACCAGATTATGTTTAACAAGGATATGTCATCCCAATGACAAAGCTGCATCCATATTTATTGCATTTAAGGTTACAAGATGTATTAAAAGTATAAAGTGCAAATATGATGATGCACCATTAAAAACCTCTATAAGGCCACGTGCACACATTCAGTATTTGAGTTTTTTACCTCAGGATTTGTAGACAAAACCAGGAGTGGAGCAATCAGAGGTAAAGTCTAATAGAAACACCTGCACCACTTCTGTATTTATCATCCACTCCTGGTTTTGGCTACAAATCCTGAGGTAAAAAACTCACCAAATACTCAACGTGTGCACATGGCCTAAATAGGTCTGCTCCTTTACTAAGTAAAGTTACCATGTGCAAAATAATTAGTAAAATAAAAGACTATAACTAAAACTATATTACCCTTTACACTGGCGGACAGAGACAGAAGGGGGCCCTGTGCAAAATCAGTAAGTGGGCCCTTTTTAGTCTAATTCATTAAAATGCACAATTCCATCTTGGAGGTAGAAATGGACCCCTTACCTACTGAACCCCTGTGTACAGATTGCACCAATCATATGTCCACCCCTAATCTCTTACCACCACTATAAGTTTTGGACTCTACAGCCTTTGTTTATTTACAGTTGAAACCAGAAGTTTACATACACTATATAAAAAGACACATATGCTTGTTTTTCTCACTATCTGACATTAAATCAGAATAAACCTTTATTGTTTTGGGTCAATTAGGATTACCATAATTATTAATATTTGCCAAATGCCAGAATAATGAGATATAGAGAATCTTTTAAGTCATTTTTATTACTTTCTGCAAAGTGACAAGTTTACATACACTAAGATTACTATGCCTTTATACAATTTGGCACAGCCCATATGATGATGTCATGTGTTTGAAAGCTTCTGATTAATTCAGGTTTATTGGCAACAGCTGAGTTAAGTAGAGTCACACATGTGGATGTATTTTAATGCACACCTGAAACACACTGCTTCTTTTTGTAGCATCATGGCAAAGTCTAAAGAAATCAGCCAAGAGATCAGGAACAGAATTGTGGACTTTAAAAAGTCTGGTTCTTTCTTGGGTGCAATTTCCAGATACCTAAAGGTGCTTTGATTAGCTATACAAATAATTATATGCAAGTAAAGACAAGATGGGAATGTCCAGGCATCATACTGCTCAGGAAGGAGACAGGTTCTGTGTCCCAGACATGAACGTGCTTTGGTCCAATATGTGCATATCAACCCAGGAACAAAATCAAAAGACCTTGAGAAGATGATGGTGAAAGCTGGAAAGATTGTGTCATTATCCACAGTGAAACGAGTACTGTATCAACTCTGCCAGGAAGAAGCCATTACTCCAAAAGAAAAAGAGAGAGGGAATATAGACAGTTTAAATTGAGTATTATAGATCATATCCCTGAAACGGAAGAATGACAGATATAGGAGTCTCATAAAAAGAGAAAATTACTGGATCTTCAAATTGGGTTATCTACATCCAGAAAGCCTCAATTTGATGCTTGAAAATGTGGCCATCTAAAATGTACGAAAATGTATTATTGGTTTGAGATCCCATTAAGGGTAATAGGACCCCATTTATGCAGCTGTATAAATTTGTTATATATGTTTTGATCATGTTGTATAACCTGTAAAAGGAATGGGAGAACACTCTAGTTGGAATAATGTTTTTATTACCAACACTTTTTCTATAAATTTTTATCAATTTTATTATATGAAATGTAATATTGTTTCATGATACAATTATATATTTAGATTTTTTAATATTACTCTCATATTATTGAAAGGTAAAACATTTTTTAAACTTTTTTTTAAATTTTATTAATACCTTTTTAAACAAATTAAAAAACTTTATGAAATAAATAAAGTTTTTTTATATAGTTACCGTATATACTCGTGTATAAGCCGACCCCCCTACTTTTGCCCCCAAAAACTGGGAAAACTTATTGACTCGCGTATAAGCCGAGGGTGGACCCCAGCACAGGTATACAGCCCCCAGCAGTGAGGTATACAGCCCCCAGCAGTGTGGTATACAGGCCCCAGTAGTATGGTATACAGCAGGCCCCCAGGGGTATAAGCAGGCCCCCAGGGGTATAAGCAGGCCCCCAGGGATATAAGCAGGCCCCCAGGGGTATCAGCAGGCCCCCAGGGGTATTTACAGCAGGCCCCCAGGGGTATATACAGCAGGCCCCCAGGGGTATATACAGCAGGCCCCCAGGGGTATATACAGCAGGCCCCAGTGGCACTCGCCCCCCCATCATGTTTAGAGCCCCCCACACTTTGCAGAGCCCCCCCGCTGCATTATCTTACCATCCAGGGTCTTCTTCACCGCGGGTCCTGCAGTCCATCCTCGCGCGCTGTGTTCCCGGTCTCACGTGACCCGGCGGTCGCAGTGGAATGACGTCATCGTGCCGGGTCACGTGAGACCGGAACACAGCGTGCGATGATGACTGCAGGACCCGCGGTGAAGAAGACCCTGGATGGTAAGATAATGCAGCGGGGGGGCTCTGCAAAGTGTGGGGGGCTCTAAACATGATGGGGGGGCTAGTGCCACTGGGGGGCTGCCTGTATACACTGGGGGGCTGTATGCACGGCTCCCCCTGCCGCTGTGATGGGCGGGGGAAGCCGTGCATATCTAATGAGCGGCCCCACGTGACGGGCCGCTCAGTCAGCAGCCTCCCCCCGCCTCCTCCAGCCTCCCCACCATACCTTACCGTATTGACCCGTGTATAAGCCGAGGGGTGACTTTTCAGCCCAATTTTTGGGCTGAAAGACTCAGCTTATACACGAGTATATACGGTATTTTAAACACACATATCATACTTACACAACGGTCTGAAATAGATTGCTCTCTATTCCTAATGGATTCAACTTGTTAAAGGGAACCAACCACCTCAGATCACCCTAATACACAGTTAGTACATGTCCCTGCACCCTAAGGATACCTTTCCAGCACTGTTTTTGTGTAAAATCTTGCATTAGTATAACTCATATAAAGAGTTTATAAACTTACCAGCCTGGTGACTTCTGGGCGTATCCCTCCTCCTGTTATACTTCAGGGCTGTGCATTGCATGTCTGTGCTCCCCCTCCCTCCGTGCCTGCTGCCCTGTCCTGATGGGCGTGATAGTTATCTCCTCTGCACAGAGGGAGGGGGAGCGCAGCCATGCAATGAATGCACAGCCCTGAAGTATAACAGAAGGAGGGATACGCCCAGAAGTCACCAGGCTAGTAAGTTTATAAACTCTTTATATGAGTTACCGTATATACTCGAGTATAAGCCGACTTTTTCAGCCCTTTTTTTGGGCTGAAAAAGTCCCCCTCGGCTTATACTCGAGTCACTAACTTCTGCCCTTAGGTTCTCTCCTTATCCTAGCCGTCCTCCACACTCCCCGCCATCCCCCACACTCCCCACAACCCCCCACAACTCCCCTCGCCCCCGCTGCATTACCGGGTGCCCGCACTCCTGCGGGACTGATCCCTCCGCTGCCTGGGGCTGGGATGTGCCGATGGATCCCTCTCCGGATCCCTCCGCCGCTGCCTGGGGCTGGGATGTGCTGATGGATCCCTCCGGATCCCTCCACCGCTGCCTGGGTCTGGGATGTGCTGATGGATCCCTCCGGATCCCTCCGCCGCTGCCTGGGGCTGGGATGTGGTGCCCGGATCCCGCCGGATCCCTCCGCGCCTGCTGGGGCTGGGATGTGGTGCCGGATCCCTCCGCCCTGCTCAGGCGATGTGCGGCTTGGATCCCTCCGCCGCATCGCTCAGACTTTCTGTAGCGATGTGGCGGCCGGATCCCTCCGCTGCATCGCTCCCTGCACAGTGCACACACAAAAGAAGTCCCCTGCGGCCAGACATTGACCTAATGCACAGTGTGGCCGCAGGGGACTTTAATTACGGTACAGTGACCCAGTCTAAGGTGAGGCGCCATTACAGTATAAGATTGGTATAGCAGGGAAAAGAATAGTGAGGGAAAGATGAGCAGAGCAGGGGAAAGATGTGTTCTTAGGATAAGTACAGTAGTAGAGCAGGGGAAAGAAGACTAGTAAGGGAAAGATGAGTATAGCTGGGGAAAGATAGATCCTCAGGGAAAGTACAGTAGTGCAGGGGAAAGAAGACTAGTGAGGTAAAGGAGAAGCAGTGCAGGGTATAGAATTAGCTGGGTGCTTAGGGAATCAATAGTTCAATAAGGCCACTTTCACATCAGCGTTTTTCGCTGATCGCGGCAGATGCGGTGGATTTACCGCATCTGCCGCCTAACAGCCGAGTTGCGTTTTACCTGTGGCAAGCCCCATGCATTGTCTATGGGGCTTGTGGCAGGTGCAGCAAGTGCGGTATAGTTGTGGTTTCGGCACTTGCGGCGACTGCTGCCGTGAAAAAAACGCGGTAAGCAGAGTTTTGTTCACAGCCGCAGCTGCCAAAACCACAACTACCAGTATATTGCACTTGCTGCACCTGCCACAAGCCCCATAGGCATAGCATGCATCTATTTTTATTTTTGAAATTTTTCAGTAGCTGCTGCATTTCCCCCCCTAGGCTTATACTCGAGTCAATAAGTTTTCCCAGTTTTGGGGGGCAAAATTAGGGGCCTCGGCTTATACTCGGGTCGGCTTATACTCGAGTATATACGGTATACTAATGCAAGATTTTACACAAAAACAGTGCTGGAAAGGTATCCTTAGGGTGCAGGGACATGTACTAACTGTGTATTAGGGTGATCTGAGGTGGTTGGTTCCCTTTAAGGAGGCCAGAGCATTGAGGGGTTAAAAGAAAAATGTGTGATGTCATTAGTTGGCCCCTTTAAATGCCCACAATGAAAGGGATTTCCAATTCCATGATGAAGGTGGAGTATCCGTTGAAACGCGTTGTGAATGCTACAAATAAAACAAGTAAGATATATGAAAATTAAATTGGTCCCCTCCATTACTTCAAAAGAAACATTATAAAGCCAGATGAATTGTTGCAAATGCACACAGGAAAAAAGACCTCCATTTTTGAAGACTTGTCCTGTGGTCTGCCAAAAGTAAAATTGAGCTATTTGGCCATAATGACCATCGTTACTTTTGGAGGAAAAAGGTAGAAGCTTAGAAGCCTAAGAACATTCTGCCAACTGTGAAACACAGGGGTGGCAGCATCCTGTAGTGGGGTTGTTTTGTTGCAGGAGGGACCGATGCACTTCACAAAATAGATGGCATCATGATGAAAGAAGATTATGTGGCAATACTGAAGGAACATCTCAAGACATCAGCCAGGAAGTTAAAGCTTGGGCGGAAATGGGTCTTTCAAATGGACAATGACCCCAAAGCATACTGCCAAACTGGTTACAAAGTGGTTTAAAGATAACAAAGTCAATGTTTTGGAGTGGTCATCACAAAGCCCTGATCTCAATCCTATTGAAAATTTATGGCCAAAGCTGTAAAGGCAGGTGTGAGCTAGGCAACGTAGAGACATGGCTCAGTTACACCAGTTTTGCCAGGAGGAATGGGCCCAAATTCCTATCAATGTTGTGAGAAGTTTGGGGAAGGATATCCAAAACGTTTGACCCAAGGCATACACTTTAAGGGCAATGGTACCAAATATTAATGAAATGTATATTAATAAAATGCCTTAAAGCATTCTCTCTCTATCTCATTACTTTAAAAAGGGAAATGGAGCGCACATAGAGTAATTTCCTTTTGTACAATTATCCTCAGTGCCCCCCTTTAGTGGAAGGACTCACCTGATTTGGTTGTGCAAGTCACAACCAACTAACTCCGCTCTCTGTTATGGTCGCAGCAGGTGCCCAGCAAAAGTAAGGATCCAAAGGGTTAACAGAAAGTGCTGGGTTTCATAGATCCACCGCGCTGACCTCCAGTGAAGACAAACAGAGTGATGTATAAAACTCTGTTTAATGGGTAATTTGCCTACTGGTTTCGTGATCTCAGTTATCACTTCATCAGGGCATCAAGAGCAGCAGTATTAACAAGATATATATACACACAACAGCATTAAATGACCCCACCAATGTGACCCATTGTGATGGTGTTTCCTGTGGGAGCGCCCCCTTCACACATGCAGGGTGGATAACATCTATTAAAAGACATATCAATAACAATAATTCATTAAAAACACCACATCTATTACAAAAACACTCTCCAATTCACAAATTAAATAAAAATGCACCAAGATCCACATGGGATTCAATCCGGCACCTCCAAAACTAAAAGCTCATAGAGTCAGCATTAGATCAATAAGCCATTCATACAGATAGAAAAACTCACTAAGTGTATGTAGGGAGAACATACCTACTGGGGAGTTAGAAAAGATATATCCGTTATATGACCCCAACCATTCAGGTATGAAGGTAGCTCCACTAGGAAACGCCACCCTCAAACCCACTGGGTGGACAACATCCATTAAAAGGCATATCAATACAAAATAATATAATCTATATAACATTAAAACACCACACATGAAGAAAGCATAAAAACCTCTCTACATCATAAAATTAAAAAATAGTATAAAAATGCACAATGATCCACAGGGGATTCAATCCGGCGTTTCCAAAATTATAAATTCACAGTGCAAGTATTAGACCACTTGGCCATTTAAGTTGATAGAAAACTTATCTCAGTCATAATATGTGAAGAGAACCTACCTATTAGGAGTTTGAATATTTATTATTAAAGGGGACCTGTTTTCTATTATGATTCCCCATTATCTGATGGGCTTATAACTTAAAAAAAATAAAAAATAATAATTTTTTCTTTTTTTTAAAATACATGCATTTATATCAATAAAAACAAAAAAACTGAAGTTCAAACCCTGGACTCCAAAACTTGTGTTTCCATTAAAAAATCAATTATCCACTAAGCTATAGGGGTGCTCACACTTAAGACAATTTAAAGCTAGTCATGAATGATATCTTCACCATTAACTGTATACACTAATAGCAGTGTCAATTGGTACCAACCACAGGGGAGGGATGAAAATAGTATCACCATTCTATCATACCTCTATATATATATATATATATATATACACATACACTAGTAACGTGCACATAATGAGACAATTTTTATCAGACTGATTAGAATAGGTCACTCACCTCATTCAAACCACCCGGCTGGAGGGTCTTTAGTTTAAATATCCAGTAAGTCTCCCTCTTTGCCAACCGGTCTAATCTATTTGTGTTATTAAATGGTATATGATCTATGGGTGTGATTGTAAACTTCATCTCACCCCCATGTATTTCCGTACAATGTCTAGACAATCCATGGTGAAGCAATCCTTTTTTAATATTATACCTATGTGAATTTAACCGTTTGTGTAACTCCTGAGAAGTTCTACCCACATACTGTTTGTTGCATATACATTGGATAAGGTATATGACATAATCAGTCTGGCAAGTTAGTCTGAATGCAATCTTGTATTCTTTTTGATCATCGTTTTGAGCAAGAAAGGTGGTGACTTTATGGCCTATTATTTGGCAGCATTTACAACCCCTTTTATGACATTTATAGGAGCCTTTCTTTCCAGATATAGTCTCCACAATATTATTTTTTGGGTGGAGAGATCTCAAGACACTAGGGGCCAATACATTTTTTTATAGTTGGAGCTCTCCTATAGGTGACTATAGGTTTAGGGGGCACCACTTTATTTAATATGGGATCATTTAGAGCAATCTTCCAATGTTTTTGTAGGATATCTCGTATATGATGGTGTTGTACTGAAAACATGGTTATAAAGCTGACTTCATTCTTAATTTCCATGTCCCTCTTATTATTGTATTTAATAAGGTAATTCTGGGTCATTCCCTTGGCAGATTGATAGGCACGTTTTACTAAAGTTGAAGGATATTTTTTCTCATTAAATCTTCCCTGCAAAATTTAGCTTTGCTCTCTATAATCACGAGTAGAGGTACAGTTTCTCCTGATGCGTAAATATTGATTCTTGGGAATGTTACGTAGCCATGGCTTATAATGCCCACTGTGATAGTGCACATAGCCATTGGCATCTATTTTCTTAAATAAATTTTTTGTATTAATTTTTCCAGTCTCATCAATATAGAGGTTTAGATCAAGGAAGTTCAATGATCTTTCTTCTATAGTAGGCAGTAACTCAATACCCCAAGAGTTATTCAGTATAGGGTCCAAAAACTCATCAACTGTCCAGTCCCTATTATCATAAATAATAATTATGTCATCTATAAAGCGACGATACATAATTAAATTCTCTCTATGTTTATTATTCAAAAAGTGCCAAGTTTCAAAGACTGCCATAAATAAGTTTGCATACGTTGGGGCCACCCTCGACCCCATAGCAGTACCCCTTGTCTGCTGGTATATGACATTATCAAATTTGAAGAAATTGTTCTCCAAAATGAATCTCATACTTTGTATCAAAAAGTTTTTTTGCGGGGGAGGGAGGTCAAAAACCCTGTCTACATATAGCTGAAAGCATTGTATACCAATGTCGTGCTGGATGTTGGAATAAAGGCCAGTAACATCTAAACTGATAAAAATGTAGTTAGTCTTCCACTCAATCTTGTGTAACAATTGGATAAGATGTACAGAATCCCTAAGAAATTATCCCAAATTCTTAACGACTGGATTCATAAAAGTATCCACATAGGCTGCTAAATTGGCAGTGAGCGAGTTAATTCCCGCTATGATGGGGCGTCCAGGTGGATCAAAAATCTGCTTATGGATCTTCGGTAAATGATAAAACGTTGCCAGTTGGGGGTCTTTAATTCTTAAATAACATTTCTCATTTTTATTTAGAATCCCCAATTTCTCTGCAGTGTCCAATAATGTCCCATATTTAACGATGGAGTCTCTATATTCATTTAAATTCGAAATTCTGTATGTGGCTCTATCCGAAAGGATTCTATCTGCTTCTTTAAGATAGATCTCTTAGGCAAATTACCCATTAAACAGAGTTTTATACATCACTCTGTTTGTCTTCACTGGAGGTCAGCGCGGTGGATCTATGAAACCCAGCACTTTCTGTTAACCCTTTGTATCTCATTACTTTGACATTTGACAAAGAATAATTATGGTAATCCTAATTGACCTAAAATAGGGAAGGTTTATTCTGAATTAATGTCAGATAGTGAGAAAATCATGCATATGGGTCTTTTTATCTCGTTCATGTAAACTTCTGGTTTCAACTGAATGTATTTTTTTCATCCAATCTTCCAAAAGTCATTACTTTTTTTGTTTTTCCACTGACAGCCATTTGAGGGTTTTTTGTTCATAAGACCAGTTGTATTTTTTTAATGGCACTAAATTCTTGTATGTAAATGCATTGCTAAAACTTATTATTTTATATAGGTACGGAAGATGTAGTAGAAAAAGGCAGCACCTCTCAGTTTTTTTGGGGGATTTGTCTTTCTGGTTTTGTTTTTGTGGCACTCGAGCCTTGGTTTTTTAGGGGATGAAAACCCTTTTTTTCAAGTGTCACCTTTTCATCAATTTTTGTTCCACTTTATTTGGAGAAGGTATGTACAAAAAAAGTGTTTTTTTTTTTTTTTCCTTTCATGATAATTAATGTTTTCATTTTACTCCTTTTTTTGTAATCAAGTTATAGAGGGTTTTTTTTCTCTATACTTTTTATCTTGATTATTGGTGTATTACACTGTATTACACCTGGTAATATACCACTGACAGGCAGATCGGGTCAATTATTAGTCTACCAAATGCAAATATTAACACAGTATCACTTGACAATCACTTCAGAGGAGGTGGATGGAGTGTTTAATGGAGCTAAATGACTGAAATCAAAGTTTTCTCTGACCCCAGACCTTGGCATCTGAGTATCTCTTTAAAGGGAACCAACCACCCCAAATGACCCCCCCGGACTGTTAATATGTGTCCCTACACCCAGCACACACATTTGGGGCAATTGTTTTTGCTAAAAAAACTGTTTAGTAGAAGCTAAGATGTATGTTTATAAAGGTTAATAACTTCAGCCGGATGGGTGTTACCTAGCTTTGTCCTCCGTGCCTGTCAGCGTCCTCTCCCCTCCTCCCTTCAGTGAAGCCGTTCTGTGTAAGCCTAGAATGGCCTGCCTGTCTGCTGTTGCCTGATAAATTATGCACGCCCATCTCTGCACCTAAGAGCCTGGCCGCCTCATGAAGGCGCCCCCTTTCATGACGCGATCTAGCCCCGCCCCCTTAATGATGCGGCCAGGCTCTTAGGTGCAGAGATGGGCGTGCATAATTTATCAGGCAGCAGTAGACAGGCAGGCCATTTTCGGCTTACACAGAACGGCTTCACTGAAGGGAGGAGGGGAGAGGACGCTGACAGGCACGGAGGACAAAGCTAGGTAACACCCATCCGGCTGAAGTTATTAACCTTTATAAACATACATCTTAGCTTCTACTAAACAGTTTTTTTAGCAAAAACGATTGCCCCAAATGTGTGTGCTGGGTGTAGGGACACATATTAACAGTCCGGGGGGTCATTTGGGGTGGTTGGTTCCCTTTAATATACATGTAACGCCTGCTGCAGTAGGGAAGCTCTGCTCCTTGGTCCATGCTATCATAGCACTGTACTTATATGACCAATGTTGAGAAGCTATTTAATAAATGCATATCAATGTAGACATTTTATTTACATTAAAATTCCCTTAGCCCAGTATTTAGCAATTTTGGAGTAATCTGCATAGCATGATAATCTGACACGTTTCTATCATTGTAATGCAATGAGGAATTTACAAATCCAAAAGTAAAAAACTGAGCAGATAGGGTAAATTAGGAACATAGTTTGAGGATAACGTTATTGTGTGATGTTATATTGGAATGTCTTTCTAAAGGTATTCTACCCCTGACAGAGAGTTTTATCTACCGTATATACTCGTGTATAAGCCGACTATTTCAGCCCAAAAATTGGGCTGAAAAGTCCCCCCTCGGCTTATACACGAGTATATACTTTTGTGCGAGGTGGGGGCTGTGTCCGGGAGCAGGAGGAGGTGGGGAAGGCTGCAATATGAGCGGCTCGTGACGTGGAGCCACTCATAACTTATTCATGATATGCACTGCATCCCCCGCCCATCCGCGGGGGGAGCAGTGCATATCGCCTTACAGCCCCCCAGCACGGGGTATACAGCCCCCATCATCCCTCACAGTATGCTGCCGCTGCTTAGTGTACAATAAATACATTGTTATTATCTCTCACCGGCCCGGTCTCAGTGCATTCTCCCTCCCTGCGAGGCTGCGTGTCATGTGACCGGGGCTCACGGCGATGACGTCACCGGCCGGTCACATGACACGCAGCCTCGCAGGGAGGAGGGAGAATGCACTGAGACCGGGCCAGTGAGAGATAATAACAATGTATTTATTGTACACTAAGCAGTGGCAGCATGGAGGGGGGGGCGCCATACTGTGAGGGTTGGGGGGGGCCTGTATACCCCGTGCCTGAGGGCCTGTATACCCCGTGCCTGGGGACCTGGATACCCCGTGCCTGGGGGCCTGTATACCCCGTGCCTGGGGGCCTGTATTCCCCGAGCCTGGGGGCCTGTATACCCCGTGCCTGGGGGCCTGTATTCCCCGTGCCTGGGGGCCTGTATACCCCGTGCCTGGGGGCCTGTATACCCCGTGCCTGGGGGCTTGTATACCCCGTGCCTGGGGGCCTGTATACCCCGTGCCTGGGGGCCTGTATACCCCGTGCCTGGGGGCCTGGATACCCTGTGCCTGGGGGCCTGTATACCCTGTGCCTGGGGGCCTGTATACCCTGTGCCTGGGGGCCTGTATACCCTGTGCTGGGATCTGTATACCCTATGCCTGGGGGCCTGTATACCCTGTGCCTGGGGGCCTGTATACCCTGTGCTGGGATCTGTATACCTGTGCTGGAGTCCACCCTCGGCTTATACGCGAGTCAATAAGTTTTCCCAGTTTTTGGGGGCAAAAGTAGGGGGGTCGGCTTATACACGGGTCGGCTTATACACGAGTATATACGGCTTTTCAATCACTGTAAAATAACCAAATATATCCAATAAACTCGCCCACCATGCCTCATTTCTGTTTACCTGTTAAGTTGCCAAAGTCGCATTTCCTACATCCGTAATGAATGCCCTCTGGTCCTATGGTATGTAAGGTCTAGGAATAAGTCATGTGCCAGTGCTTTGTCTTGACCACACATGCATATACATATAAATGAGATCTCCTCTGAGACGTCTTTTTTTCTATAGTAAAATAGCCCAACTCTTCCAATCTCTCATCATTGGGTAGGCATTCCATACCATGTGACAATCTAGTTATCCATAGTCTTCTACCTTTAAACCCACCCTAGCTTCCCAATATCGTTTTTAAAATATGGACCCCAAACTGGATCCAATGCTCTAGATGTGGCCTTACTAGTGATTAATTAAGGGGTAACAATACAGTTGGATCAACCAATTTTATCTCTGTACATCCTAAAATATTGTTTGCTTTTGCTACTGCAGCTTGACATTGAGTACTGCTGCTTAACTTACTTGTAACCAGAATACTCAAATCCTTCTCCTGTTCTGTTGTCTCGAGTATATTTCTACTCAAAGTGAACCTGTCAGGTCATTTATGCCCCCAAACCTATCGCTCCCTATCACTGCAGCTTCCTACTACATCATTTATCATCCCTGTCTAAATGGGGAAAAAACACTATTTATAACTTACATTACGGATGGGCTGTCTTTCCGGGTCCAGTCTCTCTCCTCGCTCCATAGTATCATGCCCCTATGGGCGTCATAATTAATTCAGAAGTGTGGTCTCAAGTTTCAAATTCAGCGGGCGGTTCCTTTCTTGCATGAAGCGCAGGTGCGCATCATTTCCCATCCTGCGCAGCTTGGTGGTGTATTGGCTATACTGGCACGCGTAGTGTGTATTCCGAAGCCGGCCTGTACAGCCAATAATCCCCCACAATGTACCGTACCGGAAATTATGCCTGCGCGTCATACCAAGGAGGAACAGTCTCTGCAGAGAAGAAGTGTGGTCACGCCCCCTGCTCCCTGTACAGAAGCAGATATCAACTACCGGCTCATACTATAACCTTTTATGATGTCATGCCCATGTGATTGAATGAGGAGACATTTGTTATTTCATGCACCGAAGCTTATTGAGAAGGAAGGGGGAAAGCTCCTCAATTAGGCATGACTCATTGTCCCCAACAGTGGGGGGATGGGTAAGGAGCAATTAGTGAATAAGTGATTTATATGAGTTCTAAACATTATACAGGTGTAACAGGCAGCTCCGCATTATAGTATAGGCGTGCAGGGACCACACAGTAAAATTTAGCTTTGTTCTCTAGAATTATATTCCTCTTGTCATCTTTTAGTGGACCTACAATATACGGTAATTTTTTTTCTTTTTGCTATTAATACAGTATATAGAGAACTGGGTATAGGTAAATGTATGTGCCATACTGTTCTAAAAAGCAGATTTTTGCCCTTTCCCTTCTGATCTGGAGTGTTTATCATGTAGAACAAGAATTATATTCATTTACATAAGTGTTTCCTGCTGTGACTATTTATAATTTTTTAAAATTTATTTTAATGTTATTTGTGCTTTGTTTTCCCGTGGCTAACGTTGCTATCTTGATCTCTTTTTTGACATTTCCTATTGAGGTCTTTGAAAACCTGGAATGCTGTTACTGAACCCTTAGGTCTTTGATTTGCTCTCGCTTGACCTGCAAATCTGTTATTTGATCCCATCTGCTGGCAGGACCAGATCCAGCGAATTACCTTCTCTGGTTGATTCATCGAGCATATGAAAGAAAAAGTGGTTTTGAATTTTGGATAAAAACTTAATGTAAATACTTTAATGTGCAAAAAAAAGACAAAAATATTTTAGGGGTGATACTTTTGTCTTTATTTGGGCATAAAAGTGTTTACATCAATTTCTCTGGCTAACACTGTGCCACTGTATAATTTATTATTGTACATCAGAATTAAAATGTAAGCTTTTAGTACAATCAGCTGACTGTCTCAATAAAATGTCGTGACGCCACCCACGGTGTGTGGTCAGTATGGGGGACCACTGCTGCTGCAGAACCTCCGGGGATGATGTTAGGCAGCATAGATGGTACTGCTCTCCGTAGGTAGAAGCAAGGTCCCCGGGGCAGTGGTTGGTATAGTCTGTTGTGGATGTGATAGTAGTGTATGATAGTGGAGACGGGTTAAGGAACACACACTCACGTTTTGTAGTTTCCAAAGCTTTACTGCGATGTTGTTGCAGGTTATAGTCCACGGAGTCTGGACCGGGGCCGGGTTTCTCCCACCCTGTCCGGGTCCTCAGCTTCCTCGTGCTGCGCTGTGTGTGTGTGTCCTTGCTGCTGCCTCTAGTTTAGCTGCTGGCACTGTCTCACTCTCTTTCTCTGCTGGTACCACTTGGCTAGGCAACTTGAGTCTTCTGTGTTGTACTGACCCCACCATGTTGCTTTGCTCTGGTAGTGTGGTGGTCTAGAGACTCCACCACTCCTGGATTCACTGTGCTGTGTGTGTCAGTCACAGTGTCGGATCCGGTGTCCGTTCTGTGCGCTCTTCTGTGGCGAGTGGTGGTGGCACTCAAGCTCCCAGATGTGTTTCTCTGTCTTTCTAGTTCTCCTCTCCTCAGACCCTAACTAGGCCTGGAATCAGTGAGCAGACTGTAGAGAAGCATCTCGCAGCTCCTTGACACTACAGTCTCTCTCCTCTTCACACTACTGCCTCGTACTGAACTCACTACTTCCTGTGGATCTGGAGTATATAAGGGACCTTGTTATGCTCCCTCTCCTGGCCCAGAGGTGCTAGTGTAAGTCAGTGTGTTGTGGGGAGGGAATCCGTGTGATGTTACTGTGGCACATTAACCCCTGGGGTGCCACACTTCTCCTTGCTATGTTCCCCTAGATAGGCATGTCTAGACCTTTGATTGTTCATAGGAAGAAAGCTTTAAGGGTGTGTGCTCATGATCCGGAGGTGCCCCCAAACCTTCCGGAACCCGAGGGTGCACGCAGGGAGACCACAACTGAACTGTACTCACGATCTTTGTGTCGGGCGGCTTCTCCCTGCGTTCACCCACTGGAGTTTTTTTTCCGACTCCACAACATGAAATGAACATGCTGCCGAGATGCTGAAGTCTGGAAACCTGCACCTTAGGTGAAGAAGCACTGCAGTCAGGAGAAGAATAGTGGGCACAGGGTTTCTGTACAACGCAACGTTTTGGACACAGCGGCAATACACTGTGTCCAAAACTCTACGTTCAACAATTGTGAGTATGCACCCTAAGACATATAGGATGGGAAGAAGCCGACAGAGATCTGCATTGGACTTGGGAGCCAAGACACACAGGCTCGATTCATCAAAGTATTTATGACAGAAAAGTGATGTAAAAAGCTATGAAAATGTGACATAGTCCCCAATTGTCTTTGCAAACTACTTTTTTTTCTGAAACATCACAATGTTTCAGACTAAAATATGTGTTTGCCATAACCCAGTAAGGCATAGAAAATTCCATACAATCTTATACAATTACAGCAGTAAAGTAAATTACTCTGTCAATGCTCCAAAGATACATATACCCAAAAAAGACAAAGGAGAGAAGGTGTGAGTTTTGTAATGAATTTGTGTTAAGTTATTTTTCGCAGTGCCAATAAAACAAAGGATGAGCTCACAAGGGGTTGAAAACATGCATCACATGCACAATAGCATATTTACATTCAATGCATGGGGGTACACATGGTAGATTATGTTGAAGTTGACATATTATAATACAAAGCATAGCAGTTACAAAAGCATTAACTGTTAATTACATACAATATAAGTAAAGTGCAACTGCATACACCTAGCATTATAGACAATGCAGAAACTGTTACAGTATCCTATACAGAGTAAGGCTGCTTTCACATCAGCGTTCTGCGCTGATCTTGGCAGTTGCGGTGAAAAAAACGCAACTGCCGCGATAACCGCATAATGGCCGCACTTGCTGTTCACTTGCAGCAAGCCCCATACAATGTCTATGGGGGCTTGCGGCAGGTGCGGTATCTAAAAAATGAGAATGCGCATAGGGTCTTATCCTTAATATAAATCAAAACCCATACAGTGTGAAAACTGCTCACCTGATACGGTTGTGAAGCCCACAACCAGCTTGATCGCTCAAACACAGCAGCGGCAGCCGGGACCGCACTTCCACAATCGTGGGGGTGAAACTCTATCCGGGACCAAGTGTCTTTCGGTCCGCGCCGCTGCTCCAATAAGTATTAGAAACACTGGAGTGTTTTGAATAAACGATCTTCAGTTTTATTTCCGACACGTTTCGGAGCTAAACACCCAGCTCCTTCCTCAGGGAATGACAATTCACGGCATTGACGCCGCGTCACTTCCGGTGGGAATTGCGGAACCGGAAATGACATAGCGCTAATCGAGCACACACGATCGGAAATCCTGCCGCTCAGTGCATGCTAAAAAAAGGCGCGCAATGATGGTCCTTGTGTCACTCCACAAACTTCCCCCTGATGAACCAATAACAAAGAGGAAACGTACGTTGGGATTTCTTACCGGGGGACTCTCTGTTCCACCAGGTGAGTAACATATTTCCCATGCATTGAGCTGGCTTAATTTATGCTAAGGTGTTAACCTTTTATCGTGGGGATATGAATTGGTGAGCCGCTGGATGACATCAGCCTTACTCTGTATAGGGTACTGTAACAGTTTCTGCATTGTCTGTAATGCTAGGTGTATGCACTTGCACTTTACTTATATTGTATGTAATTAACAGTCAATGCTTTTGTAACTGCTACCCTTTGTATTATAATATGTCAACTTTAATATAATCTACCATGTGTACTCCTATGCATTGAATGTAAATATGCTATTTTGCATGTGATGCATGTTTTCAACCCCTTGTGAGCTCATCCTTCCCTTGTTTTATTAGCACTGCGAAAAATAACTTAATACAAATTCATTACAAAACGCACACCTTCTCTCCTTTGTCTTTTTTGGTTATACATAACCCAGTAAGGCCCTGAGTCTTGCTGCATGTGATCTAATATCTGCTGCCAATAATCTGATTAAGTCAATAAAAATTAAAAAAAAAAAAATTAGTTCAGACAGTGTGGTAACAGTCTTTGGCAGATTGGTTATAATAATAATTATTCATGAGTACAAGTAAAAGCCGTAACACGTTTCTGGGACGATCTGTCACCTTTCACAGGTGAAATCCAATACACAGTGCTGGTAGTATTTTTATATATCCTACTCAGCAATCACTTAATTAATTAACTAAATTGATTGAGTTGTTCTTATAGGAATAAATGCACCAACATGATATAAAACGATACTATATCAAACTATGATTAATATACATTAATATGCAAAACAATTAAATTGGGTTCTAAATTCAAAATTAATGAATATGCAAATAAATGGATATAAAGTATAAAAAATGTAAGACCATAGATATACTATGTATCTTTTATGTATCTATTAATATTATATAAAACGGCTAAAGAATTATGTATATAAAAAATTATTCTGTAAGAACTAATTAATGAAATGCAAAAGATGTAAAGACTATAAAGATATAAAGACTATAAAACTAGTTGTCTAATTTGTTCAATACCAATATTAAGACCGTCTGAGGTCAAAGTGGCCAATTTAAAAATCCAATATGTTTCTCTCTGGAGAAGACGTGAATAATACTCAGGAGTGGTAATGGAAATTTGCTCTAAAATCATAACATTTAGATCGTTGGAGACTTTTTTTTGCTCTAATAAAAGTATTTTGATATGCTATCGGTTAGTGTGCCCTGTAGTATATTGTGTCTATGAGTAATGAATCTTTTTGTGTATACATTGAATAGTGCGGCCCACATATTGCAGACCGCACGTGCCTTCAAGAAAATAGATGACATAACAGGAATTGCAATTTAGGAACTGGGCAATGGGGAATAATTGTCCTGTAATATTAGATTTTTTTTTTAATTATGTTGGATAAAACTACAGCACATACATTTGGAATCTCCACTCCGGAATACACCCATTAGCCCTGAGGGGGTTATGATTACCCCCCCCCCCCCTGCCCCCCATCTGCTTCCCCCCTGCATATTGGGAAGGCTAGTTTGACTTGGAGCAATTCAATTTTAAAAATTTCTATTTTGTCTAAAATGTACCATAGGCTGTTCTGGTAGAATCATAGATAAAACGGGATAATTTTTCAGAATATGACAGTGTTTCCTTATACACTGCTGGTCTACATTGTGTGAGTTATTAAAATTAGTCACCAGACTATATCTAAATTTCAGAGTAGATATGCATTATCTCTCTCCCTTCTTCTTTGTCTATGGAAAGTAATCTATTTGTTGGAGGGACCTTGTACGTTGGAACACATTTATCAATAGTTTTTTAGTTTACCCTTTCTCCTATAAACCTTCCCTTAAAATAACGGCGAGAAAATCTGCCTGGTTTGAGCAGTGTTTTCTTATACTCCAATATTGGCCGTAGGGGATGTTCTTAATCCATTTTGGCAGGTGCCCACTCTTAAATCTTAAATAGTTATTTACATTAACTTTCACAAAAAAAAAGTGGAGGTAATAATTTTGCCCTCCTGGTTTTTGGATATATTCAAATCTAAGAACTGAATTTGGGTTGCGGAACATGTGGCTGTAAAATTTAGCCTCTCCAATATGCAAGGGAGTAGTCAAAGCCGCCTCAGGGAACGGGTTTATTTTGGAGGGGACATTCCAAATGTACCGTATTTTTGGATTATAAAACACAGTTTTGTTCCCCCAAATTTGGGGGGAAAGTGTGTGGGGGGGGGTGCGTTTTATAATCTGAATATACACTGTACTACAGAGGAGGAAGGTGGATCTGGAGCAGTGTCCGTGGGCTGCAGAGGCAGCAGGAGGTCACGTGCTCCCATGCATTAGCCTCGTGTAATATGCACTGCACTTGGTGTCCATCACTTTGGTGCTGAAGCCGTACTGAGGTATAGACAGGGGAGCGGCACATATTACATGTGCCTTCAGTCACCCCCCCCCTACATTCTGGATATGGCCCCCCATCACTGTGTATGGCCGCCATGCTGATGTCCACACTAACAATAAATGCTTTGAACTTACCCTCTGGCACCTTCTTCCGTTGCTCCCTGCTTGTCGCACTTACTGAGTTCTCCTGTGTCCCCGGGGCAGCCGATCATGTGATTGGGGCGTGCAGTGATGAGAAGCTGGGAACAACGGATGGAAGTGCCGGAGCGTAAGTTCAAAGCGTTTATTATTTTAGTGTGGGCAGCAGAATGGGGGCCATACACAGTGATGGGGGGCATATCCAGCAAAGGGTTTGTGTGCTGTCACAGGGGGGCTTTGTGCCATCACAGGGGGTTATGTCCCAGCACATGGGGGATGTTTGCCATCACGGGGGGGCTGTGTGCCAGCACAGGGGGTTATTGTGCCAGCGCAAAGGGGCTATACGTGGCAGCATAAGGGAACCATATCAAGGATTGGGGGCTATATGCCAGGATGGGGGACCATGTACTAGAATAACGGGGCTATGTACCAGGATGGGGATTATATATACACTACCGTTCAAATGTATGGGGAAATTTGGAAATGTCCTTATTTTTGAAAGAAAAGCACATTTTTTTTTCAATGAAGCTAACATTAAATTAATCAGAAATACACTCTATACATTGTTAATGTGGTAAATGACTATTCTAGCTGCAAACGTCTGGTTTTTAATGCAATATCTAAAGTACATAGGTGTATAAAGACCCATTTCCAACAACCACCACTCCAGTGTTTTAATGGTACATTGTTTTGCTAACTGTGTAAGGTTAATGGATGTTTAGAAAACCCTAGAAAATCCTTGCACAATTATGTTAGCACAGCTGAAAACGATTTGGCTGATTAGAGAAGCTATAAATTGACCTTTTAAGAATGAGGTTGAGAATCTGAAGCATTACATTTGTTTGTTCTATGAAACTCTCAAAATGGCCAGAAAAAGAGAACTTCATGTGACCTCGACAGTCTATTCTTGTTCTTAGAAATGAAAGCTATTCCATGTGAGAAATTGCCAAGAAACTGAAGATTTCCTACAACGTGTGTACTACTCCCTTCAGAGGAGAGCACAAACAGGTTCTAACCAGGCTCTAACCAGACTAGTATAAGGTACCGTTACACGGCACACTTGGAACGATGTCTGCAACAATCTCGTGGACGCTCGGTCGTTGCAGACATCGTTTACATATCATTGGTGAGATGACACACGTCTAGATATCGTGGACAACTGCCAACGATGTTGGTGAGCAGGTATCATTCGCAAACCTGCGAACGATCCCTGCTCATTGCTGTGAATGGGCGAAGTCGTCCACGACATCGTTATCACGGTGTCACACACAACGATCTAGCAGGTTGGCGGATGTTGATCGTGAGGTTGTGTCTATGTAGTATTCAATCTTGTATGCATACATAATTTTATACATACTTTATTTCTGCTTGGGGGTCTCTCCATTTTTTGTGCCTTTGGCACTTGATAGGGGGTTTACTTCAATGCTGTGTCTCACAATGATGGGCGATGGGAGTACCTTATATCTGTAACTTGATGGCTGGCTATTTTGATTTAATGTATGGCACCAACATGTTTGTACAATACCATGGGTTTTAAGGAGAAAACTATTATTTCAAATAAAAATCATTATTTCTAACCTTGTTAATGTCTGGACTATATTTCTATTCATTTTGCACCTCATTTGAAAAAACAAAAGTATGAGTTTTCATGGAAAACACAAAATTGTCTGAGTGACCCCCAAACATTTGAACGGTAGTGTATAAATACCAGCATGAGGGCATATATATGATTTGTAAGATGGACACTGGCATTATAATACAGACCTCTTTTTCTTCACCATATTTGGGGTGCGTCTATAAAGTGAAAAATGGTATATGATGCAGTGTTATCTAACACAACAAAAAAAAATTAAAATTATTTATTACAAGAGACATATTCCCATTAACCAGTTCTTTTAATGCAATTCCTCTTACAACATCTATCTTCTTGAGTAGATGTGGGTCTGCAATATGTGGGCCACACTATTCAATGTATGCATAAAAGATTGAATACTCAGACATGATTTACGACAGGGCACACTAACCCATAGCATGTCAAAACACTTTTATTAAAGCACAAAAAAGTCCCCAATGATCATTAAATGTCATGATTTTAGAGAAAAATATAGTGCAATCTGAGAGTTCTCAGTGGTTGATACCTTTTAATGACTAACTGAAAAGTTACCAGCCTGAAGAAGGGAACTCAGTGTCCCGAAAGCTTGCTATGTTTACCATCTTTTCAGTTAGCCATTAAAAGGTATCAACCACTGAGAACTCTCAGATTGCAATATATTTTTCTATCTACTGGCTAACACGGTATAAATATTCTTTACCTTATGATTTTAGGGGCAAATTTTCCATTACCACCCCTGAGCG
This sequence comes from Allobates femoralis, assembly GCA_033576535.1. Classification (NCBI taxonomy): domain Eukaryota; kingdom Metazoa; phylum Chordata; class Amphibia; order Anura; family Aromobatidae; genus Allobates; species Allobates femoralis. The sequence goes on from JARQOC010000005.1 coordinate 290,318,583, forward strand.
TTATTCACGTCTTATCCAGAGAAAATCATATTGGGTTTTTAAGTTGGGCACTTTGAGCCTAGAGGGCCTTAATATTAGCATTGAACAAAGTAAATAATAACCAGTTTTTATAGTCTTTACATCTTTATAGTCTTTACATCTTTTTAATTTTAGTAATTAGTTCTCACAAAATACTTTTTTATATATACAGTACATAATTCTTAGATCTTTTATATAACATTAATCTACTTACATAATCAGACTGTCCCACCAGTCATCGACTTTTGTCCAAATGTCCACGTATCAACGGTTTCAGACTTCCGGTGCGCAGCCACATTTCCACACCCAAGTGATGGGTGTGGAAATATGGTGGCCACTATGTGCGGTGCTGCTGCACACGCCGACCGCAGCGCATTACATGCTCCCCCGCCCACTCCCAGCGGTCCACCCGGTGTCACCCCTGCCCTCTGTCACCTCCGCCCGCTCCTCTGCCCGCTGTCAGTCCCACCCAGTCTTACCACTGCTGGCTCATACTGCCCGCAAGGAAATGTGTGACAGTCTCATCTGTCAGCTATTTTCCTTAAATAGACCATCTTATCCAGACATCCATACAGTCAAACAGTCCTAAGCGTCATGGTTTTATCTCATATATTGTAAACACTATAGTACCATTAATCCTTTTTAAACTATGCATTTGACCAAAGGCCTGATGCGTTTGATCACCCTTAGGTACAATCTTCAGGGACCCTCATCATTGGCCAAGGTGTTATTTTTATTATGTACAGCCGGTAAATACAAGAAGTGAGCACATAATCAAATTCACAAATGTTAAAATATGTATCAGTTGAATGGCAGCTACTTTCTTGGACACAGAATACTCGTTTCCCACCCTTTTTTTTCTTTTTTCAGTTTTCAAGGTATAAAACAAACCCTTGCTTCAATTAGAGATGTTTGAGTGTTATCTCCACAGATGTAAATGGTTCTTAAATGGCATGGATAATTATTTCAAGGATCAACAGGGAAAACATTGGCATTTGTCCAAACCAGATAGACCAGTGTTGCTGGCTTCTGTCATGCCCTTTGAGCTAGTGATAAACCCTTCACTGTCACCAGTATTTTCAGGTTCTTGTCAGCATGATAGATTATAAAGAGTTATGGCGTCCTAAACCAATTTTCTTATCCACTCAGTAGATAAAGATATCACAACCTTTGTAGGAACCTCGACCTGTGGTTATCAATACTGAATATCATTCGTCCTGAGTCCACCAGGTATGAATCATATTCCTCATTCCACAGAGGCTATCCTCCATCCAATCAATGGGGAGAATAAATCCTCTACAACGCTACATTGTGTGGGCACAATGGCTACAGATAAGGAGATATGCATTCGTCCTGTGTCTCCTGGGAGACACAGGATGAGTGAGGATCTCCTTATCTGCAGCCATATTGGTCGACTCACTTGGCTATGTATACATCTTTTTCTTTAACTCTACCCACATGTGTTTGATTGGGTTAAAGTCTGGGGACTCGAGTATATGAAGTAACTCGTATTGTTCAATATTGAACAATACTCACATATAGCTTAGCATAGAGACCACCATCGATCCTGGTCAAGTATTCAATGCCTTTAGCAGTGAAACAACCCCATATTATCTGGCTTCCTCCACCGAATTTGACAGTTCCTTCAATTTCTCAATCTGTTAGCCCCTTTTTCTCTAGTTTCTTCCAGATCCATTTGCACCCATCAGTGCCTAGTATATTGACTCATCGCTCCAAATCACATATTTCCAATCTTCTACTGTCCACTTTGTGTATTTTTTTGCAAACTCGAGCTGACACTTCTTTTGATGATATTGAAGCTGAGATTTCTTCACCTTTTTTTGGGCCATCATTGCAGACTTATGTAATATGTGTCACATGGTGCTTGCATAGGTGTCTGTGAGCTCACAATTACAAAGCATATGAGCCACCTGCACTGACGTATTTGTCACGCTAGATCTGATAGACCTTGTGATGAGATGACTTATTGACTCTGATATGTTGCTTTGACATCCACATCTTGGCTTTTGAATGAATGGACGGACTTAATTTTGTATTCTTACAATTGTCATGGCACTCACAAGATGCAGTTTGCTAATTTTCTTGGCTGAGAGACTGCCATCGATGAGCTGGATGATGATGTTTCTCTTTTCTTAAGAAATCTTCATGGCTGCTCTTCAAATCAAACCAGTGATCTTTTGCTTGGGAGTCATTCTTCTAATATACTGAGCTACTAGGTAATGTGAAAACACGTTAGAATTTGCAGTATACAGTAAGAAAAAGATTTTTCAAACACCTGGAGAAAAACAGCAACAATGCATGATAAGAATATGCTAAACTAATCCAATGTTGAATAGTTGCAAGTCAAATGTATGTACCGTATTTTTCGCTTTATAAGACGCACCGGATTATAAGACGCACCCCCAAATTTGGTGAAGGAAATAAGAAAAAAAAGTTTTTAATGTTAAATGGGGTCCGTCTTATAATGCCAGTGTCCGTCTTACAATCAGTATATATGTCCCTAATCCTGGTACATAAACCCCCCAATTCTGGTATATATATCCCTCATCCTGGCATATATGTCTCTCATCCTGGTATGTATATTGCTCATCCTGGTATATATGCCCCCCATTCTGTATATATGGCCCCCATTCTGTATATAGGCCCCCATCCTGTATATATGCCCCCCATCCTGTGTATGTGCCCCCTCATCCTGTGTATGTGCCCCCTCATCCTGTGTATGTGCCCCCTCATCCTGTGTATGTGCCCCCTCATCCTGTGTATGTGCCCCCTCATCCTGTGTATGTGCCCCCTCATCCTGTGTATGTGCCCCCTCATCCTGTGTATGTGCCCCCTCATCCTGTGTATGTGCCCCCTCATGCTGTGTATGTGCCCCCTCATGCTGTGTATGTGCCCCCTCATCCCCAACCCTTTGATTATGGTATATGGCATCTTCTTCCCCCCCCAGACCCCTATTGCTCACCGAGGGGGGTACAGCTGCTCAGCGGGGGTGCTGGAGGGAGGTTCTCGTGGGTGGGGGACACAGCTGCAGGACCAGAGCAAGCAGAGATGTACCGGCGGCAGTAAGCGGTGGGCGCCGCCATGTTTTTGTGGCTGGCTGCGTTCATTAACACTGCAGCCAGCGGTAGAGGCTTCAACAAAATGGCCGCGGCCATAATGGAGACCCGCGGCCATTTTGAAGCCTCTACCTCTACCGGCCGGCTACCACAAGAAACATGGCGGCGCCCACCGCTTGCTGCCGCCGTTACATCTCCGCTGCTCCGGTCCTGCAGCGGTGCCCCCCCCCACCGGAACCTGCCTTCGGCCCCCCACTGGGCAGCTGCACCCCACAAACACCCCTCATATGGTAATATTTAATTTTTAATATTTTTTTTTTTTTACATACGCTTTTTAAGACGCACCCCCGTTCCCCCCCAAAGTTTGGGGGGAACAAAAGTGCGTCTTAAAAAGCGAAAAATACGGTATAAGATAGCCAGGGTGATTGTCTATAAAATGAAGATAGTCTCTCGTTTTCAAGCTGTAGCGTATGGTGGGATATGGAGCCTGAAAGTCAAAAGTTCAAAACACTGTTACCCTTTTTCTTGTCAGAGTATATCCCAATCCTGGTACATGTATCCCTCAACCTGGGACCATCCTGGTATATATGTCACCCATCCCGGGCACACCCAGGTATATATGTTCTCAACATGTTGGAAAACCTGAAGATCTCAACTCCAGCAACCTACTGCATCGTTCTGTGTGACACCACGATAACAATGTTGTGGACGACTTCGCCTAGTCACAGCAATGAGCAGGGATCGTTTGCAGGGTTTGCGAACGATCCCTGCTCACAACATCATTGGTAAGTTGTCCACGATATCTAGATATGTGACATCTCACCAGCGATGTTGAAACGATGTAAAAAACGACTGCGCGCCCCCGAGATCGTTGCAGACATCGTTCCAACGTTGTGCCGTGTTACGGTACCTTTAGTCCTGCAAGAAATGCAATGCCGCACTTTCAATTCTTTTCTATGTGGGACTCAGCCGAGTTTGAGACCCCTTATCTAAACCAATCCATTGTAGCTCTGGGAGTATGTATAGGGTTATTGTCCTACTAGAAGGTAGACCTACTCCCCAATCTCAAGTCTCTTGCAGCCGATAACAAGTTTCCTTCAATGTTTGCCATGTATTTTGCTCCATTAATACTGACCAGCTTTCCTGTCCCTGCTAAAGAAAAGCATTCTTACAGCATGATTCTTCCACCACCATGTTTAACAGTGGGTATGGTGTTTTCAGGGTAATGTGGAGTGTCAGTTTTCTGCCACACATAACATTTTGCATTTAACCGAAAAAGCTCTTCTTTGGTATTATCTGACTAGAGCACCTTCTTCCACATGCTAACTGTGTACAAAAGACTTCTTAAGGCTTTCTTTCAAAAATTGATTTCTTCTTGCCACTCTTCCATAAAAGCCAGATTGTGGGGTATATGTCTAATAGTTGTCCTGTGGATAGATTCTCTAACTTGAATTGTGGATCTCTGCGGCTCCTCCAGGGTGACCATGGGCCTCTTGGATGCTTCCCTTATTAGTGCTCGACTTGCTTGGGATGTCAGTTTAGGTGGATAGCCATGTCTTGGTAGCCTTGCAATGGGGCTATACTCCTTCCATTTTTGGATGATTGATTGAACAGTGTTTATAACAACCTGTCTGGTGTGTGCCTTTATTTTTCATTATTTTGTTTATCCTTATTGTTCTTACAGCATAACCATTGCTTTAATTTTTCATTTCATAAATCAATAGTACACATAGAAAAAAGCAACTTTGCAATCTATCTTATCGGACAAAGTTTCTTTTCTCTCTGCCAGAATTGATGTCATTGTCAAAATTCTCGCTTCTGAGGTAAAATTTGTATTCACTGAAGACTTTCCCATTACTGAGATAGGAGATCATAGAATCTTATCAGTAACAACTACTTAGATAGAAGAGGGAGGAGGGGTGAAGCTCTGCTACCTCCTCCCTCTGCCTTTAGCTCCTCCCACCTTCCTTTGTCTAGAATACAGATTTTACCTCAGAATTGTGAATTTTGATAATGACTGATTAATTCTGGCAGAGAAAGAAGCAATTTGTCTGATAAGATATATTACAAAGTTGCTTATTGTCATGTGTATTTTTAAATTTATGGATTTGTGAATTTCAGAGATAAAAATTAAAACCACAGTTATTCTTTAACCCCTTCACCCCCTGGCGATTTTCCATTTTCTGTTTTTCATTTCTCCCTCCCCTTCTTCCAAGAGCCATAACTATTTTATTTTTCCTTCAATATAGATATATGATGGCTTGTTTTTTGCAGGACGAGTTTTACTTTCAGATGAAATCATATATTTTACCGTATAGTGTACACAAAACTAGGAAAAAATTCCAAGTGGGGTGAAATTGCAAAAAAAAAAGTGCAATTACACATTTATTTATTTTTTTATTCACCATGTTTACTATATGGTAAAACTGACATGTCAGTATGATGCCTCCGGCCGGTATGAGTTTAGAAATACCAAACATGATTACTTTTAGGCTAAGTGCTCATTTCTTTTTTTGTGCTGCATTTATATATGCACAAATGCAGCCAAAGCAGCCCAAACAAATTGAGCTTGTGCTGCGTTTGTGCACATACAAATGCAGCACAAAAGCGCAGCACACTTAAGGGGAAACACAAAGACTAAGACACGAACAGACACACAGACACTTTCTCACCCTCCGGCGAGCCCACGGTGACCAGTGAGATCTTTTTTCCGGCCAGTGGGAGAAGTGACTAAAGGACCTGTGGTTTTCTTCCAATCTGGGGCTTGCTATGTGATAGGTTGAGTCACATGGCCAGCCTCTGGCCACTGGTCTTAAAGTCACTTCTCTCGGTTCCTGGAATAAAAATGATATTGCTGGAAATCAACGTGGGATCAATGGGGAGGGTGAGTATTGGAGTGTTACACTGTGGGAATACCCATCCGTTTGTAGTGCTTTTTTCTGGGTTTAGAACAGAGTCTATGGGGAAAATGCAGCTCAAAAATAGGAATGTTAATTGCATGCAGGGACATTAAAAAAATGCAGGCGATTTCTACACAAAATATGCAGCACCCAATAACGCACATAGTGAGCAGAGCTTTTGTAAAATCACATAGACTTTCATTACAAAACTTTAAGTGCTGCGTTTTTGCTGCAGAAGACGTAGCCAAAACAAGCAGCAAAAACGCACAGTGGCACATAACAGTAAGACTAAGTGGTGAAAAGAAAATTCAGAAATTTTTAGAAAAATAATTGTGCTTTTGGCAACATTTTCCATGACCTGTAGCATTCTCATTTTTTGGGATCTGGGGCTGTATGACGGCTTATTTTTTGTCGCTTTAGCCGACGTTTCTAATGATACCATATTTGGGTGGATGATGTTTTGATCGCCCATTATTGCATTTTATTGCAATGTTGCGGCAATCAAAAAACTTAATTTTTTCGTTTGGACTTTTTTTTCCATTACTCCTTTAACCAATTTGATTAATTGATTTGATATTTTGATAGATCGGACATTTCTGAACGCGGCGATACCAAATGTGTTTATTTTTTACATTTTTTTTTAAATAGTTTTATGTTCACAAATGCAAAAGGGGGGTGATTTCAACTTTTATATTTTTTTCAGACTTTTAGAAACTAAATTTTTTTTTGTAATATCTTACACTGGCCATTAGCGGGCCTCAGTGCTCCACACTCTGATTGCTTCTTTTGTCTTTAGATGAAATGCTGCTCATCTAAAGACATAGGAAATGATCACTCCTTGTTTGTGATGTTACTGGGACATCAGAGGCAAGAAGTGAATCAGGACAGCTTCCGGGGTCATTACAGGACCCCAGGCTGTCCAAATAACAGTATGCAGGTTCACGGGACCTGCGATCCCGCCGTACGCTTTGGATCAGTTATCAATGAATAACAGCACGATCCAAAGACTTAACAGCACTGATGGGATCGCTAATCTGATTGGCGCTATTAGATACACATGTCAGGGGGAGGATGCTGGCTCACAGCGTGAGCTCGCATCAAATGGTGGGAGGCGATCTATGACGTACATGTACGTCCATAGATTGAGAAAGGGTTAAACAGACCTCAGAGGCACTTCACAAATACCTTGTTACTTAGATTTTATGTGATATACCAACACTTCTTTCTGGTACTATGTAACGTTTATATAACACATGATCACGATTTGCTTGATTGTAATGTGAATAGCAGCCTTAGCCTTGTGATCTATACATCCAGCCTTACATGAGACCTTTCATTGATTTAACACCATTCAAAAAGCCTGTTAGCACTTTATAAATTATGTCCTAATCTTTGTACAGATTTCCAAGCTGCAAATGCTATAATACAGAATTGGCTTTAACATCTCATTCAACTTTAGCTTTGCCAAGAAATTTCACAAATTACTGCAAATCAACTTATGCAACGGACATTATTCAGACCCCTTTACATTTTTCACTGTTTGTTTCATTGCAACCATTTGGTAAATTCAAAAAAGTTCATTTTTTTTCTCATTAATGTAAACTCTTGCTCCCCATCTTGACTAAAAAAAACAGAAATGTAGAAATTTTTGCAAATTTATTAAAGAAAAACTGAAATATCGCATGGTCATAAGTATTCAGACCCTTTGCTCAGTATTGGGTAGAAGCACCCTTTTGAGCTACAGTGCTGTGCAAATTAATTGGGACAAAGCAAGTTTTTGTTGCATTAGTTTTACAATTGCTGATAAGTGTTTTATCAGTTCTTGGTGTTATTTTCCTTTTTCTTCCACATTTCCCTTTTCGTTTTGGAGAAAACGATCCAGTTTCATTGTGTGTGTGAATTATTCTTGAAACGGTAGATATTCCAATACCAACGGTGGAAGCGATTTCTCTTACAGTCAGACTTGTATGTTCATTAAGAGTAATAATTCTAGACCTCTTCCGTGGAGTAACATCCATTTTTACAGTCACGAATCACACTGAGAGAAAAAGTACACTAAACCACTCCTCACAGAAACAAGCTCTCAACTGAAGCTGAGGGGGCAGCTAGCTGTTATATTCTGACTAAAACCAGTCAAACCACATTTTGTTACTCAAGGTTATACACTCACACCTGTTCAAAGCAGTTAAAACTGGTTTGAATCACTGACTGGTAACCCCAACTTATGATTTATGATTTTACTTAAAAAATGCTTTGTCCCAATTAATTTGCACAGCACTGTAGTACAACCATGAGTCTTCTTGGGAATGATGCAACACATTTTCTACACCTGGATTTGGGGATCCTCTGCCATTCTTCCTTACAGATCCTCTCCAGTTCCATCAGGTTGCATGTTGAACTTTGGTGGACAGCTATTTTCAGGTCTCTTCAGAGATGCTCAATTGGGTCACAGAGTTGTTCTGAAGCCACTCCTTTGATATTTTAGCTGTGTGCTTATGGTCATTGTCTTGAGGTCCAGATGTCATCCAGGATATCTCTGTACTTGGCCACATGCATGCCTCCTTCAATTGCAACCAGTTGTGCTGTCACTGCAGCTGAAAAAACACCCTCATATCATGATGCTGCCACCACCATGTTTAACTGTTGGAATTGTATTGGCCATTTGATGAGCAGTTCCTGGTTTTCTCTCCACATACCGCTTAAAATTATCACCAAAAAGTTGTATCTTCATCTCATCAGACCAGAGAATCTTATTTCTCATAGTCTGGGAGTCCTTCATGTGTTTTATTGCAAACTCTATGCTGGCTTTCACATGTCTTGCACTGAGGAGAGGCTTCTGTCAGGCCACCCTGCCATAAAGGCCTGACTGTGGGAGGCCTGCAGTGATAGTTGACTTTGTGGAACCCTTCTCCCATCTCCATACTGCATCTCTGGAGCTCAGCCACAGTGATCTTGGGGCTCTTCTTTACCTCTCTCACAAAGGCTCCTCTCCCATGTTTGCTCAGTTTGGCTGGATATCCAGGTTTAGGAAGACTTCTGGTGGTCCCAAACTTGCACAATTATGTCTCTGAGCTCTTTGGGCAGTTCCTTTGACCTAATCATTTTCATTTGGTCAGGCATGGACTGTGAGGGGGTTCTAGCCCAGCAGGACTTGTGGAGGGCACTTTTCCTACACTTTGATCTAATATGGGTATGCCTTCACTGTGAGCCACATATGTACTTGAACATAGAAAAAAGCGCTAGAATGTGATTACTCCAAATGATTTATTTATTGTCTTCACACTTCTTTGCACAGGCACTTTATATGGATGTAACCATATTCAATGTAATAACGCTTTTGCCATATGCATTGTAATGATCTTTGCTTTCTACTTCTGTACTTGATGGATCTCGCATTACTATGAGATTCCGTTTACCCTATTTTTGATGTGTTATGACACACTTGTGCCCTTGTACTAGTCTGCTGGATTTGTTGTATATGTACTATTTTTGCCACCTTACTACCTATTTTAATGTGACGTCTTCTAATAAATTTTGAATTTTTGCATAGTACTCTTTGTTCTCCTGTTTTGAAAATGGACTGTGAGCCGTGAGGTCTTAAAGGGAACCTCTCAGGTCATTCTACCCCCCTCTGCTATCACTACCTGTCACTGCATTTGCCTAGCTGATCCCTAACCATCCCTGTCTGCGCTAAAAGTGGCCTATAAAGATTGAGGAAAATGACTTATATACTTACATACAGTCTCCATCTAAAAACTGGAAAGGCGGGCTCCGGGGCTCCATTCTCCCCTCCTTGCTTGCAATCCGCATGCCCAGCTGGGTGTCATCAGTCTTTCTTCTGTTCCACCTCCTGTTTGAAATTCCCGCTTCCTCGGCTACTGTGATGCCCGGCCAGAACCTCATATCATGCATTGTGGGGGCTGATCATGTGGTACGGGCCGGCTTCAATATGTGCAAGCGCCGGTGACGCTTTAGGAGTCAACAACATACAGTATTTAATCAGTACAGGAGAATTGCTAATGGGACATAGGCAACTTCCTTATATAGTTTTCACAAGTTATTTATCTCTTTCTTTCTGAAGCCACACACTCCTCCCAGGCAAGTCTGCTCTATGGACATCCTCCCACCTGTTCTAATTTTGCTAAATTAAGTGGGAGGGGGTTGCGACTCCTATTATATGGAATGGACCTTGACAGATTACAATATGAGCTGAATATTTGCCATTTTGCACATTGATAAATGTTTTTTTTTTATTAAACCATCTGGATTTTCCTAGTTAGAGATGAAAGTAATATAAGTTAGAGATAATATCTAAAGACTGCAAGGAATATTCATGATGCAGAAATGCAGAAAAGAATAATATTGGAAATGTATGATTTCCCTTTTTCAGTGGTTAGGGATGCACAAATACCGTATATACTCGTGTATAAGCCGAGTTTTTCAGCCCAAAATTTGGGCTGAAAAGTCTCCCCCTCGGCTTATACACGAGTCAATACGGGGGGGGGCTGTGTCTGGGGCTGTGGAGGCTTCAGGAGGCGGGGGGGGAGGGCTGCTGTATGAGCGGCCCCGTCACGTGGGGCCGCTCATTAAATATGCACTGCTTTCCCCTGTCAATCAGCGGCAGGGGGAAGCAGTGCATAACTAAATAAATCCCCCCCAAGTGCTGGCACCTGCCCCCCCTTGTAAGGGCCCCCCCCCCCGATGGTTATATTACCATTCCGGACTTCTGATCCGCGCCGCTCCTCGGTGCTTCATCCTCGCTGCTCCGTCCGTCTTCTACATCCCGGATCTCCGGCCGTCGCAGGCATGTGACGTCATCGCGCGGCCGGGGATCCCGGATGTAGAAGACGGACGGACGGAGCAGCGAGGAGCAGCGAAGAGCGGCGCGGATCAGAAGTCCGGAATGGTAAGAGAAGCGGGCGGGGCCCTTGCAAGGGGGGGGCGAGTGACAGCATTTGGGGGCTGCTGGGGACCCCCAGGGGGCTGCTGGGGACCCCCTGGGGGCCGCTGTGTACCCCCAGGGGCTGCTGGGTACCCCCTGGGGGCTGCTGGGGACCCCCTGGGGGCTATTGGTACCCCCAGGGGGCTATTGGTACCCCCAGGGGGCTTTTGGTACCCCCTGGGGGCTGTTGGTACCCCCAGGGGGCTGTTGGTACCCCCAGGGGGCTGCTGGTACCCCCTGGGGGCTGTTGGTACCCCCTGGGGGCTGTTGGTACCCCCAGGGGGCTGTTGGTACCCCCTGGGGGCTGCTGGGGACCCCCTGGGGGCTGCTGGGGACCCCCAGGGGGCTGTTGGTACCCCCTGGGGGCTGTTGGTACCCCCAGGGGGCTGTTGGTACCCCCAGGGGGCTGTTGGTACCCCCAGGGGGCTGTTGGGTACCCCCAGGGGGCTGCTGGTACCCCCTAGGGGCTGTTGGTACCCCCAGGGGGCTGTTGGTACCCCCAGGGGGCTGCTGGTACCCCCAGGGGGCTGTTGGTACCCCCAGGGGGCTGCTGGGTACTCCCAGGGGGCTGCTGGGTACCCCCTGGGGGCTGCTATATGTACCCCTGGGGGCCTGCTGTATACCACTGGGGCTGCTGTATACTACCACTGGGGCTGCTGGGGCTCCTGTATACTACCACTGGGGCTGCTGGGGCTCCTGTATACTACCACTGAGGCTGCTGGGGCTCCTGTATACTACCACTGGGGCTGCTGGGGCTCCTGTATACTACCACTGGGGCTGCTGGGGCTCCTGTATACTACCACTGGGGCTGCTGGGGCTCCTGTATACTACCACTGGGGCTGCTGGGGAATCTGTATACTACCACTGGGGCTGCTGGGGAATCTGTATACTACCACTGGGGCTCCTGTATACTACCACTGGGGCTGCTGGGGCTCCTGTATACTACCACTGGGGCTGCTGGGGCTCCTGTATACTACCACTGGGGCTGCTGGGGCTCCTGTATACTACCACTGGGGCTGCTGGGGCTCCTGTATACTACCACTGGGGCTGCTGGGGCTCCTGTATACTACCACTGGGGCTGCTGGGGAATCTGTATACTACCACTGGGGCTGCTGGGGAATCTGTATACTACCACTGGGGCTGCTGTATACTACCACTGGGGAGGCCTGTATACCACACTGCTGGGGTCTGTATACCTGTGCTGGGGTCCACCCTCGGCTTATACACGAGTCAATAGGTTTTTCCAGATTTTTGGGGCAAAAGTAGGGGGGTCGGCTTATACACGGGTCGGCTTATACACGAGTATATACGGTATATCACCATCATTTCAATAAAATAATCTTTTAACACTGGTATTACGGTTGTGGGGCTTTTCCACTTATAGCAGCATGGCTACACTTTCTCTTTTTTACTGAAAAAAAAGAAAAATCTGGTTCCCTTGCCCATGTAGTACGGTATTTTTACCATACTGTGAATTTATTTATGCTCAATCCAAAAACAAGAAAATGAGCTGCCTTATTGAACACACAGAAGGTTAAGAATAAGAATGTATTCATAGAGGGTAGCCTGAGGGTGAATCATTTAACATTTGCTGGGAAATATGTGATCAGCATGGGCAAAGCAAAAAGAGAACAAATTGCAACAAATAACCATTGATAGAATTGCACATATGCAGCTGACTGCTTGTGATTCACATGTGAGCACCGGTGATCTTAGGCTATGTGCCCACGCTGCGGATTTACCACGTATCTTGCAGCATTTTTCCAGTAGATTTCTGTGAAATCTGCAGCCAACAGCTTCCCTGCAAAGTGTATATTGACAGATATACTGACAAGCTCCATAAGCAAATATCACTGCAATTAGTTTATTAAAAAAAGTTTGGTGAATAAATAGTAAAAGCAGTACCTTAAATATACCAATAAAGGTAAGGAAGATCAAAGATAAGGTGCAAACTGAAACAGAACAGATGTCTTCAGAACCAACAGACAGCCCAATATATCACAAGAGTAGTGGTCATAAAAGGTCAGAGAGGATAACAGTACAATTACCATATGTAATCCACAGATAAGTACGGTAGTACAATGTTGCAAAAAATTAAACTAAGCTGATGTGGAATTAACCAAAGTAGGAGGCCACATATCAAAGACACACTAAACTCACAAAGTGCAAAGACTGGAAGAGACAACATGTGTTTCACTGGTGCTTCTTCGAGGGCTCCGCTGAGGAACTCGCTGCCGGTTGTAAGCGGCGTGATGTCACAGTTGTGTTCAACAGAGGTCAGCTGCTCTGATGCAGCTGAGGTTTCACCTCAGATGAACTTTCTCATGGCACACCGCTCACAGCGGGCAGGGAGTTCTTCTGCAGATCCCGCGGTGAGCGGACATCGCTCAGAATCGTTGATTACCGACGGAGGCTTTTGATGGGGGTAATAAAGATGGCAAACAGGGATGTGTTGGTGTTCTTATTCTAAATCAATGATTTTTATCTGTGTGGTGTAATTATTACTATTTACACCGTGTTCCAAATTATTATGCAAATGTTCTTTTTCTCTGATTTTCCTAAATGGTCGGTGCAAATGACGATCAGTGTAATAAAAGTCATCACCCATTACAGTATACATCGAATTTTATTGACGAAACCTCCCAGTGATAACCGTATAATCTTCAAAATTAAAAAAACTCTAAAATGCACTGTTCAAATTATTAGGCACAGTACAGTTTCTAAACACTTGATATTTTGAAAGAACTGAAAATGCTCATTTGTTGAATTTGCAGCATTAGGAGGTCACATTCACTGAAATAAAAATGGAATGCGACAATGCAAATAAACAAAGAATAAAACCTGCTGTGTTATAAAAGTTGGAGGTGTGCAAAAAAAAGATATGATAACATAATACATAATACTCTATTTTCTTTTAAACTACAATATATATCTCTCCTGAGATGGTTTAATTATTTTGTATGACAATCGTGAGTGAGACATGGGAATTAACACCTTCGCTCATTAGCAGTTATATTATCAGAGGTAATGCTTAGGCTACCATTGTGGGAATCTATTAACAGAAAACTAATTGTATTAACTTAAGTACAATAACACATACGGTATGTAGAATAACAAACTGTACTCAAAAAATCTTTAATAGGTTCAGTTTTCTGCAAACTGTGTAGTTTTACCACTTTCCTTTGTTTAAATCCCTTGACTTTTGAAGCTAGGGGAGTTTGCAATGTATCCTCATCAATCCACATGGTATGTGCACATGTTAATGTGAACCTGCCACTATTTTTTTGCTTCTAAACCCTGCCCATCACCTTTAACATTATTTGAATGGTGCTCCTGCATTCCTCAGACTTTCCCCTGCACATCTTTGAAAAAAAAAAAAAGAGTATTCTCGTTCCGCGCTGTATATAAATTGTGCGGTCTGGTCCAGTGGGTGTCTCCAGATTGTAATCCGTACTACCCCACTCCCTTCAAACACGGACTCTTCTAATTACGAGTAAGTGGATGATGTCTCTACATCATCCACAAAGTGTCTGAAGTCTGGCACCTGCACAGTGGTATCCAAGACCTGCGCAGTGGTGCTCCTCACTGTGACCTAATGAACAGCCAGTGATTCCAATGCGCAGGCGTGAGATTTCAGGCACTGTGTGGCTGATGTAGAGACCAAAGTCTCTCTTCTGGGCAGTTGAATCTGAGACCTGCAGAGTGAACCTCACTGTGCCCTACTGAACAGCTAGTGATTACACTGCGCAGGCGTGACACTTTGTGAAAACAGAAGAGGTGGCATTTGAAGGGATCAGGGTGGTCGCAATCTAGAGACTCCTGTCAGACCGGACCTCACAATTTACATACAGCGTGGGACAAGTATAAACTCTTTTAGAGATCTACAGGGAACATTCGAGGAGATAAAGGGATTACAGGAACCCCATTGAAAAGATGGTAGAGGTGAGGGCACGGTTTAGAAGCCAAAAAAAATAGTGATAGGTACCCTAAAACTATTTCTTGCATACATTTCTACTTTAAATATTAAAATGTCGGCATGAAAAATGCAGCATAAAATTTGCAAGTAATCCACTCCAAAAATAAACAATACAAAAAAGCACAGCAAAAATGCTGGAAAACAGTTGGTGGAGTCTTGTGTTTTTGGTGCTTTATTTTGGCGCATTTTTTAAGTGGATTTTGCAGCATTTTTTTTTTTACAATTGTATACTGTTGTTACTGTGAATAAAACTTGGTTAAAGCTGGATATAAAACAAAAAAAAGGGTTGCTTGATGTGATATCTTGAATATAAAATGAAGTGGGGTCTGCTGTATTGTTGGTCACCAGGACAGGTAAAGCAGGTAGCTATAGGCTGTCACATACCCCCAGCTGCCTAGTTTTTCTTGACTGCTAATAAAAAAATGCAGGGGGGGGGGGCTTTTTTTAAATTATTTAAAGAAATAGTTAAAAAAAAAACTACATGGGACTCTGCTGTATTTTTGGTTGCCAACCGGTGTGAAACTTGGCAGCTCGGGGCTGTAATTCTCAGCGTGGGTAGGCCCAAGCATTTTGGGCTCCCCACGCTACTAATCACAGATGCCTTGGAATCTGTTATATTCATAGAAGCACAATTTTTTGGAGCTTTACTCGATTCTTCCAACTGCTCTGTGGGGTTGGGAGGCTGGGCAATAAGGGGTTAACGCCAGCTGAGTGTTGCCAGCTGGCACCAAGCCCAAGGTTCATAATGTCGGGTCAATGTTAGACCCGGTCATAATAAACCTCTAAGTGAATAGTAAATATTATACCACACAGATAAAAATCATTTATTTGGAATAAGAACAATGCTTTTGGA
This sequence comes from Allobates femoralis, assembly GCA_033576535.1. Classification (NCBI taxonomy): domain Eukaryota; kingdom Metazoa; phylum Chordata; class Amphibia; order Anura; family Aromobatidae; genus Allobates; species Allobates femoralis. The sequence continues at coordinate 290,334,349 of JARQOC010000005.1, forward strand.
AGTGCACTGAGATACAGACTGATTTTCTGCTAAGGGAAAAAAAAACAAAAAAAACCTCTTTATATCTGATTTTCTAGCGAGTGTGACCGCGAGCTAAGTGTGACAGAGCAAGTGCGACAGAAGTAAGTGTGTGACTTGTGATTCAGTGACTTTGGATTCAGGGAGTTTGGAAGGGAGGATTTACTGAATTGCTGGTTGTATTTTATTAATACTTTGCATTTCTTTTTACTTATCATTCTGTCTTGTGCAATCCCCATTAGGAAATGAGCTCCATGATTGGCAATGCCATCCAGTGTACATCTTGCCACATGTATGCATTCCTTGACCAGCCGGTCGAGGGTGCATACTGCTGTGTGAGATGTGAGTACGTTGTGCATTTGGAAGCCCAGATACTGGATCTAAATGAACAACTGACAACGCTGAGATCCATAGACAATATGGAAAGGAGTCTGCTGCTCACTGAACAGCTGCTCAATGGGATAGATGTGGGGGAGGATGGTAGTATGGAGCTGCAGGACCGTGAGGTAGCTAGTTGGGTGACAGTTAGAAGGCGGGGTAGAGGGAAGGGTGCCAGGGAGGCTAGCCCTGATCTGGCACACCCCAATAAATTTGCTATGTTGGCAGATGAGGGGGGTGTGAGTTCAGGGATAGCACTGCTGCAGGAGGGCATGACCTCTGAAAGCCAGAGGAGTGTCTGCTCCAGTAAGGGGGAAAACAGGAGAGAAGGACAGGCCAGACAGGTGCTGGTAGTGGGGGACTCAATTATTAGGGGAATAGATAGGGCAATCTGTCACAAAGACAGGGATCGTCGAACAGTGTGCTGCCTACCTGGCGCTCGAGTCCGGCACATCGCTGATCGGGTTGACAGATTACTGGGAGGGGCTGGTGAGGACCCAGTGGTCATGGTGCACATTGGCACAAATGACAAAGTTAGAGGTAGGTGGAAGGTCCTTAAAGATGATTTCAGGGAATTAGGCTGCAAGCTTAAGGCAAGGACCTCCAAGGTAGTATTCTCTGAAATACTGCCTGTACCACGTGCCACACCAGAGAGGCAACGGGAGATTAGGGAGATAAATAAGTGGCTCAGGAATTAGTGTAGGAAGGAGGGGTTTGGGTTCCTGGAGAACTGGGCCGACTTCTCTGTTGGCTACAGGTTCTATGCTAGGGACGGGCTGCACCTCAATGGGGAGGGTGCAGCTGTGCTGGGGGAGAAAATGGCTAGAAGGTTGGAGGAGTGTTTAAACTAGGGATTGGGGGGGAGGGTATTCATTGTATAGGAGGGGAAGATAGTGTAAACAGTAACCTGGGCACAAGTAATAAAATTGGGGGTGGCATGGGGGGTGGGGTTAGAACAGTCAATCTAGTAGGAAGGAAGAGAGGTAAAGAGAGATGCATAAAGTGCATGTTCACTAATGCCAGAAGCCTCACCAACAAAATGGAGGAATTAGAATTGATTTTGTTGGAAAATAATTATGACATGGTGGGGATTTCAGAGACTTGGCTGGACGAGAGCCATGACTGGGCTGTTAATTTACAGGGCTATTGTCTGTTCAGAAATGACCGTACAAATAGGCGAGGAGGAGGTGTATGTTTATACGTAAAATCATCCTTAAAACCCATCCTGCGTGATAATATAGGTGAATCTAATGGAAATGTAGAGTCCCTGTGGGTGGAGATAAGGGGAGAGGGAAAAAATAATAAATTACTGATAGGGGTTTGTTATAAGTCTCCAACAATAATGGAAGTGGAGGAGAATATCCTCATAAAGCAAATAGATGAAGCAGCGACTCAGGGAGAAGTCATTATTATGGGGGACTTCAACTACCCTGAAATACGTTGGGGATCAGAAACCTGCAGTTCCAGCAAAGGTAATAAGTTTTTGAAAACTATGAGAGACAATTACCTTTCACAACTGGTTCAGGACCCAACAAGAAGGGGGGTACTGCTGGACCTAATATTAACCAACAGGCCAGACCGCATTTCAAATATACGGGTTGGAGGTCACTTGGGTAACAGTGATCATAACTTAATAAGCTTTCAAGTATCCTTTACTAAGACGTGTAGTAGAGGGGCCACAAGGACACTAAACTTCAGGAAGGCAAATTTCCAACGGTTGAGAGATGATCTTAGTGCAATAAACTGGGACGATGTCCTGAGACATAAAAGTACCCAACACAAATGGGAGATGTTTATTAGCATCCTGAATAGGACCTGTGCACAATATATACCCTATGGGAATAAGCATGCTAGAAATAGGAGGAAACCACTATGGCTAAATAAAGTGGTAAGAAGTGCAATATGTGACAAAAAGAAAGCATTTAGGGAATTAAAGCAAGTAGGTAGTGATGAAGCATTAAATAAATACAGAAAATTAAATAACATTTGTAAAAAGCAAATCAAGGCAGCAAAGATTGAAACAGAGAGACTCATTGCCAGAGAAAGTAAAAAGAATCCCAAAATATTTTTTAACTACATAAATAGTAAGAAACTAAAAAATGATGGTGTTGGCCCCTTTAAAAATAGTCTGGGTGAAATGGTGGATGAGGATGAGGAAAAAGCCAATATGCTAAATGACTTTTTTTCAACAGTATTTACACAAGAAAATCCCATGACAGACAATATGATCAGTGATAACAAAAAGTCTCAATTAAATGTCACCTGCTTAACCCAAGAGGAAGTACGGCATCGTCTAAAAATCACTAAAATTGACAAATCACCGGGCCCGGATGGGATACATCCCAGAGTGCTGCAGGAATTAAGTACTGTCATAGATAGACCATTATTTTTAATATTTAAAGATTCCATAATAACAGGGTCTGTACTACAGGACTGGCGTATAGCAAATGTGGTGCCAATATTCAAAAAGGGGACAAAAACTGAACTTGGAAATTATAGGCCAGTAAGCTTAACCTCTACTGTGGGTAAAATCCTAGAGGGTTTTCTAAGAGATGCTATACTGGAGTATCTGAACAAAAATAACCTCATGACCCATTATCAACATGGTTTTACGAGGGACCGTTCCTGTCAAACTAATCTGATAAGCTTCTATGAAGAAGTAAGTTCTGGACTGGACCAAGGAAATGCAGTGGATGTGGTGTATATGGACTTTTCAAAAGCTTTTGATACGGTGCCACACAAAAGGTTGATACATAAAATGAGGGCAATGGGGATAGGGGAAAATATGTGTAAGTGGGTTAAGAACTGGCTTAGTGATAGGAAACAAAGGGTGGTTATTAATGGAACACACTCAGAATGGGTCACAGTTAACAGTGGGGTACCACAGGGGTCAGTGTTGGGCCCGCTTCTATTTAATATATTTATTAATGACCTTGTAGGGGGCATACAGAGTAGAATCTCAATATTTGCAGATGACACTAAACTCTGCAGGGTAATCAATACAGACGAGGACAATTTTATATTACAGGAGGATTTATGTAAACTAGAAGCTTGGGCTGCTAAATGGCAAATGCGCTTTAATGGGGATAAATGTAAAGTCATGCACTTGGGCAGAGGAAACAATAGGTATAATTATGTGCTTAATTGTAAAACACTGGGCAAAACTGTCACTGAAAAAGACCTGGGTGTATGGGTAGATGACAAACTCACATTTAGTGGCCAGTGTCAGGCAGCTGCTGCAAAGGCAAATAAAATAATGGGATGCATTAAAAGAGGCATAGATGCTCATGAGGAGAACATAATTTTACCTCTATACAAGTCACTAGTGCGACCACACTTAGAATACTGTGTACAATTCTGGTCTCCGGTGTATAAGAAAGACATAGCTGAACTAGAGCGGGTCCAGAGAAGAGCGACAAAAGTCATTAGAGGACTAAGGGGTCTGCAATACCAAGACAGGTTATTAAACTTGGGGTTATTTAGCTTGGAAAAACGAAGGCTTAGGGGTGATCTTATAATAATGTATAAATATATGAGGGGGCAGTACAGAGGCCTTTCTAATGATCTCTTTACTCTTAGGCCTGAGACTGGGACAAGGGGGCATCCTCTACGTCTGGAGGAAAGAAGGTTTAATCATAATCACAGACGCGGATTCTTTACTGTAAGAGCAGTGAGACTATGGAACTCTCTGCCACATGATGTTGTAATGAGTGAGTCACTAATAACATTTAAGAGGGCCTGGATGCCTTTCTTGAAAACTATAATATTACCGGTTATATATACTAGATTCTTTGATAGGGCGTTGATCCAGGGAACTAGTCTGATTGCCGTATCTGGAGTCAGGAAGGAATTTTTTCCCCCAATGTGGAGCTTAGTGTTGCCACATGGGTTTTTTTTGCCTTCCTCTGGATCAACATGTTAGGCTATGGGTTGAACTAGGTGGACTTAAGGTCTTCCTTCAACCTTAAAAACTATGTTACTATGTTACTATGTTACTATGTAACACATCCCTGTTTGCCATTTTTATTACTACCATCAAAATACACAATCCAGAGCGACATCCATTCACTGCGGGAACAGCTGAGGAACTCACTGCTGGCTGTCATCGGGGTGACGTCACAGTTTGGTTCCATTGAGGTCCGCTGCTGTGAACTGCTCCAATATTTACTGCTACAACTATTTGTACCTTTCTCATACTGATCATCCTTCACATCACTTGTGTTATTTACAACACTATCCTATGTCATGTTGTGTATAACTATTTGACTCTTCAGATTCTGAGTTATAGCATGCCTGATGAAGAGACTTTAGTAGTCTTATCTACTGGCTACAACGGTACAAATATATATTTTCCATATAGTCATGACTGCATTTAGCAAGAATATGTGTTTGTCCATGAATGAAGTATGAATGTAAATGCATAGTGCATATTGGTATATTTGTTTTCATAGGTTTATAATAAATCTTTATCTGAAAAGTGATTCAAAAACAATGCCCCTTTTCATAGCACAACTGAAAAACAGTTTGTTGTTTGGAAATGTAACCAGAAACTATATGGGGTGTATTCAGTCTCAGTGCCTAAGGCTGTGTGAGGTGTAAATGCAGCCCTGTTGGCTTGTCTTCAGAAAAACAATTTTGGCACAATGCTCCTGATTCATCAAAGCTCTTATGATAGGAAACTGGCTCATCACATTAAATACGGTACTTCTATTCTGGTGTTTTGCCTGGCTCTCCCAGATTGCCCTGGTGTGGTGGCAATCGGGGTAATATTTTTGGGAGTTTGTGTCAGTTGTGTAATGTTAGTTGGCATCAAGCTCAGGGGTTAGTAATGGAGATGAGTCTATCAGACACCCCCACTATTAACACAGTAGTGTACAGTGAAAAAGCACACACACAGGAAAAAAAAAATATATATTTTTTTGGACTAAAGACTCCTCCACACTTCCCTTGAGAATGCTGATCAGAGCTGATAGCTTCACTATGAGCTCAGCAAAACCCTGCAACATTGTTGAGTGCTGTAGTCAATACACAGCACCTGTGAGTATCTGTACATTACTTTTATTTATAGTCACTGGAGCTGCAATTGTGGATTGTGGACCTATATCAGAGCTTCGATTGAACAAGTCGAGTCTTAATACAGATAAACTCTTTTTTTCCTGTGTTTCTTTGTGTGATGACCAGAGGTCCGTACTAGATCCAGCGAGTCACAGAAATGGAGACGGAGGCAGAAGCAACACAAAATACAAGTACCGTACTTCCTTTTACTTCGGGAAACAAAGGGAATATTTACCCCTTCTACCATCTACTTGTTGGAGAGATTGCCATAAAACAGGGACCTTATCCCATATTTTTTGGGATTGCCCCAGGCTTTTGACATTTTGGTCTGACATAAAGGCTCTTATTACAAACATTACAGGACTGAAAGTATCCTTAACCCCTCAATTGGTGTAGAGGATTTCCCTGGGAATCTACGGTTCATCAACCATATTTTTCTTACCTCTAGGAGTCTCAGTGTCAAGGTGGAAAAAAGACGAACCACCTACAATATCCGAACTATTAGAAAGAATATCTCAACATAGTATCTATGAACATAATTTTCTATTAGAAACAATACTTTTAGAAAATTCCCAGAAAGGTCGGAAATCTGGTTATTGGCTTATTCGCCTAATTTATTGAATAAAGGCTAATTGACAGTAGTATCCCTAGTATCTACTCCATCAGGTAACAAATATCCTTTTATATTAATGTTTTTTTTGTAGCTCAGTTTTATTTTGTTTTTTACTATAATTGTTTCACCTTTTTTTACTTTTTTAATACTGCAATAATTCTTTACTATTTATATCAACATGTTTTAATCTGTATCCGATAGGTTGTACGCTTTTACCACAATTTTTTTACTATTACGTAGTACCTGAAGAGCATGTTACTATCACTGTATTTCCCTTTTGTATGTACCGTATATACTCGTGTATAAGCCGAGTTTTTCAGCCCAAAATTTGGGCTGAAAAGTCCCCCCCTTGGCTTATACACGGGTCATATACGGTACATGGAGTGGGGGGGTTGTGTCCCGGGGCTGTGGAGGCTGGAGGAGGCGGGGGGAGGCTGCTGTATGAGCGTCCCCGTCACGTGGGGCCGCTCATTATATATGCACTGCTTCCCCCTGTCAATCAGCGGCAGGGGGAAGCAGTGCATATGGCCCCCCAAAAGCTGGCACTGTCCTCCCTTGTAAGGGCCCCCCCGCTGCTTATACATTACCATCCCGGTGTTCTGATCGGCGCCGCTCCTCGGTGCGTCTTCATCCTCCCGTCCGCGCTGGCTGCATCCGGCATCTCCGGCTGTCGCAGCGATATGACGTCATCGCGCGACCGCCGGAGAACCCGGATGCAGCCAGCGCGGACGGGAGGATGAAGACGCAGCACAGAGGAGCGGCGCCGATCAGAACACCGGGATGGTAATGTATAAGCAGCGGGGGGGGGGGGCCCTTACAAGGGGGGACAGTGCCAGCTTTTGGGGGCTGCTGGGTACCCCCTGGGGGCTGCTGGGTACCCCCTGGGGGCTGTTGGTATCCCCAGGGGGCTGTTGGTACCCCCTGAGGGCTGTTGGTACCCCCAGGGGGCTGTTGGTACCCCCAGGGGGCTGCTGGTACCCCCAGGGGGCTGTTGGTACCCCCAGGGGGCTGCTGGGTACCCCCTGGGGGCTGCTATATGTACCCCTGGGGGCCTGCTGTATACCACTGGGGCTGCTGTATACTACCACTGGGGCTGCTGGGGCTCCTGTATACTACCACTGGGGCTGCTGGGGCTCCTGTATACTACCACTGGGGCTGCTGGGGCTCCTGTATACTACCACTGGGGCTGCTGGGGAATCTGTATACTACCACTGGGGCTGCTGGGGAATCTGTATACTACCACTGGGGCTGCTGGGGAATCTGTATACTACCACTGGGGCTGCTGGGGAATCTGTATACTACCACTGGGGCTGCTGGGGAATCTGTATACTACCACTGGGGCTGCTGGGGAATCTGTATACTACCACTGGGGCTGCTGTATACTACCACTGGGGAGGCCTGTATACCACACTGCTGGGGGCTGTATACCTGTGCTGGGGTCAACCCTCGGCTTATACACGAGTCAATAGGTTTTTCCAGATTTTTGGGGCAAAAGTAGGGGGGTCGGCTTATACACGGGTCAGCTTATACACGAGTATATACGGTATATTGTACTTTTACCCTTCCCCTTTATTTATGTCACCCCTTGTCTTTAAAAGTGTTCTAATAAAAACATTTGGAAACAAAGGGAAAATTTTAGAGCAAGATGCACGGATAAGCTATTTCTCCAGAACTACTAGCTACTGTATATTATTTGCATACACCCAGCATCAGGGCAGAGTTCAGTGTATTACCTCAGTGTTCCTCCTCAGTGTGAGGAAACAACACCAGGAATAAATTTACCTAAAATCTACATGGAAAAATAAATAATAATTAACTACACATAGCAGCAGGACAGGTGTAAATCAGATGGATGCAGTTTAGTGAAATAACGCATCGATTTACAATCCTATCAACTCTATACACACAATACATATAAACCCAGTACACTGATATGTACATATATATTTATATATTTAATCTGTTGGATACCCGGATATCTAGTCTAACGGTATCGTTTAGTTCAGTTGCATTCTGTACCAGGCCTAGGGAGGTACGGATTCCAGTCACTTCCAGTGGTCTTCGGCGCCAAAAAAACAAAACACGACCGTAGTAAATAGAAATACTCTGTCTTGTCTAAAGGAGGTCCTAAATCTCTGTAGCTTTGGGGGAAGGAGGGGGGGGGAGAAGTGTGTTCATCTGGAGACACCACACCAAAGCCTGCAGTCTCACAGGTCAGGCGCTTTTGTTTTCCGGCCGCACCTGCCGCAAGTGCCAAAACCGCACTTGCCGCACCTGCCGCAAGCCCGCATATACATTGTATGGGGTTTGCCGCAACCTTGCTGCAAGTGCAGCCGGTATGCGGTAATCGCGGCAGATGCGGTGTTTTCACCACAACTGCCGCGATTTCAAAAAAACGCTGATGTGAAAGTACGCTTAGGGCCCTTTCACATCTGCGTTTATTTGAAATCGCGGCAGATGCGGTGAAAAAACCGCATCTGCCGCGATTGCCGCATAACCGATGCACTTGCGGCGCGGTTGCGGTAATCCCCATAGAAAGTATAGGGGGACTTGCGGCAAGTGCAGTTTTGCACTTGCGGCAGGTGCGGCAGCGAAAAAAAAACCGCGGCTGGTGCGGCAAGTGCGGTTTTTGCACTTGCGGCAGGTGCGGCAGCGAAAAAAACCGCGGTCAGCCGCGGTTTTTTTCGCTGCCGCAAGTGCAAAACCGCACTTGCCGCACCTGCCGCAAGTCCCCCTATACTTTCTATGGGGATTACCGCAACTGCGCCGCAAGTACATCGGTTAGGGTGCTTTCACATCTGCGTTTTTCGTAATTCGCGGCAGATGCGGTGAAAAAACCGCATCTGCCGCGTTTACCGCATAACCGTTCCACTTGCGGCACTGTTGCGGTTTTTTCCATAGGAAGTATAGGGGGACTTGCGGCAGATGCGGCAAGTGCGGTATTGCACTTGCGGCAGGTGCGGCAGAGAAAAAAACCGCGGCTTACTGCGGTTTTTTTCGCTGCCGCACCTGCCGCAAGTGCAATACCGCACTTGCCGCATCTGCCGCAAGTCCCCTATACTTCCTATGGAAAAAACCGCAACCGTTGCCGCAAGTGGAACCGTTATGCGGCAAACGCGGCAGATGCGGTTTTTTCACCGCATCTGCCGCGAATTACGAAAAACGCAGATGTGAAAGGGCCCTTATGCGGCAATTGCGGCAGATGCGGTTTTATCACCGCATCTGCCGCAATTTTTAAAAAACGCTGATGTGAAAGGGCCCTTACATTTGTTTCTCTAACTTTACACTTACTGGGTAAGTAATGGGAGTGTCTGATAGATGCCTATCCACTACTAACCTCTGGGGTTGATACCAGTTGACAAATCACAGTTGACATCAACCCTATTAACCTTCTGCCTTGATTGCCACTGCGCCAGGGCAATCTGAAAGAGCCGGGACAAAGCACCAGATTTGGTGCATTTAATGTAATGTGGCAATTCTGAGGTGGCTGCAGGCTGGTATATTTAGGCTGGGAAGGGGCAAATACCCATTGATAATACCAGCATGCAGCTGTCTACTTTACCTTCGCTGGTTTTCAAAAGACCCCACACTATTTTTTTCAATTATTTTTTTAGAAATAAATAAAAACAAATTGCAGGGAGTCCTCCCTATTTTTGATAACCAGCCAAGGTAAAGCAAACAGCTGCGGTCTGTATGTAATTTCATCGAAATTAGGTGCAAACCTATCCCTCTAACTGAAATACACCAGTCCTGATGCAGGCACAATTTACCTACATGACCCGTGGAGTCTGTTGCTAGGGATGTACTTATCATGAGGCGACCTAAGTTGGTTGCCTCAGGCGGCTCCACCTGCTGGTTAATAGAGGACGGCATCCGCGGGGGGCCCAGTGGTAGCGTCACAGCATGGCTTCCTCAGGAGTTATGAACTAGTTTTAGATCCCTTAGGGTATATGAACACGATCTGGAGGCACTGCGTGTTGGACACAGTGTCTCTGGACTCGAGGAAAGCCACAGGTGAACGCAGGGGGAATGCACCCTCCCTGTGCCCATGATCTGTGTTGGGTGAAGGACAGCTTTTACTTGCATTCACCTGCTGGGGATCGCTTCTGACTTCGCAGCAATAAAACATGTTGCGGAGATACGGAAGCAGCTGAAATAACGCTGTAAGGGGGGGAGCACAGAGAGCATGGGATTTCTAGAAGTTCCATCCATTATACTGGTACTGTACAGTGCTGCATTTTGGACACAGCGGCAATGCACTGTGTCCAAAACGCTGCTATTTCAGATCATGTGCACACAGCTTTACTCTGACATTATTTCATACTTGTCCCCTCTGTTTTTCTTTGTTATGACATCATCACTGTACAGTCTAATATAGGAGGACTATGGGAAGCAATATACTATATGGAGGACTATGTGATGTGCAAGCTCATATGGAAGAACTATGGGATGTGTGTATTATAATATAGAAGGTCTATGGGCTGTGCAATATACTATATGGAGGGCTATGGGGGTGCATTTTAATATATGGAGCACTATGGAGTGCATTATACTATATGAAGGACTATGGATGATGCATTATAATATATGGAGGACTATGTGGAGCCAATTATACTATATTGTAATATTTGGAGGGCTCTGTGGGAGTCTTTATACTTTATGTAGGGCTATTTGAGGGCTGTGTTGGGGGCTATTATACAGTGTGAAGAGGTGTAGGGGCCATTATATTGTATGTACAGGAGGTCAATTATACTACATGGAGGGCTATGTGGGGGTCACATTTGGGGGATCATACTTTTCCGTTGTAGCTATGGTGCTTACAGTAGGGTCAACATACTGTGCATGTGGAGGGTCTTGTGGAGGAATTCACTGTGGGGGAATCATAGAGTGTTTGAGGGGCACCTTTGTTGGAATCATACTTTATGGCTGCAATAAAAGAGGAATCCAGGGGTTTGAATAGGAGGAAAATTTCCTTGTAAGGGCTGCAAGGTTGTGAGATATGTTCTCCTGTGACCCAGCCAAATATATATTTTTTTTTGGGGGTGGGCAATTAGAACGTCTGCTATTGTAGCCCCATGATTTCTATGTATGGCCCTGGTGCAGGATTCATTGTCCTTTTCACTTACGCCTCTGCTGCAGAACTGATTGGCCATAACTTACACGCCATGTACAATGCCGCCCCTCAGAACATACAGGCATTCTAGCCATGTTTCTCCTGAGTGGCGGTTGGTCAGTGGCTTCCTTTCCCGCGCCCACATAATTTGCACAACCCAATTGAAAGGCCCCTGCTATTAACCCCAGACAGGGCAATGTGCGGCGTTTGTGATTGACTACGTGTTTTGAGAGAAGGAGGGGTGGACCATTTTACCACCTTAGTGCAGTGACTGCTTGTTGCAGTCTTTTTAGATAGTGATACACTCAGACTGCAGGTCGGTGTATGTGGTGTATAGATGGTGCTGTATGGTGGACATGTCTGACTAGTTAGTGCCAGGCAGCAGCCACATTGGAGTTGCCAGAGTTTTGTAGGTAGATGCCAGAGATAATAAATAGGTTTGCAATCAGTGCCTGCCTCCTGTGGTATCTGATAAGAAGTGTATGCCTATAGGACAATAGCTCTGACAGTCATCATTGTGTGTCTGTGTGGTTGTGCCAAGCCTGCCATTGCCATTAATCTTTGGTTTGAATTCTTCTATGTGGTTCTTATATTGCATGTGATGGCGCTGACATCCTTGTGTTTGGACATCTTTTTTTCTATTTCTCTAAATCAAAGTGTCCACGATTGTACTCATTTTTACAGGATAGATGTAAATCTGTGTAAACAGATTTATTTCTATCAATTTAAAAAGTTTACTAAGGGGGAAGGCGCTGTTTTGCAGTTTACCTCAGGCAGCAGAGTTTAGGTGCACCCTTCCCTCTGCATCCATATCCTTGACCTTTAATGCAGATATTTTTTTGTAATGTTGTCCTGATGTATGATAAATGTTATTTCATAATAGCACCTGTGAGTTCATTCTCCTTAAATAGATATGGTGTTATTATTATTATTACTTATTTATATAGCGCCATTGGTTCCATGGCGCTTTACATGTGTAAAGGGCAGAACAAGGACGAGAACATAAATAACGATAAATCATACAGGTACACTAGGGCAGAGATCCTGTCCACAAGGGATCACAGTCTATAGGGGATGGGTGGGAGACAGTAGGAGGGGGAGAGGTGAGATGGTGCAGCGGATTAGGTCTCAGTGTGTGTTATAGACTTGAAGGAAGAGGTGGGTTTTCAGGTTTTTCTTATTCAGACCACATTACATTGTTATATACACAGAATATTCACAATGGTACTTGACGGTACTATTTTTTGAGTTCCATGAAGAGATTATACTTGTGTTTCTACTGTAGGTCTACTAAATGATATTTATTGCATTAGGGCTCAGACACACGGACGTAGAAATTGGATGAGTTCAATCTAAGAAAATCTTGCATTGCACTCTGACCAATGTTAATAAATGAGTGAGCGCAGATGAACGTTTATTTAGCTTTTTTCCCATACAGATTCTGGATTAGAAAAAAGTAGTAACATGCTGCAAGTGGATGCGAGTCTCCTGCAAGACTCACCAATATGAGCCAATGGGTGCGATAAAAAAAATCACACAGCACACTGATAGCATAGGGATAGCTTTTTTAGCATGGTCTTTCCCATGCTGGAAAAAGTTAGAATAGAATAGGCAGATAGGATATATAAAGATGATAGGCATAGCTACAATATCTTACTAGACTCCCGCTGCTGCCTCTGAAGCCGCCCTCTTAAGCTTCATGCATATTAACAGCATTGATCGGCAACAGCCAATCACAGATGCACACACTCTGTGAAAGCCTTTGTGATTGGCTGTTGCATTCAGACTGCATTTCCTCAATATGGATAGTGATTGTGCTTGGTTGCCATACACGTTGGTGTATTGCAACCAGCCAACCGTTATAGTGTTTTTAAATAAATAATTTTAAGAAATGCGTGGATCTTCGGAGTATTTTTAAGTCTAGCTCAGTGAAAGCAAACAGCTGCAAGCTGCCACCCTCAGCCACCTAATTTTACCTTGGCTGGCAAAAAAATGTGTGGGCTTTGCCCTATTTTTAATTACTAGCCCTACTTTGCCCTATTTTTATTACTGTAAAACTAGGTAGCTGAGGGCTGGTATTCTCAGCGAAGTGAGGGCCCATTGTTTTAGGGCCCACCCCCCCACACTAAAGAATAGCAGTCCTCAGCTGCCCCTAAAAATGGCACATTTATAAGAAGCCTAATTTCCGGGCTCTTTACCAGGCTCTTCCAGCAGCGCTGGTGGCGAATGGCATGCTGGGTACTAAGGGGGTGATACCAGCTATGTATTGCCAGCTGGTATTAAGCCCTGAGATTCTTAATGTCAGGCCAAGTTAGACCTAATTGAGCCGCGGAGATAGTGGCCGGGTAAGCAGGGGAGTTAACTGAGATCACGAGAGAACACCGTTGCCATAGTAACGGCTCACTCGGCTACTATGGCAACAATGTCCTCGGTGATGTCATCGCTTACCATGCCACAGGTTTCAGGCTGTCATTCAGTTATAAGACAGCATGGGGAGTGGACCTGTTCTTCCTCCCCATGATCTCTGATGTAGCAGATATGTGTGTGTCCCAGAAGAGAGAAGACTAGGATCGTGGAGGGGTACGAAGGTGGGGAGGGGATAATAAAAGTAGGATCACTAAGTGTCTCTGTGTTGTGTCTTTTTTAACCATTTATTTGAAATTCTTAATGGCCAGGCCTGACATTAAGAATCTCAGGGCTTAATACTAGCTGGCAATACAAAGTTGGTATTAACCCCTTATTACCCAACATTCCATTGCCACCAGGGCCTCTGGAAGAACCTGGTAAAGCACTTGGAAATGGAGCTTCTTATAATTGTGCCATTTTCAGGGTGGCTGCGGGTTTCTATTCTTTAATGTGGTGGGCCCTAAAATAATGGGACCTCACCCTGCTGAGAATACCAGCCCTACGCTGCCTTGTTTTACCTTGATTGCCAGCCTAGGTAAAATTAGGCAGCTGAGGGAGGCAGCTTGCAGCTGGCTGCTTTCACTGGGCTAGACTAAAAACACTGCGAATCCCCATGTTTTTTTTAATTATATATTTAACACACCAACGGCAGGTTGGTTTCCATACATTAATGTGTATGGCAACCTAGCACAATCACTGTCCAGATTGAGGAAATGCAGTCTGGTTGCTACAGCCAATCACAGAGACTCTCACAGATTGTGGGCATCTGTGATTGGCAGTTGCCAGTCAATGCAGTGAATATGCATGAAGCTTAATAGGCGGCCCCGGATGCAGCAGCAGGAGACTGTCAAGCCCGATCTACAGTGGGTACAGAAAGTATTCAGACCCCTTTAAATTTTTCACTCTTTGTTTCATTGCAACCATTTGGTAAATTCAAAAAAGTTCATTTTTTTTCTCATTAATGTACACTCTGCACCCCATCTTGACAGAAAAAAAAAACAGAAATATAGAAATTTTTGCAAATTTATTAAATAAGAAAAACTGAAATATCTCATGTTCATAAGTATTCAGACCCTTTGCTCAGTCACTTATATTTAAGTCTCATGAAACACAGGCACACATTTTGAACTACTTGTTAAAGGGGTTGTCTGGGCATTTTGTATGATTTCTATGTGTATCCAGGCTGCAAAATGTTGACAGTTTGCAACTTACATCCTGTCAACATTTTGCATAGTTACCGAGATATCACTGTTTTACGGTTGCAAGACACTGACCAGGGGTATGTTTGTGTTGGAACCTGCATGTAAATGGAGAACTAGTTGTTAAGCCCAGTCTTTTCCAAACATGCCCCCCTAGTCTACAGCATGCCCAGCCTCCCCCAGACTTCTACAGGCCCGCCCCAGTCCCACTCACCCACATTACATACAGTGGTCCCCTCCTCCACTGACACAATGTGCCGAATCCGCAGCTGTGAAGGAGGTTTGGCACACTGTCAGTGGAGGAGGGGACTGCTGAATGCAATACGGTGTGTGCACTCACCCTTTGGCCCTGTATTATGGTGTATGTGCTCACCCATTCCCCTGTGGCCTCTGTCAGTGGAGCCGAGGACCGCAGTCCAGGTCTCTGTACAGTGTAACCATTGGTTCTTTCTATACCTCCTGTAGCACAGAGCCAGCAGCTGCGGTATAGAGAGGACTGGCTCCACCATCTCTGCCCAGCTCTGTACTGCAGGAAATAGAAAGGAGGAGTATTGGCTCCACTGTGCACAGAGACCAGACATCTACAGTCCTCAGCTCCACTGACAGGCGCATGTTAAACTGCATATTTTGCTGCAATTTTATTGCAGATATGCTGCAGATCTGTCACAAATCTACAGCACAATGACATGCAAGCAAAGTGTATGTAAACGCAGAAGATCTATATCCATGCTGTGGGTTTTCTCGCAGTGGAAATGCCACGATTTTTATCATGGGAAAAACTGCAGCATGTCAATTCTTACAGCGTGTTTTGCCGTGATTTTCACCCATACATCTCAATGTTAGCTCCTAAATACACAGAAGTGTTCACATACTACGTATTTAGTGAGTATATTTTGTGCTGATGACATGAGGCTCTGCTATATTTTTGGTCACCAGCATAGTACAGCATGCAGGTACAGACTGCAACCAAACCACAGCTGCCTAGTTTTACCTCCCTGGCAATCAAAATACAGGGGAGCCTTTTTTTATTATGTCTTGAAATAATAAAAAAAAACAACATGGAGCTTCACTGTATTTTTGGCTTCCAGCCAGTTACAACTAGGCAGCTGGAGGCTGGAATCCTCAGCGTTGGGTTGCCCAAGTGCTCTGTCCCCCCACTGCGAACTGCAACCCACAGCCACCAAAGAAAATGGCACATTCATTGTAGCCCCATTTTCTGGAGTTATACCTAACTCTTCCAGCCACCACTTGGCGGTTGCAGATTGGGTAATAAAAGGGTTAATGCCAGCTGAATATTGGCAGCTGACACTAAGCCCAAGATTCATAATGTTGAGCCAATGTTAGACCGGCCATTATGAATCTCTAAATAGTAAATAATACACAACACAGAGAACCATTTTTATTTGAACAAAAAACAAACACATACCTCTGGCTCGACATTATGAATCTTGGGCTTAGTGCCAGCTGGTAATATTCAGCTGGCATTAACCCCTTTATTATCCAATCTGCCACTGCCACAAGGCAGCTGGAAGAGTTGGGTACAGCTCCGGAAAATGGCGCTACAATGAATGCACCACTTTCTGGGGCAGCTGCGGGCACAGAACACTTCGGCCTCCCCACACTGAGGATTCCAGCCCCCAGCTGCCTAGTTGTACCTGGCTAGAAACCAAATAATAAATAAAATAATAAAAAAAGGGCTCCCCTATATTTTGATTATCAGCCAAATTAAACTAAGCTGCTGGTTTGTAGCAGCCCGTACCTACCTGCTTCTTAATTAATTATTTAAGTAAATAATTTAAAAGAAAAATGTGCTGGCTTTGCCCTATTTTTGATTGCCAAATTGAAACCCAGGCAGCTGGGGGCTGGTGTTCTCAACATGATGAGATCCATAGTTATTGCTTCCTCCTCAGGCTAAAGAATAGCAGCCCAGAAAGGGTTTAATAAGAGAGGTTAGAAGTGGTTAATGACAGCTGAGTATTGACAGCTTGTCATTTAGCCCAGATTGATAACATTCATGTCTCTATAAGAGACACCCATTTTCAATCCTGTGAGGAAATAGTTAAAAAAACATACACAGAAAAAAAATCCTTTATTATTTAAAATAAATTGCACAGACATCTCTCATTTTCCCATTTATTAACCCTACAATATACCCCTCTGACGATAATACACAACGATGGTCCCACAAAGCACACTCAGCTCTGCTTCATCCACTGGCTTCAGGGAAGGAACACGCGTCCTCTCCCCACAACCTCTGCAATCCCACTGACTGCCGCGAGTGACACCAGTCAGCAGCAGGAACACACGAGTTCACTTCTGCGGGGTCTCAGTGACTCAGTGAGTGACATCACGGCTCCTCATGGCAGTGAGTGTGATTGCAGAGTCTGCAAGGAGAGGACGCTTGTTCTGGGTTAAATGACAAGTTTTAAATACTCAGCTGTCATTAACCCCTTCTATCAACCTGATGCCACCACACAAGGGGATTGGGTAGAGCCGGGTAAAGTGCCAGGAATTGACACTTATGATGAATGCACCAATTTCTGGGCAGCTGCGGGCTGCTATTCTTTAGCCTTGTTGGTGCAATAACTATGGGCCTCGCTACGCCGAGAATACCATTCCCCAGCTTCCAGGGTTTTACCTTGACTGGCAATCAAAAATAGGGAAAGCCCACACTTCTTTTATATCATTTATTTAAATAATTAAAAAAAACAAAAACTAATGGTCTTCCATGTATTTTAAATGCTAGTCAAGTTAAAGACAGGACGCTCGGGGTGGCAGCCCGAAGCTGTCCACTTTATCTGCACTGAGATTCACAAATACAGCGAAGCTCTACATCAATTTTTTTTTAATTCTTTATTTTTACACTACTATGACGTCAGGTTAGTTGCCTATGGCAACTAATCACAGACACAAGCATAATGAGGGATGCAACATCCAATCACAGATGCTGTCACAGAGAGTGGGCATATGTGATTGGCTGTTGGAGCCAGTGTAGTAACTTGGAAACAGCCCATACATTCTAGCATCTACTGTACAGTGAAAAATCAAGAAGTTCATGAGCGGACCGGAAGTACAAGCTCGGGAGCCCGGTAAGTATGACGCCGCTGTTTAATCACTGTTTTGTTTTGGTTTTTTTACAGCCTATCCCCCCCATCACCATTTCATCATTTTAAATTCTGTGTTCAGGGTTCGGACTAAAGTTCGGGTCAAGTCCAGTCCCAAACCCAGACTTCAAAAACAGTCCACCCGGATTCACAGAACCCAAACATCGGCGGGTTTGCTCATCACTATTGAGCAGCCTCAGGGGCGGACTGGCCCACTTTTGCCCCCGAGGCTGGTGGTTTTGCCCTAAATTTGGGCTGCCCTTTAATCAAATGGGCCGGCTGGTGTCGCTGTGCGGCCGCAGTTGCTGCAATGACACAGCGTGAATGTGCATGGTGAGTGTCCTCACCGGATCCGACAGCACCCCCTCCCGCTCTTCGCCCTGCCGGATCCGATAGCAAACACCCAACTACCCCCCTTCCCCCCCCCCTCCCGGTCCTCAGAGCTGGGCAGGTCAGACCGCTACCCGTGAAAAGCACCACTAGCCAGCCCCTGAGCAGCCTACACCTGTATCCAGTCCAAATCCTACAATAATAATAACTCATTAACTAAAACCTCATTAAATACACAGATTCTACAGCCATAGCGAGGTAGCTATGACTGGCGTGAAGGTTTAATTCATGAATGAGAATAAATAAGCATATTTCATCTAATACACTATGTGTATAGAGACCTCCTGGATTTCCAATGATAACAAATGTAAACATGATCAGGCATGTTGGATTTCAACATGTCTAATCTTTTCCTGCGGTGAAGATAAGCTGTGACTCAAGGGGTCTGCTATCTGGTTATTTCACTCTTTCAATTAAAGTAATATGCAAGCTTGGCAAGCATTGAGGAATAGCTGTCAGCAGAATAAACATTTAGCTAGTTTAGCACAATATTTACTCATGCTCATTACCATATACTTTAATTCACAAACCATTTTTTTCATTTTTAAGATACAGCAGTGCATGTTTATCACCACACATCTGGCTTTAGGATGTCTGTTACAAACTTTGAAGGCTATTTCAGTGAGTGTAGTTTATCTTTATACAAATTGTAAGTTTTTCTCTTGCTACAAGTAGCCAGAAATAAGTTAGCTAGAGATGAGCAGATCAGGGAAATTTCGATTCACCTGTCCGTGTGGATTCACAAAAAATCCCTCATTCATTTTTAACCCATTGCATCTTTATCTTATTATGTAGGTTCACTCAAAATGATTATTTTATAAACAACAGATAAAATACTTTGAATGATAACCTTTATTATTCAGAATAAAGCAGTAGGTTACTGAACTGCAAACTCCTAAGAGGCTTGCCCAGTGAGGAAAAAAAAGGTGTAAATATGTGTTAAAAAAGCAAAATTATATTGTTGCTGAACAAGAAAGGCAATGCTGGAAATGTGGCATTCAGAAGGCCGAGCCTTAAGGTGCGGTCACACGCTTCAATTTGTTGTTAGCGATCTCATGCAAGAGAGATCGCTAACATCGTTCACATCACTGGTGAGCTGTCACACATGCAGACTCACCAGCGATGTTGACCAGCGAGATCTCTGGTAACCATGGTAAACATCGGGTTACTAAGCGCCGCGCATTCATACTAGTCAATACATATGTTCCAAATAAAGGACATATCACCTTATTAAATAGAGTCATGAATATAGTTAACAATCACAAAAAAGGAGACTTGATAATAATGGGTGACTTCAATATAGTTCTAGACGCCTTGCTAGACTTATCCACTAATTCAAATCACTTTACTGAGCCATTAAACCCTTGGATAGTCAAATCTGATTTATATGATGTTTTTAGATGCCTTAATGCCTCCTCCATTGAATTCACGCATTATTCGCACCGCTTCGACTCCTATGCCAGGATAGATTTGATTCTTTCTAGTATTTTCACCCTCTCTAAAATTCAAAACCTATCTATAGGCCCAAGAACTTGGTCAGACCATGCCCCAATTTTCTTTGAAATACTAGCTGGTACGCCAATTTTTTCAGAGAGACTGTAAAGAAACAACATCCAAGTTTTAGACCTGAAATTGAACAAACAATCAATAATTATTTTTTAGACAATGACATAGATAATATTGCTATCCTGACCCTGTGGTCAGCATTCAAAGCAGTTTTGAGGGGGAAACTTATTCAATTGAATGCTCGACTTAATAAGGACAAGAGACTTAAAACTTTGATATATGACATCCAAAATTTGGAGAAAACACAAATGAAATCTCCCTCCAGTACTTTATCTAGTACTATTTTGAGACTTCGAGTGGAGTTGAGATCTCTCTTGGCATCGGAGTTTGACAGGGTAACCAATTTGACCAAATCCAAATTTTATTACTCAGACATGAAACCGACAAAATTATTTGCCTCCAGACTGAAACACCTCAAAACTAAAACCCGAATCAATGAGATTAGGGACTCCTCTGGCCAAATATTCTCTCACCCAAAAGATATAGTTAATGTTTTCGCTAATTATTATACCTCACTTTATAATTTAAAGGATGATCCAAATGTATGCGTGCCTTCTAATCAGGATATTGTAGACTTCCTTGATCCACTAAATCTTCCTTCTCTCAGTGTTTCTGATTTGGAAGAATTAAACTCTCCCTATACGACTTTGGAGACGTCCCTTTTATTTAACTCTCTGAAAAATGACAAATCTCCTGGTCCTGATGGCCTCCAATATGAACTTTACAAATCCTTTCCAGATCTCCTGGCCCCTTTATATCGCTAAATTAGCAAACCACTCAGCTTCCCATGGCAAACTCCCATCTGAAATGTTAGAGGCTTTAATTGATCCGAAAAACTATAGACCAATATATTTGCTAAACACCGATACAAAAATCCTGGCAAAGCTGGCAGCTAACAGACTGCAAAAATATATTAATAAACTAATCTGTAATGACTAAGTGGGATTTATACCATCTAGATCAGTGATGGGCAACCTTTTGAGCTTGGTGTGTCAAAATTCGCCAAAAAAACCGCGCATAAATCGGGAGGTGTGTCACCTTGAGAAAAAAAACCCTAATTTTACGATATTTATAGTTTAAATAACAAATATGTATAATTATTTAACTTACCTGCTTAGTGACTTCTTTGTTAATCTGTCAGTTGGTTTCTTTTGTTGGTCTTGCTGTTATTTAACCTGTGTGGGGTGCCATGAACTAAGATAAGTGAGGGGGAGGGGGAATTCTTCCAGTGATGGCGAACCTGTGGCAGTCCAGCAACAGCTGGACTGCCACAGGTTCGCCATCACTGATTTAGTGACTTTTTTGTTGCTGAATTTCATTGGCTAAAATAAATCTTCAATTGAAGGTTGGTATTTTGTACACTTGAAGGCCAAGCAAGCGCTACTAAGGTTATCTGTCAAAATGTCTATTTATATTCCACGTTCTGCTTACTACCGTTTCACTACATAGAACGCAAAATGATCTGCCATTTTTTTCTATAATGCCATACATCTCAGTCCATGTCTCTTGAAAGGGTCGGCTACTGCTACTACCACTTCCTTTACTTAACCTTGGTTTTTTTGGCTTCTCCATAAGAGGGGCAGTGACAGAAGATTTATAGATAGCCCTGCAGGCAATTGGGGGTTAACTGTCTTTTAGGAAAGGGCAGAGTTAATAAGCAGAAATAGGATTAATAGGGTGCGCAACAATAATAGTGGTGAAATGGAGTCTGTACTATGCTGCAAGATGGCGTTCCTTATGTAAATTAATGGCGGGAAACGGCACCCATAGCACAGGCCTCTTCCAGCCTCCCCCTCACTTATCTCAGTAATGGCCAATCACACATTCATGACACCCCAGATTCTGCCCAGAACCTTTCACTGCAGTATGGTTGCTGTAGTAATCACTGGACCTCCAGACAGCGATCACAGGGCCTCAGATATGCGTCCCCCACAGCGTTCCGCTGCTCCCTGCTGTGCCAGCCAGAAGTTCCGCTTACCGGAAGTCCCAGGACTAGACGCTCTGTGCCGGAGCTCTGCTGTTCTGGCTACAGACCTCCAGCACATTTTTTTTTCCTCAGCTGTAGTTAGTGATGGGCGAGTCCTAAATTACTCGGAATCGCTTGACTCTAGTCTAGCGAGTCCGAGCCCGGGACTCGCTACTCGTTGCGAATCTAGCGAGTCCAATGTTAATGAATGGGGAAGCGAGTAATAGCGAGTAATGTGTGATTTACAAATCGCAGATGTCTCGGAAAGCGCTCGCATTGCCGTGTCGGAAACCCGACTCGCAACAGTTTTTTGCTGCTGTGTCCGTGTCTGTGGGTTTTATCCAAATAGCGAGTCTAGTTTCTCCGGCGGCCGCGTGTCACTGAAAATGGCTTAGCGTGTCAGTGCTGACACGCGTGTCATAGGTTCGCCATCACTGATCTAGATTAATATCTGATGCCACAAGGAAAGCGATTGATCTTCTTATTTCTAGTGAATCCTCACAAACTCCCACAGTCTTTTTGACCCTTGACGCTGAAAAGGCTTTTGATAGGGTTTGCTGGAGTTACCTATTTCTTACACTTGAAAAATTTGGCATACGGGGTGGAATCTTTAATCTAAGGCTATGTATACCGACCCCTCGGCAAGGGTGTACTCCAATAGTGCCCTATCTCAAAAATTTGTACTATCTAATGAGACTCGTCAGGGATGCCCTTTGTCTCCATTACACTTTGCATTCTTTATCAAACCTCTGGTGGAGTTGATCCACAGAAATATCAACATGAAGGGTATCCCTTTAGATCATCGCCAGTTTAAAATCACGCTTTATGCGGGTGATATTCTCCTGACTTTAACAAACCCTCTTAAATCCCTGAGACATCTCTTCACCATTGATAAATTCTCTTCCCTCTCTCATTATAAGATAAACATTACCAAATCTCAAATTTTAGACTTGAATATTGATAATACTTTCCGGAAATACCTAAAAGAGCAGTTCAAATTCTTATGGCATAAGGACAAAATAACTTATTTGGGAATTCAACTAGTCAACCCTTCAATAAACATGACCCAGGTAAATCTGTCTAACCTTTATCATTCTTTCCAATCATCTTACCGTACTCTATCAAAGTTCGAATTATCTTGATCCGCTAGAGTTATAGCATTTCAAATGAAACTCTTACCCAAATTCCTTTACGTTATTCGGGCAATTCCACTTTTTATATCTAAGTCTTGGTTCTATAAGTTCCAAACTCAATTGAGAAACTTTATCTGGAATAAGAAAAAGCCCAGAATTCTCAAAACAACTATAGAAAAACATAAAAAAAAGAGGAGATTTGGGTGTTCCTAGCCTTTATTATTATTATTTGGCCTCAGTTGTCAAACTTTCCCAAAGATGGTTCCAGGAGCAAGATAACACCTCTTGGCTCACCATAGAGAAATCCTGGATCAAACCCCAGAATCTTTTGGAAGTTATAATAGCCCATCTGGAGAACCCGTCCAAACCCCCGCCTAAATTTCCCACTATACGCAATACAGTCCTGGCATGGAGGCATCTCATGCATAAAGCGCTTAAATCAGCTGGCTTTTCTACACCGAATACCATCCCTCTGGAGACGTTGAAACACCTTATTGTAGGTTTAGAGATCTCCACGTGGTTAGACAAAGGAATCAAATTTGTTAACGATCTCTTTGATGGTAACTGTCTTACTCAATTCCACTTCCTGCAAGGTAGGTTTAATCTTTCATTCAATGATAGATCTGTGTGGAGGCTTATTGGTCGTTTCTTCTCTGATCAGAAAATTAAGTTCTGTTTCCCTAAGGTACTGACAAGCCTATTGGATGAGTCAGCGAAGGCCTCTTTATGGTCAACTAACTCCTTTTACAATACCCTTAATAATGATACTGATCTAGAACGCCTTCGCTATATATCAGCTTGGGAGTCAGAGCTCAACATAGTCATAGATTTAGACAAATTAGCCAAGGCAATAAATATAACGTATTCTAATACCGTTTGTGTCTCTATTCAGGAATCCTACTTTAAATTACTGTCCAGATGGTACTGGTCCCCAGTTAAACTTCAACACATCAGCCCACAGTTTTCTCCCTATTGCTGGAGAGATTACTCCCAAAAAGGGACTCTCTCTCATATATTCTGGAAATGCCCGAAATTGGTCGGATTCTGGTTGGGAGTGGCTGATCTGATTTTGAACATCACGAGCCTTAAGGTTTCTCTTACCCCTCAACTGGTCTTGTTGTCTTTGGGCGTCGAGGACCTGCCGAGGAATATTAGATTTATTATTTTACACATCATTCTTACCTCAAAAATCTTAATTGCAGCTAGTTGAAAGTCATCAACTCTCCCTACAATACCGCAACCTATAGAGAGGGTCTCCTTGCATAGTGTTTTTGAGTACAATAATGCTATTAGGAGTAATTCTTTTGATCATTATCTGAATAGGTGGGAACCTTGGGTCTCAATCTATTCCCCCAATCTCATGATTAGAGGCCGTTTGACATAAAATATTTTGTATGTTCTGACACTTCTTCTGACAATCTTTGTTCTAGGTGACTATTTCTCGGAATATTATATGGTTGTTTTTTATATACCGCTTACATTTTCTTTTTCTATCATCTTTCTTGTTACTTAATCTACTCCTCCTAATCCTATTTTATCTTCCCTTCTTTCTTTCTTAATTTCAGGTTAACACACTGGTTTCTCCCCTATAGTTTATAAGAATCATTTTCATTTGGAATACTTTGTTGTATCCCTTATTCTTTATATGTATCCCAATATTTTTGTGGTGGTATTCTATTTTTTTTTTTATTGCCTTATAAATCACTTGTCTATCTCCCTTCATTGTAAATTCCCTTAATAATAATAAAAATATCTTTGAAACTAAGCGCACGCTTAGTAAGGCTGGTTCACACTGCAGTTTTTTCACTGATCAGTGTCCATCAAGTTTGTATGCAAAAACCAGGAGAGGAACTTGCAAAGAAAAAGTATAATTGGAAGATTGACACCTGTTCTGAGTTTTGGAGACACTCCTGTTTTGGCACACAAACTAGATGGACACTGAGCATGAAAAAACTGCAGTGTGAAACCAGCTAACCCGATGTTTACGATGGATACGAGCTCCCAGCATAGGCTGTGCGGCGCTGGGAGCTCGTTCATCATTGGTCTACCGGGTCACACGCAGCGATGCTCCGTGTTCAGCAGACGACCAACAAAAGATTTGCGGTCCTGTCCTCAAATGAAACACTCAACGATCAGCCAACTGACCGTTGGTAGTGTCACACGCAACAATGTTGTTTCAACATCATTCAAACGTCACTAAACACGTGACTTTTGAACGATATCGGCAACTATATCGTTATGTGTCATGGTACCTTAAGTCACCAAAATAGTTTGTCCCATGTGCCCCCTTATGATGGCACTGTGCACGGTTTTTGATGGTTTGGAGGAGCAGGCTGAAATTCGTGTGAAAGTGACAAAAATTAGACATTTTTTGAGCCACTGTTATTGTTGGGAGAGTTAAGCCCCTGTCACACTAAGCGAGATTGCTAGCGAGATCGCTGCTAAGTCACAAATTTGGTGATGCAACAGCGACCTTCCCAGCGATCTCGCTATGTTTGACACTTAGCAGCGACCATGCCCCTGCTGTGAGATCGCTGGTCGTGTAAAAGTCGCCTGGACCATTTTTTGATTGTTGGGGTCCCGCTGGGCAGCATGCATCAGTGTGTTTGACAGGGACAACGACCAACGACCTCAATACTACATGTCTGAGAAACAGGGTCCCAATGACCTCCGTATCATTCCGGATCATTGTTGCGTCGCTGGTGAGATCTCTGTTTGACATCTCACTAGTGATCCCTACCAGTCGTTCGCTGTCGGGATCCCTGGTGCGTCGCCAAGTGTGACGGTACCCTTAGAGACCCAGTGTCTCCAGTTATGGACTGCCTATTTGTTTCCTTGAGATAAGCCACCACCAGAAATTTACCAGCAGCTTTCATATAGGCCCCCTTCACACATCTGTTTAAATAAATGCACGTGTGACAAATTTTGTTTTCACCATCCATGTGTGCATATGTGTGATCTGTGTGCCATCTGTGTGTACGTGTATGATGAACGGGTAAAAAAACACATGTTTTTTCATGTCTAAAAGATTTGTAGAGATAGATAGAGTGGTGAGAA
The DNA here is from genome assembly GCA_033576535.1 of Allobates femoralis. Taxonomy (NCBI): domain Eukaryota; kingdom Metazoa; phylum Chordata; class Amphibia; order Anura; family Aromobatidae; genus Allobates; species Allobates femoralis. Next base: position 290,360,347 of record JARQOC010000005.1, read on the forward strand.
AAAGTGTATGCCACCTTCCTCATTTCTTGTTCTTTTTCATGTTTGTCACACCTAAATGCTTCAGATCACAGAGCAAATTTAAATATTAAGCAAAGATAGCACAAGTAATCACAAAATGCAGTGAAGATCTCTATTTTTAAGGTATGGACACATATCCGACTGTAAAAACTGTCTGATTCACAGATCCGAGAGTTGGACGAGTGTCATCTGACTTTTGGTCAGTGTAGCTTGCAAGTGTGGTCCGAGTGAATCCGTTTTTTTTCTCGGACCCATAGACTTGCATTGGCGAGTCTCGTCCGTAACTCGTTTAGAATCGCAACATGTTGCGATTGACTCGCAATCCGAGAATCGGATGCGGAAAAAGTGTATCAGACTCGGAAATGTACTCTCGGACATTAGCTGACATTGGTCCAGGAGCAATGTGTTTTTTTTCCGCACAGTACACTCGGACGAGTTTCACGGAAGTGTGTCCGAGCCCTTAGGGGAAAAAAATCCATACCTAAAACATAAATTAACTATGGTCTATCACATTGTGGGAAGCGGAGTTCTATTTTCCTAGCCACACACAGGCCTGATTACTGCCACACCTGTTCTCAATCAAGAAATCACTTAAATAAGACCTGCCTGACAAAGTGAAGTGAAGCATCACCTTCTATGTGATGTGGTGATAACCTTGCTGAAGTCACCGCTTGTCACATTCGCCCACAGCTGTCTGCTTTAATATCAAAAATAGCGTGGACCTCATTTTTTTTTTAAAGATTTATTTACTTGCCTAATTACTGTAAAATCTGTCTAATCTATTCTATTTTATCATTTTAGTATCGTGTTATTTTCTGGCTCATGTCAGACTGATGTCATTTGTGTGTTGTACATGTGTCATCTCTGCTGCCGCTAACAAATGGACATATCTCCATGTGGTTTAGATAGATGCACTTTAATGGTGTTTAATTTGTATGTGTGGGATCATGTCTCCAGTATGTGTGAAAACAGACACCTTATGTACTGGAATCACGGACATGTGAATGGCCATAAACAGCACAGGAGAGCTTGGCCAGGTGAATACTCCGGTGTATGGAGGAGATGGCCAATAGCTGCCAGCTGAGCGGCCATCTAATGTGTGTGGAGTACTTGGCACAAGTCCCCTTTTTTGCTATCAGGAGCATTTTAAATAATAGTTGGCACTAGATGCTTTTGGCGTCTGCATACCTGACTTATCCTATGACAATAAAATTCAGACTTCTCAGTTTTTAGATGCATTTTTAGGTGCAGATTTTAGTTTAGTGCATTTTAGTTTACAGAGATAATTGGAATATGTACAGCTTTATTCTAATTTAAAAGCGTTTTTTAAGCCAAAGTCCGCAGTGAATCTAAATAAGGATAGTATGGTCCACCAGCACTATAGTTGTCCAAAAAAATGTAACTACATTTTACAATCAAAGTATGGTACCATTTTGCATAAATGTTCACTATATGGTCATCATAGCTATACTCACAGCAATAAGTAACTTTTATCCCTATTTAAAGATAATATTGGTAGGTTAGTTTTAGCTAATATTTATTACAAAGGCATTCACAATTTATTTTTTTTTCCCAGTTGAGATTTACAAATGACTTGTGTTCTTAATTGCATCATGTGATCATGTGAGGAGGGAAAAGGAATTGGGATAAGCTCACCCCTCCTGCTATGATCCGGGTCAGGTGCTCAGCGGAGGCCGACCACCGCCTATGTCCAACGAATCATGAATGAAGAACGCCGGCACCTGGTCCAGTATGAGAAACTTCTCACACAATAAAGTAAGTTCGTCATACTGGACCAGGTGCCGGCGTTCTTCATTCATGATCATGTGATCATGCTGCTCAGCTAGTCCAATATATGTGGTAGAAATAGCCATGTTTGTCCAGCTTTAGTGTCTGTATACCTTATAGTTATGTCAAGATTTCCACTCCAGTATTTAGATCGATTTGCCGACATTGAGAATATTTATCTTCCCGTAGGTATACGTTCCCTTTTGGGTTTGATTTTTGGAGCATTTGGAATATTTTAAATCTTACATCCTGCTGACTACTGACTAGTTGTGCGTATATGTGCATCTGTCGACACTTTTTAATGATAAATAGCTTGTATTATAGTCAAGGAGAAGTATAGTCTTTTTATAGGGAATAACATAGTTTAGTAGCTTTGAGTCACATAAGAAATTAGTTGGATAGGTGGGTCCCTGGCGGCTTCTCTTTTCCCTCTGAGCTAAAGTGGCAGGTCCCTCACTATACGCATGCAGAAAGAGACCTGTCATTGCAGGGCAGCAGAAATGAAAGGCAATCGTGACCAGTCCATCTGACTAGTCTTCCATGTGTCTCGGTCCCTGGCAGCTATTAAACTATGTTTTTCTCTGAAACAATGCAGTGTTTCGGTATTAAACATATATGGCTGAAATCATAGAGCCAAAATTTGATACATGCTGAACTTGGATCAGCCACAATGTATCAGTTGTCAAGTTCAATTCAAAGTCTGCATCAGGGCGTTAGCTTAAAAAAAAAAAAAAAAAAGAATAAAAAAAAAAAAAGGCTACCTTGGACAAACTTGGAGCCAGCAAATCCATCTAGCAGATTCTCAGAGGAACCCTGGCCTAATTCCTATACAGGGATTTGTTGTACTGAAATTGGGGACCTTAGGTTGCATTCACTGAGTAGCTGCTGGCCAAAGAAGTAAGCATGAGGCAAAAATAGTCAACCTAGCTAAGTCTACAATAGTAAACAGAGTCCGAAGGCAATATCATAGTAAGAAGCACTAACTGAGTCTGATACCAGGAAGTAAGTGAAAAGAAAAATCAGATCAGCTGAATTCATATATGGGGAACCACAGAGGCAGACGTGAATTTCATGAAATAATAAAAAAAAAATGTGTGGGGCTTCACGCTATTTCTATGTCCAGCCAGGTACAACTAGGCAGCTGGGGCTGGAATCCGCAGTGTAGGGAGGCCCAAGCTTTCTGGGCTTCCCCCGCTGTGAATTGCAGCCCGCAGCCATCCCAGAAAATGGTGCGTTCATAGAAGTGGCATCTTCTGGCGCTGTATAAGCTCATCCAGGGCCCTGGTGCAGTGGCTTACTGGGTAATAAAGGGTTAGGGCCAGTTTTGTATTATCAGCTGGCCTTAAGCCCGAAATTCATGGGGTCACGCCAATAGTAGACATGACCGCCATGAATTTCTAGTAACGTTTTTAAAAGAAAAAACACAACACAGAGAAAAAATTCTTTATTAGAAAAAATAACAAAACAACACTTAGACTCCATCTTTATTAAAAAATTATCTTCTGTCCGAACTAATCCAATCCAGTTTTCTTCTTCAGCTCAGCTACATCTCTGGTAGAGAACCTCTACCAGAGATGTAGCTGAGCTGTGCGCTGGGTGGCCGGGGGAAAGTTCATGCTGCATGAACTCACATGAACACTGACAGCACCCCGGCTACTTCAAATGAACAGTTGATCTGCATCAGCTGATCATTTGAAATAACCGTCGGGAAAGCCAGCAGTGAGAAGACTTCACCGCCAGCTTTCCTGCTCTGTGCTGCCCTCCCTGCTCCATGATGCCCCCTCATCACTACCCCCGCCTGATCCTAAGTTAGGATCGGCGGGGGAATCAGGGAGCTGGAAGCGTAGCACAAAGCAGGAAAGCCGGCAGTGAAGTCTTCTCACCGCCGCCGGCTGCCCCGCCCTGGTCCTTCGCTCCCCACTCCCTGGTGCTGCGCTCCCCGCCTGGTCCTAACTCAGGATCGGGATGGGAGGCTGCGGGGGGTAGAGGATCGGGCTGAATGATTGTTTAAAAGCCGGCGGCTTTTTACCGCCGGTTTTTTAAACAATCATACCCCCATTTCAGCCTTTTCCTCTGCCCTCATACCACTTTATAGGGTCCCTTTAGTGAACGAACTGTTATCGAACATAACCTCGAACTGACGAATTTGAAGCTAATTGTTCGCATTCGTCAAATGACTCGAACACCGCCCAAAACAGCTCGAATTTGAGATTAGCGAGCAATTCGAATCGAACATCGCTCATCTCTGCTAATGACACCCACAAAGTGAATACAACAATGGATGCATGGTCACAGACACAGATGTCTCTGGATCAGATGCAGATAGAGATGTAACAGGTCTCTTTTTCTTGCTAACCACTTATTGCAAAACTACGCTCTTTATGTTTGTAGCTTTATCTAAAACTATTTTTGCCTGACACACTGATTTCAGCAGGAAGCTAAGCTTCGCTTCATTACATCTGTGCGGTAACGCAGATCAAGGTTACTCATTCTGTAGGTGAAGCTGTGAGGCATTCTCCGCTACTTCTCTTCTAGTTAGAGGCATTCCGGTATTGTTAGTCTTGCTTATAGTGGCCTTGAAATATCACATTCATACCTAATGGAACCCTGCTGGGCTGAAGACAATTAACCCCTTCATCAATAAAAGGCCTCAGAACATACAATGACAAGTAGAGATGTTTTCTCAATGATTGATTTTCGTCCTTGATTTTTATCTCCATTTTATAGCATCTATTATTCTTTCAGTGATACAGTAAATTGTGTGAGGCATTATCCTCCCAACCGAGACCCTGTTTAATACAAACCTTTGTATGAGCGTTTTGACATATATGAATTACCTTCAACTATAATTCACAATGACCTATTTTACCTGAAGACTAAGGGACTCTATCTAGAAATAACGAATCTTTCATCTTGAGCATGTGTTTATTTAAAACAAACAAAAAAAATCAATATTTTTCCTACCTTGCCCCAATCTTGCCCCACATATATAGTACAATTTATGGGAACTTATTTTACAGTATATTATTTTTACGTACATTGGATAAGCATTTTTGGTTCACAGATATCAGATCGATGGGACAATACTTGACTTAGGAGGTGGTCGTGCCCTCTATCTCACATAACTGAATATATGGTGGAAAATATAAATGTGTAGGAGACATCACGCTGGACTATGACCTCTGATGCTGGTGTGTCATGCTGGTGCGTGTGGAACCACTGCACTGCAGGGTTGGACTTACCTGGGAGGGGTGTAACTAAGAGATGGGCGTAACTAGGGGTGTAACTAAGCGTCTCTCTCATCATCACTAGAGTCACTGATGGTGTAGTTAGGCCTTTGATAGAAGCCTCCTGACGAAGCCATTCCTCTTCGGTGAAACGCACATTGAGGGTGTCCCTGGAGTGGTGCTGCAACTGTTATTTTTATAATGGCTCAAGATAAGGTCTTTTGGTGAACGCCTTGGCTTTTGGATAATTATTTACATTCCTTGCCTGTAATACTGGTGTTATATTTAGCAGCCTACTCCAGGGATTGTATTTTTCTTATTCTGACATCATACAGGTATTTCTGCTGTTCCCTTAGATTCCCCTAATACTTTGGGCCTTTCAATTTATTGTGACTATAGAACATGCGGTGTATGGATTTATGCACCTCATTCCTTATAATGATGTAGTTTGGTATCGCTTTTGGGGTGGTTTTTGTAAGTAAGGTATTGTATTTAAAGATGACCTGTCACCCCCTGCTGCATTGCACACTAAATGCAGCAATGATGGCAGCGTGTCTGCTGCATTCAGGGAAGGGCTCCCCCATGTTTCTCGCCCCCCTGTAAGTTTTAAAAAAGACATTAGAAAACTTAAAGATAAGTAGACTAATGGGTCGGATCTTATTAAGAGGTCTTCACTGCTGGCACAATCCTCCAGCCTTCTCCTTGTGTATTCCGCAATTTTCTATGTCTCTTCGCCGCCCCCTGTTCTACTGGTGTCGAGCCCCAGGTCATGGGGTACTCGGGTATCAGGCTCGGTGGGTGTTTCACGGGGATGTCACGGGTGGCAGCGCCTGAGCCCGTGGCCTGGGTGACACATCAATAAGGGGTTATGTACAGGGGATAAGAGTTTGTTGTTGTCACGTGTCGCCATCTGTAGTACCTGGTGAGGAGAGGAGGAGGGCAAAGCCAGCAGAAAAGGAGGCAGTGCAGAGACATAGAAGGGGGTGGAATACACAAGGAGAAGGCTGGAGGACTGTGCCAGCAGTGAACACCTCTTAATAAGATCCCACTCATTTCACTACTTATCTGTAAGATTTCTAATGTCTTTTAAACTTACAGGGGGGCTAGAAATATGGGGGAGCCCTTCCCTGAATGCAGCAGACATGGTGCATTCAGTGCTGTATTTAGTTTGCAATGCAGCAGAGGGGGTGACAGGTCCTCTTTAACATGTCCAGAGGGTTATTATTATAACTGTGGAATACATTTATGTACTCTGTTTCTGGACAATAACTGTTTCTTACCAAAAAATCCCGCAATTGTAAACCTTAGACGGGTTGAACCAAAGGGCCATTTTTCATTGCACTTTTTGAATCAATAAAAATACTATGCAACTTCAAGTTGTGTTCTCCCATTTTTCTTACCCTCGTTTGGACAGGTATTGAAAGGGAAGGGTTTTTTTGTTAATATAGTTGTATGGCTGACCAACGTATATAGATATATTTGGTCCATTGTGATGGAAGGTATCCACCAGGTGCCACTCCAGGACACTCCCTAGTGTGGCAGCTGACCCCAAGGGTCAGTAATGCAGGTATGGATACAGGTGCAAGCAAGACAACTGGAACAGGCAGGCTGGTACTGAAAGGCAGATGGGTACTGGCAGGCAGCCTGGTACTAGCTGAACAGCTGGTACTGACAGGATGGCAGGTTCTGGCAGGTACAGGTACTGGCAAGATGGCACATTGTGGCAGGTAGAGGTGCACTAGATGGGTACTGGGACACAGGTATGGAATACAGTCACAGGATGTAGGGGACCTGACAACTAGCAAACATGCAGACAAACTGACTAAGCACATTGCTCAGGCACCTCTTTAAAGGGTAGAGTTCCTTAAATACCAAGTGTCCTCCAGCCATTGGCTGGGTACACTTACAGAATGGATGCACTGCCCTTTTAAGAGGTGGGTAGTGCACGCGCTCACATCCTAAGTGCATTCCCAGAAGACCTGTGCAGCATGCGCAGGGTCCAGGAGCAAAAGCGAGGTCCAGAGCCACTGCTGAGCGACCAGAGGGGTAAGTGCCCCAGTGTCCTTGCTGCAGGAACACCAGCACTATTGTTACATGCTGCAGTGTGGTGTAAATATGTTATGTAAGGGTTTAGATGAACAGTAGAGAAAAGCCAAACCAACACTTACCGTATATACTCGTGTATAAGCCGACCCGTGTATAAGCCGACCCCCCTACTTTTGCCCCAAAAATCTGGAAAAACCTATTGACTCGTGTATAAGCCGAGGGTGGACCCCAGCACAGGTATACAGCCCCCAGCAGTGTGGTATACAGGCCCCCCCCCAGTGGTATACAGGCCTCCCCAGTGGTAGTATATAGCAGCCCCAGTGGTAGTATACAGCAGCCCCAGTGGTAGTATACAGCAGCCCCAGTGGTAGTATATAGCAGCCCCAGTGGTAGTATATAGCAGCACCAGTGGTAGTATACAGCAGCCCCAGTGGTAGTATACAGCAGCCCCAGTGGTAGTATACAGCAGCCCCAGTGGTAGTATACAGCAGGCCCCCAGGGGTACATATAGCAGCCCCCAGGAGGTACCCAGCAGCCCCCTGGGGGTACCCAGCAGCCCCCAGGGGGACACAGCTGCCCCCTGGGGGTACACAGCAGCCCCCTGGGGGTACACAGCAGCCCCCAGGGGGTCCCCAGCAGCCCCCTGGGGGTACACAGTGGCCCCCAGGAGGTCCCCAGCAGCCCCCAAATGCTCGCACTCGCCCCCCCTTGCAAGGGCCCCCCCCGCTTCTCTTACCACTCCGGACTTCTGATCCGCGCCGCTCCTCGGCGCTCCTCGCTGCTCCGTCCGTCCGTCTTCTACATCCGGGATCCCCGGCCGTCGCGCGATGACGTCATATGCCTGCGACGGCCGGAGATCCCGGATGTAGAAGACGGACGTACGGAGCAGCGAGGAGCGCCGAGGAGCGGCGCGGATCAGAAGTCCGGAATGGTAATATAACCATCGGGGGGGGGGCCCTTATAAGGGGGGGCGAGTGCCAGCATTTGGGGGCTATATGCACTACTTCCCCCTGCCGCTGATTGACAGGGGGAAGCAGTGCATATTTAATGAGCGGCCCCACGTGACGGGGCCGCTCATACAGCAGCCGCCCCCCCCGCCTCCTGCAGCCTCCACAGCCCCGGACACAGCCCCCACCCGTATTGACTCGTGTATAAGCCGAGGGGGAGACTTTTCAGCCCAAATTTTGGGCTGAAAAACTCGGCTTATACACGAGTATATACGGTACTCATTATGTGTATCACATGCACTGGATAGTCGTGTACAGAGTAGTTCTCGCCAAGGACTGGACCCAGTTTTATGTCTGTTTTTTGGTGTTCATGTCTACACTTACACTCCTACCCGTTACAGTAGATGCTTTATCGAATGAAATATAGGGCAGTTCTCGGTGATCATCCTAGTGGTCTTCCCTGTTCTGTACTTTAGCAGTCGTCCCCCCCTTCCAGAGGATATGCAAGCTCAGCTGACGGAATGTACAGGTGCTTCTCAATGATTTAGAATATCATCAAAAAGTTAATTTGTTTCAATAATTCAATACATAAAGTGAAACACATATTATATGGAGTCATTACATACAGATTGGTCTATTTCAAGTGTTTATTTATGTAAATGTTGATGATTATGGCTTACAGCCAATGAAAACCCAAAGGTCATTAGCTCAGAAAATTAAAGTGGGAGGGTGGAGGGTCTGAGAGATAAAATATTACCTAAATAGGTATCAGAAGCTCACCTTGTGTGGTTGTGAGAGTCACAACCACTATAAAAGCTTATCACAGCTGCTGCAGTCCCCATCGTCGTGCATATAAAGTAGGGAGGATAAAGGGTTAAAAATCACGCTGCTTGTGGTGAATATAATATTGAATTATTTGTCAATTAGTTTCAGGGCTCCCTGGTCTCTTACTTAGGACAAATCAATATCATATTGCCATGTTTCAGGGCTTTTCAGGGTGGCCTGAAACACGTTGACTAATAAATCAATAGTTACCCTTTGATGCCTCATGCAATATGGCTGTGTGGTTTTTAACCCTTCATCCTGCCTACTTTAAGTTTCTAAGATAATGACCTTTCGGTTTTCATTGGCTGTAAACCATAATCATCAACATTTACAGAAATAAACACTTAAAATAGATCATTCTGATTGTAATGACTGTATATAATATAGGTGTCACGCTGGGAGCGGGAGAGGCACCCAGCGTAGGACCACGACAGGGGGGGGGAATAAGGAGTCCCTAAAGCTATGGGCACAAGAGGGAGAGGGTGACCCCTAGTCTTACTAGGGCTGACCCTGTCTGCCCTAACGTCCCTATACAGTTTCCTCAACTGTCGCCGACCACGAACCTCGTCCCTCTCTGATCCTAGCACTACCTTATCTAAGGATCAGATGGAGAGGTTCACTAGACCCCTCCACTAACAACTAAAGACAACACAAGGAAAAAACAGACAATGGGGAAAGAAAACACTTATCTTGCAGCAGAGCACAGCAACCTCCACAACCTCAGCTTCTGCTGGAGCAAGGATAATGAGTCCACAAGGAAATATCACCTGCACCGAGGGAGGGCAATGAAACTCCTTATAAAGGAGGGAAGAACCTGCTGGGTCCTAGAGACCCAGAATACTGGTGTAGAAACCAGACCGAGCACAAGACCTTCCCAGCCGTCTCCCCATGATAGGGAGATCTTATCATACCTTCTCTTTATCTACACAGAAGGTAAATGCCCCTGAAAGACGGACCGTCCTCAAACCTTATGGCTGATTGGCCAAACGCTGGGACCGTCTGCGCGTGGCCTCTACCCTGTCATCCGTGTCACCCGTGACAGTACCCCCCCGTCCACGAGTGGCCCCCGGACACTCAGGACCAGGCTTATCCGGATGGGAACGGTGAAAAGCGCGGACCAGCCTAGCGGCGGAGACTTCCGACGCCGGCACCCACATCCGCTCCTCAGGACCGTATCCCCTCCAGTGCACCAAATACTGAAGAGAACGGCGTAACCTGCGAGAATCAACCACCTTTGAGATCTCAAATTCCAAATTCCCCGCCACGCAGATGGGCTCCGGGGGCAAAGGAGACGGGTTAGACGACGGCACATACGGTTTGAGGAGCGACCTATGAAATACATTGTGGATTTTAAGAGCGGGAGGTAACGCAAGACGAAACGCCACGGGATTGATAACGGCGGTTATCTGATAAGGGCCAATAAACCTGGGCCCCAACTTCCAAGAGGGTACCTTCAACTTCACATTCTTGGTAGACAACCACACGTAGTCATTCACACACAGGTCCGGACCTGGCGCACGCTTCCTGTCAGCCATACATTTGTACCTGTCGCCTAAAAGCTTCAAGCTACTCTGTACCCCCCGCCAAACCGAGGAGAGGGATGAGGTAAATCGGTCCTCCTCAGGAACTCCGGAAGGACTAGTACCACTAAAAGTACCAAACTGAGGATGAAACCCATATGCACCGAAGAACGGTGACTTGCCAGTGGACTCCTGAAGACGATTATTAAGGGCAAATTCTGCCAAGGGCAGATAACTCGCCCAAGTCTCCTGATTGTCAGAGACAAAACACCTCAGATAAGTCTCCAAATTCTGATTCATACGTTCGGTCTGCCCATTAGACTGAGGATGAAAAGCAGAAGAGAAGGACAAAGCAATTCCCAAACGTGCACAAAAAGCCTTCCAAAACTTGGAGACAAACTGAGTACCCCGATCAGAAACCACCTCGGAGGGAACTCCATGAAGCTTCACAATCTCACCTACAAACACCTGTGCCAGTGTCCGAGCATTAGGAAGTGCGGGCAGTGCCACAAAGCGAACCATCTTACTGAATCTATCAACCACTACCAGCACTACCGTCTTGCCTGTCGACGCCGGGAGATCGGTGATAAAATCCATTGACACATGCGTCCATGGCCTCTCAGGAATAGACAATGGCAAGAGAGAACCAGCCGGACGGGTATGCGGAACCTTAGCCCGTGCACACACACTACAGGCAGATACGAATTCCGCTACGTCCTTCCTCAACCCCGGCCACCAAAAGCGGCGAGATAAAAGATCGAAGGTGGCCCTACTGCCGGGATGCCCTGCCAATACGGAGTCGTGATGCTCTGACAGCACCCTGAGACGCAAAGATGATGGCACAAAATGTCTCCCAGAAGGACAGGAGGCAGGGGCGCCCCCCTGGACCTTCAACACCTCCCCCTCCAGATCAGGGCAAAGAGCAGAAACAACCACCCCCTCCTGTAAGATGGGAACGGGACTTTCATGAGCACTACCACCCGGGAAACTACGCGACAATGCATCAGCCTTCACGTTCTCAACCCCCGGACGGTAAGTGACGGTAAAATTAAATCTCGTGAAAAACAAGGACCACCGAGCCTGCCGGGGATTGAGACGCTTGGCGGACTCCAGGTAAGACAGGTTCTTGTGGTCGGTAATAACCGTGATGGGATGGACAGCCCCCTCCAGCCAGTGACGCCATTCCTCAAAAGCCAATTTAATAGCCAACAGCTCCCTATTACCAACATCATAATTCCTCTCGGCCGACGACAACTTCTTGGAGAAGAACGCGCAGGGCACCCATCTCCCAGGCGAAGGGCCTTGCGACAATACAGCCCCCACCCCCACCTCCGACGCATCCACCTCCACCACGAAGGGCTGAGAAAGATCGGGCTGACGGAGAATAGGTGCGGAAACAAAACAACGCTTTAGGGAGGAGAAAGCCCGGCGAGCAGACTCCGACCACACGGAAAAAATCTGTCCCCTTCCTAGTCATGTCCGTAAGAGGCGTCACCAGCACCGAATAGTTCCGAATAAATTTACGGTAAAAGTTGGTAAACCCCAAAAAACGTTGCAATGCCCGTAGATTGTCCGGTTGTTCCCAGTCCAACACCGCCCGGACTTTTTCCGGATCCATCCGAAAACCCAATGGCGACAGGAGGTACCCCAAAAACCGTACCTCCTGAACGGCGAAGACACATTTCTCGAGTTTAGCATACAGCTTATTGTCTCGTAAGACCTGTAACACCTGCTTGACATGGGACTGATGCGTCTCCAAATCGGGGGAATAGATCAAGATATCATCTAAGTAAACAACCACAAATCTACCCACCAAACGATGGAATATGTCATTGACAAAGTGTTGGAACACCGCAGGGGCATTAGTGAGCCCGAACGGCATTACGAGACTTTCAAAATGGCCGTCCGGGGTATTAAATGCCGTCTTCCATTCATCCCCCTCTCTGACCCTAATCAGGTTGTAGGCCCCCCTCAAATCCAACTTGGAGAACCATTTAGCACCCACTACCTGACTGAATAAATCAGGAATCAGAGGGAGGGGGTACGGATCACGGACAGTAATCCGATTCAACTCCCGGAAATCCAGGCAAGGACGGAGGCCCCCATCTTTTTTCTTAACAAAAAAGAAACCAGCCGCAACCGGCGAGGTTGAGGGCCTGATGTGACCCGTCTGCAGACTCTCGGAAATGAAATCCTTCATCGCCTGTCTTTCCGGACCCGATATAGCAAACATCCTAGCCTTGGGCAGTTTAACTCCGGGAACGAGGTTGATTGGGCAATCGTATGCCCGATGTGGGGGCAGGTCTTGGCACCCCTTCTCTGAGAACACATCCTCATACTCCGATAGGAACGGGGGCAGAGATACCGCAGACACCACCGAAAACGAGGTAACCAAACAATTCTCAGAACAAAAATCACTCCATTCCACAATGTCCCGGGACTGCCAATCCACTACGGGATTATGTTTAATCAACCATGGCAAGCCCAGGACAATGGGAGCGGGGAGACCGTCTAGAACATAGCAAGATATCGTCTCTTGATGTTGGGATCCAACCGTCAACTTAATGTCATGTACGATATGTGTGAGACTACCTTGAGCAAGAGGTGCTGAGTCGATGGCATAGATACGGATGGGGCGAGACAATAAACAGCAGTTAAGCCCATGAGCGTCTACAAAATGAGCATCCACCATGCTGACCCCCGCACCACTATCCACAAACACAGAAATACCCTCCGTTGTGCCCTCCAGCGCCACCTCCGCACTTAGGAGGAAACGGGAAGTACAAATGGAGGATACACACACCTCCCGCTCGACCACCTCCACACCCCCCATAGTCACAGAAGGTCCAGGCCCCCCAGTCCATTTAGGGGTGTAGGGACAGGCCCCAATAAAATGGTCCCCTTTCCCACAGAAAAAACAGACCCCCTTCCCCTTGCCCCGGGAGGTACCGGCGGAGAACCTCGAGGCCGCCGCACCTCCCAGCTGCATCGGTTCCTCCGCACTCGGGAGGAACGACTCACTCTCCGCGTGACCTCCCGGTAACCAGGAATCACCACGAGAATGGCTCCCAGTAACAGGAGGTCTACCCCTCCGCTCCCGGAGGCGTCTATCCATACGAATAGCTAACGACATAGCCGCCTCCAGGGACGGAGGGGTCTCATAAACCGCCAGAGCGTCCTTCAGCCTCTCCGAAAGACCCTGACAAAAGTGACTCCGGAGTGCCGGATCGTTCCACTTCGTGTCCGTAGCCCACCTGCGGAACTCAGAACAATATGATTCCGCCGACCGAGTCCCCTGGCAGAGATGGCGTAACCTGGATTCAGCCAAAGAGACACGGTCAGGGTCATCATATATGAGGCCCAGAGCGTCAAAAAATTCATCCACAGAGCGGAGACAAGTAGAGTCCTGTGGCAGAGAGAAAGCCCAGGACTGGGGATCTCCCTGCAGTAGCGACATAATAATTCCTACACGCTGCTGCTCATCACCAGTGGAATAAGGCCTAAGCCTAAAATATAATTTACAGGCCTCTTTGAACACAGTAAACTTATCTCTACCTCCTGAAAACCTGTCAGGGAGGGCAACCTTAGGTTCAGGTCTGGCCTGACCCAATGCTTGATTCCCCAAGACACCATTTTGCGGTTGCGGGCCCTGTAAAGCCGACCGAAGGTCCGCAACCTCCAAAGACAGAGACTGCAGCTGCTGGGCCAAAGCAGACATAGGATCCATAAGGACAGGAAGAAAAATCGGTTCCTCCCCTGTCCTTCAGTTACAGTATTGGCAGGTGATAATGTCACGCTGGGAGCGGGAGAGGCACCCAGTGTAGGACCACGACGGGGGGGGGAATAAGGAGTCCCTAAAGCTATGGGCACAAGAGGGAGAGGGTGACCCCTAGTCTTACTAGGGCTGACCCTGTCTGCCCTAACGTCCCTATACAGTTTCCTCAACTGTCGCCGACCACGAACCTCGTCCCTCTCTGATCCTAGCACTACCTTATCTAAGGATCAGATGGAGAGGTTCACTAGACCCCTCCACTAACAACTAAAGACAACACAAGGAAAAAACAGACAATGGGGAAAGAAAACACTTATCTTGCAGCAGAGCACAGCAACCTCCACAACCTCAGCTTCTGCTGGAGCAAGGATAATGAGTCCACAAGGAAATATCACCTGCACCGAGGGAGGGCAATGAAACTCCTTATAAAGGAGGGAAGAACCTGCTGGGTCCTAGAGACCCAGAATACTGGTGTAGAAACCAGACCGAGCACAAGACCTTCCCAGCCGTCTCCCCATGATAGGGAGATCTTATCATACCTTCTCTTTATCTACACAGAAGGTAAATGCCCCTGAAAGACGGACCGTCCTCAAACCTTATGGCTGATTGGCCAAACGCTGGGACCGTCTGCGCGTGGCCTCTACCCTGTCATCCGTGCACCCGTGACAATAGGTGTTTCAGTTTTTGTATTAAATTACTGAAAAAATTAACTTTTTGGTGATATTCTAATTCATTGAAATGCACCTGTAAGCTTCAGGGGTTTCAAACTAAACTGCTGTTCCTGCAAGTTTCAGCATCTCAGTATTAACTACTCTTAGGCTGGCTTCACATTTGCGTATGGGAAGGCAGCGTATTGCTGCGTTCCCATACGCAGTCAAACGCATGCGCACTGCGTTCCTATGTTTAACATAGGAACGCATGGTGCCTGCGTTTGCTGCGTTCGGGTGCGGATGCGGACGATATCTGCTCCTTCCGGTGTCCGGGACTCAGCATGTTGGGTTTTTTTGTGCGTTTGGGGACCTTGGAAAATCAGCAAGCGTCCCCAAGCGCACAAAAAAATGCATTGGCTTCAATGGGTCCGCAGTGTTCTGCGCTTGACAGCGCAGGAGAACGCTGCGGACCCATTGAAAAATCTCCCGGTGGTCGCCGCCGGTGATGTCACAGGAGCTCACCGACGGCCACCGGGAGATCAGCTCAGCCTCTGCTGTCCTCCTCCTCCCCGCCGCCTGTAATGTGCTAGTGATGTCGGCGGGGAGAACAGCTGATTTGACAGCTGTTTGAATCTTCCCGCGCCGACATCTCCTCTCAGTGTCGGTGCGGGAAGATTCGAACAGCTGTCAAATCAGCTGTTCTCCCCGCCGACATGTCCCGGTGCTTACCGGCAGCGGGGAGGAGGAGATCTCCGGCGCTGAACTCCTCCTCCGGCCCGCCCCCGGACAGCGCCGATTGGCTGCCGGGCTCCCTAGTGATGTGTCCGCAGGCGGACATTATCCGCTGCGGACACATCATTTCAACACTGCTTTTGACAGCGTTTGTGTCTGCATGCCATCAGCATGCAGACACAAACGCTAATGTGAAGCCAGCCTTAGCTGCTTCTGCTCAGACTACTCTAGCCAATACACAGCTCTAAGTTCTATTCAGTGGTGAAGCCTATATAGAATTTTAACCGATCACATTAACTAGAAACTTTCATGGTGTCTGTATATGAAAGTATTGAAATTCTTGTTAACTATTTTAGTAATTCATACCGTATTTTTTGCTTTATAAGATGCACCAAATTATAAAATGCTCCCCCAAATTTGGTGAAGAAAAAAAATAATTTTTAATGTTAAATGGGGTCCGTCTTATAATTCCCTCATCCTGGGATATAGTCCCCATTTCCTGCCCCCTCGTGCTGGCACATTAGCCCCCTTGTATTGGCACATTAGTCCCCTTGTGCAGGTACATTAGCCCCCTTATTTTTTGAATCAGATATTTTTATTGCGTAAATAAAATATCATATACCAAATTACAATCAAGAAAGCAGTTCTCTATACTTTTATATAGTACAAAACTGTAAAATATAGCATATGCAAAATACCTGCCATCTCATTCAGACATCGCGGACATTCTGACGTGAGTCTCACTCCCACCCTATACAAGAACTCGGGGGAGATCTGTAAGTTCTATGAATGGTATACAGTTGTGACAACCATCCCGGCTCGCTCAAGGACAATTTTGGAATATATTTCAGTATAGAATCCCAAACATCATCATCTATCACACCCACTTCTTCCTCCCTCTTAGTCCTAGACCGAATTGGGTGACCAAGTAAGAAGGTGTGTAGAAGGTCTTTATATATATATATAGTAGAAATAGCCCATCTCATGATCCCAACCATACACACATTCTAAAACAGTATCTTTTTGCACCCTCAGACCACTTAACCTTTTCTGCTGGCTATATGCATGTACCTTATTTTCCGGCGTATAAGACGACTTTTTAACCCCTAAAAATCTTCTCCCAAGTCGGGGGTTGTCTTATACGCCGTGTACCTACTGGGGAAAAGAATTGCCGGCATCTGCAGGGGTCCCACCGTGCTTAATATAAGCCCCCCACCCCCCGAAAATGAGCTGTGCAGTGCAGGCAAAAAAAAAAAAAATTATACTCACCTGCCTCTGCCGTCCATGTCCTCCGGAGCTTCCCGCTGCCACCGCCGCCGTGAACTTAGCCGCCGGGCTCCATAGATGAACAATAATAAGCCATTAGCCAATCAGGCGGCTGCTGGTGTCTGATTGGCCGCAGCATTACCGTACATCTCCTGTACGGATGTATTTGCGCCGCTCAGTGTGGATGTACGGTAATGCCAGGGCCAATCAGACGCCAGCAGCCGCCTGATTGGCTGAGGGCTTATTATCGTACATCTATGGTGCCCGGCTACGTACAGTGGCGGTGGCAGCGGTAAGCTCCGGCAGGGTCCGGTGACACCGCAGTGGCACAGTGTGTCTGGCTGTGTGTATGTCTGTGTGTGTGTATGTCTGACTGTGTGTGTGTGTGTGTGTGTGTGTTACTGTGTGTGTCTGTGTCTGACTGTGTGTATGTCTGACTGTGTGTGTGTGTGTGGCTGCAGAGTAATATTGGGGGTTGATGGGGGCTGTACTCCCCCACCACCACTGGCACGACCCTCTCCATGTCACCTACCCCCCTCCCCTTGACAATGGCACGTCCCCATCTCTGTCTCTCTTAAACCCCCCCATCTAGAGCTGGTATGTCCCCCACTCTGTGTCACTCACCCTTCCCACCCACCGCAGCGCTGGCACATTACACTTTTTATAGTACATGGAGTACATGTTTATAGTACATGGAGGACTATGGGGGTGCATTACACTATATGGAGAACTATGGGGTGCATTATATTATCTAGAGGACTATGGCGTGTATTATACTATATGGAGGATTATGAGGAGTGCATTATAATATATGGAGGACTACGGGGGTGTATTATACTATATGGACCACTATGATGATGCATTATTATTTATGGAGACAATTATACTATATGGAAGCCATTATAATACTTAGAGGCCTCTCTGGGAGCATGATAATACTTGAAGGTGTATGAGGGAGACTCTATACTTTATGCAGGGCTATTTTAGGGCTGTGTGGGGGCCATAATACAGTGTGAAGAGATGTAGGGGCCATTATTCTATATGTGGGTCCATTATACTGTATGGAGGGCTGTGTGGGGGTCATA
The DNA here is from genome assembly GCA_033576535.1 of Allobates femoralis. Lineage (NCBI taxonomy): Eukaryota > Metazoa > Chordata > Amphibia > Anura > Aromobatidae > Allobates > Allobates femoralis. The sequence continues at coordinate 290,378,223 of JARQOC010000005.1, forward strand.
GTGGGGATCATACCGTAGAAGAGGGGTAGTCATTTACGTCGAGTATATTCCAAATTCTATATTTTAACTGGAAAAGTTGGGGGTCGTCTTATACGCCCAGTCGTCTTATACGCCGGAAAATACGGTAATATCCTAATATAATGGTACCTATCCGTATCAGGCAACTGAAATTCCTCTTGTAAGGATTTGAAATCTTGATTTGCCATCAACTGTGAGACATAACAAATCCCCCACTGAGACCATGTCCTCTGCTCACCCAAATTACAAAATTCATTCAACGTGGCATTCAACCAAATGGGAGAGTGTACATAGTCAATTCTGTGACCCCTGTAATCTTTTAAATGTTTGCCTATGTCTTATCCAATATACATAATGATGGGAATTTTCTACCTAACTGAACAAAAACACCTGCCTCCAATCCCTGCACTAATGGAGCCCTCTGAACAAAATATTCCAACATTGTCTTTTCAAAACTCCTTCACTCTTTAGACACCCAACCTCTGATATGTTGACTCTGGGATGCCATAAAATAGATCCAAGGTTCCGGCAAAGTAAGTCCCCCCTCTTCCTTTCTTCCTTGGGTCTCTGCAATATCTCCAACTCTATCCTAGGCTGTCCCACCGTCCCAGACCAGATCTCTGAATAGGGAACCGAGTCGCTGGAATAAACCCCAAGAAAGCCACATCGGCGAATTATGAAAAACATATAGGAGTTTAAGCATTAGTACCATCTTGGACAGGTTTGTCCTACCCACCACTGAGAGATGCAACTTACTCCATGTTTGAGCCTTATCTTTTAGTTTAGCCAATAGCGGTAACACAGTCCTAGGTACTCAGTTATCTTTAAGGCAATCTAAATCCCAGATATTTAAATTGGTTTACCATCTTAAGCTTCGCACATCCAATGTCGTCCCGCTCTCCCAGCCTATCCCTATCTACCATGATAAGGTTGGATTTGTCCCAATTTATTTTTAACCCAGATAGTCTCCCAAACTGTTCCACAACGGACACCGCCCAGCTCAAGGACTCCCGGGGATCCTGCAGCAATAATAGGACATAATTTGCATAAAGTGCGTTTTTTTTGTTTGTTTGTTTGTTTTTCCTCCACCGGGCTGAATTTAAAGCACTTAATCCTAGCATCCTCCCGAATTTGAGCAACGAGTGTCTCAACCGCAAGGGTAAACAGCAGTGGAGAGAGGGGCACTCCTGCCCTCTAGTAAGGTCAAACCTTTCCGACCTCCCTCCATTTACTCTAATTCTGGCCATCGGAGAGGAATAGAGCAACTTTACCCAGGAGATGAACACCGCCCAAAGCCCATCTGCCCAAGAACCAGCCATAAATATTCCCATTCCAAAGGCCTTATGAGCATCTAAAAATGCCACAGTGCTACAACCCGCATTATCCGAAGGCAGTTGAATATTTACATATAGCCTCCTCAAATTAATGACTGTCGATTTGTTAGGCATCCCAAACTATACCTGTGATCTATAAAGGTTGAGAATGCGCAATAGGGTTTTATCTTTTTTAAGGTTGGAAAAGAAGATCCAAATCAGAATCGCTCACCTGGTAAGGTTGTGTCACACACAACCAGCTTGATCGCTCAGAAATGCAGCTGCCGCAGGGATCGCACTTCCACAGGTCACTGTGGTAAATAATCAATCATCAGGACGAAGTACCTTAGATCCGCGCTGCTGCAGGAAAGATGTAAGAAAACACCAGAAACACCGGGATGTCTGGTTAGCAGTGATGAACGTCTTTATTTTTCCTACGCGTTTCGGAGCTGCCTGCCGGGCTCCTTCCTCCCGGAAAATGTTCCCTGAGGAAGGAGCCCGGCAGGCAGCTCCGAAACGCGTAGGAAAAATAAAGACGTTCATCACTGCTAACCAGACATCCCGGTGTTTCTGGTGTTTTCTTACATCTTTCCTGCAGCAGCGCGGATCTAAGGTACTTCGATTAAACTATACCTGTGGACTCACTCCCACTATTGGTCTAAAAAACTCCACTACCCTCATAATCTTGTCCATGTCCACTAATTTTAACCAGGTTGGATGCACATATTAGCTCCCTTGTGCTGGCACATTAGCATATTAGCCCCCTTGTGCTGGCATATTAGGCCCTTGTGCTGATTATGGCCCCACTTATCACGCTATAGGTCCCCCTGCTGGCAGGCACACATTAAAATAACAAACGCTGGTACTTTTCCTCCGTTGCTCAGTCCATGCTCCCAGCTCCTCGGTGTCTCTTACTGCATTGGTCCCGGCCATCACATCATGTGACCGGGGTGCACAGTGATGATGACATCACTGTGCTGTGCCGATCACAAGATCGGATGCCAGCACAGACACAGAAAGAGACACTGAGGAGCTGGGAGCATGGAATGAGCAACAGAGGATAAGTAACAGTGTTTATTATTTTAATGTGTGCGCTCCTGCAGGGGGGCATATAGCATGACAGGGGGCATATCTAGCACAGGTGGGGTGAGTGCCGGCACATGTAATATGTGCCACACCCCCAGTCCATCTCTCAGCGCTGCTTCAGCACCAAGGTTGTGGACTGCGGGTGCAGTGCATATTACATGAGGCTAATGAGCTGGAACATGTGACCTCCCGCTGCATCCTGCAGCACCTGGACACCGCTCTATAGCCAACCCCCTCCCCCACTGCCCATTCACTGGTAGATTTGGACGCACCCCCCACTTTCCTCCAAAATTTGGGGGAACAAACGTGCGTCTTATAATCCGAAAAATACGGTATGTACGGTATGTAAATTGTAAGGTCCTATACAATTATTGTGAACCATAATAAGGAATGATATATAGAGAGCCATACTAAACAGTGCATAAATAGGGGTTGTCCACTAATACCGGCAGGTAAGGTGGTGTCATTGTGTCAAAGGACTGTGCCAGCCAATGAGTGGCAGATCATCAGATACAGCTTTTACTTTATCCCAGAGTGAACATAACATAACGTAACATCAGCTGACCTATATTGAGCGGCTACGTCAGACCTGTGAGACAATGTGACATAACCCACTGAGAATAGTGGCGCACATATCACTGGAACGGCGCCACTGCGGGAGGTGAATTGTTTTATTTTAAATGAGCTCTGAAGTTATTAAGCTGGAATGAGGGAAAACCATTAATACTTGACAAGTATGGTAATGCTCATATTTGAGCTATTTCCCATTTTTAGTTTGGCAATATCATACAGTAGACATCTCTGCTCACTTCTTTAGGACTTACATCCTAATCACTGTTTTAGCTAATAACTTTCAATTTGGGACAATGATTCTTTAAATTTTGCTAAACTAGAAGACTAGAGTTATAAAATTATTTACTTTCCTTGATGCATAAATATAAATTAGCTATATATTTACTTACCATGTTATAACATTAGTTCCGATAACAACCAAATAATAAATCGTTATGTGGAAATGAACAGTTAAGTTTGTCCAAATGATAAGAATGGCTCAGGTCACTTCCGCCCACACGTTTGCCATCGCTCAATGCGGTAATCTCTTTAAACTGGCAGGCTGCTGTGAGCATTCTTTGTCTTTATTTGCTACTAAAAATAGATTAATAGCTTGGAACCTGTTAGAAGTAAGAGTTATACCAGCAAGAATTACATCCATGGCCTGATTCCACTTTGTAAATGGGATAGTTTTCTATTTAGCACCCACGATAAACAATGAAGTCAGAAGGAGGATGGTAAAGTATATGAGGCATTAATTAAAGATGCATAACGCTAACACGCTAACGAACTTGTACTGAACCGTGACGAAATATTCTCTGTAATGCGCTTCTCTCATCAAGCTGCATTTGTTAAAGGGGATATGTCACCAGGTTTTTGCTATGTAATTTGAGAGCAGCATGCTGTAGGGGTTGATACCCCCAAGTGTCACTTGCTGGGCTGCATGCTGTATTTTGATCAGTTTTCTTTGCTGCAGATCTAGCAGAATGCTTTTGCCATGTATACCCTAACCCACACAACTGATTGAGTTTTCTGTGTACACTGACATAAAGCTACTAATCAGATGTAGGGACACTGCTATTGCATAAGGGACATGAGACATCTAATCCAGATCTCATAATCTTGTGATGATAAAACACTGATTTTATTGACACAGCAACTCACAGCCTTGTAAGTGACTCATGACTGGGATTAGAGTCTCAGCCCCTACATCATTCTGCTCTTAGATTGCAAAGCAAGACATTCCGTAGGGTACCTTTACACGCCGCAATTTTTGGTGGCGATAGCAGGCAATCTAACGTGCGCGTGCACGTTTTTCATGGTCGCCTCAGATCGCTGATGGCACTTACATGCCGCAATTTCGCCCTCAACCTAAGGCGATGTGTCGCCCCGGAAATCACCACACCAACAGCGGGCAAAATCCGGACGACTCCCCTCGCCGCTTCACACGCCGCAATCCCCAAAGGAATGTGGGTGTACATGTTCAGCGCGCCGAGAACATAGGCGTGCCAAATTGTTTTACACCGCCCCCCAAACAGGTTCATTGGACAACGCAATAGCGTTATGATTGGCCATCCTGTGCTGGAAGGCTGGCTAATACCTGACGCCATTGTGTCGGAGTTTGTGATGAATACACGCTTGTGTCGTCGAAAGTGGCTGCACTTTCGAGCCGCTCAAGCGTCACACAGGAGCGGTTTTGTGCAGGACAGTGGCTTACACTACACAATGGCTTGCTATGTGTGCGTCTGTAGCTGATGGCGGGAACATACAAACAACACTATGCCCATATGTGCCTACATTGGTCCATGCCATGGCACAGCTGAACTATGTGTGTGTACACATGTTTGTGAGTGTGTACTGGACTGTACCTACATTCCCCACAAACACCATTGCTTGCTCCATGTGTGTGTTTGGCATTGCCACATACTCACCACGCAGCCAGGCAATCCGGGCACGAATGTCCACAATGTGCCCTGGGAACTTGTGCTTCAGGTCTGCGATCTTCTTCTGGATCTGCTTGCGGGTCCTCTCCACCCCCAGTTTCTGGAGCAGGACCCGCTGGATGCGCCTGAGTATGCTGCGCTTCCGCAGCCGTAGGTGCCGGTGACGCTGGTGACACCAATAGTTATGGCTGTCACAGAGGTCTATGAGCACCATTAGCTCTGCAAGACGCTGTTCTGCGGCCATGACTGTTTTCCTATGTGCAGGGGAGGGGCAGGCACCTGGCAGGCAAGAAGTATCGAAAATAAACGTGATGACATAACCACGCACACTGGCACCGCCAAACAAAGTTGAGGATGCTAACAAGGTAGCCGTCCGCGGAGCGGGAGCAGCGTAATGTACCCATCAGTGTCACCAAATTCCCAGGCGATTGCAGTGCATTGCCCATGGCAGCCATGTTCTATGTGTAGCCCAAAATCTGAGCTGTCATGTGTGGCAGTATAGTGAACAAAGTGCAACTTCCAATACACGCGGCCAACATAGCGTGCGCTATTCAATGCGCGAGTAATTGGACTGATGTAGTGGATGGTTGTGTAGGTGAAGATGTGTGTGGTGCTGAAGTGACAGCTCTTCAAATATGGCACCCTGTGAAGTGACAATGGAAACACAGTAGCCACCACCAATCATCGCTGATGGGCCACTGACTCCAGCACGCTGTGGCACGCCTACGGGAAATCAATAGGCCACGCAGATTCCATCACTATCGCCCGTTCACACGCCAAAAACAGTGAATCTCGCCTTCATGATTGCCTCTGATTTTGGAGCAGTGCTGTGAAATCGGAACCAAGCAACAGGTTTTTTATCGCCGCCAAATTCCCAAATTACACGCCGCGCAACTGGGAGGCAATTTGACGGCAATGGTGCCAGGGCGACATATCGCTGGTAAGATTCCTTGCCGTGGTTGCGGCGTGTAACGGTACCCTAAAGGTACCGTCACACAGGGAGATATCGCCGGCGATGTTGCCGGCAACTGAGGGGCGTGGCCAGTTTGCGGCGACCGGAGAGTTGCCTCGTGTGACAGGGCGATAATCAGGCGAAAAATCACCTGAGTAACATCGCCAGGTTTCCCAACAATGTTGGGAAACCTGGCGATGTTGGTCAGGCGATCATGCCTGATCGCCCTGTGTAACGCGGCAACCTGCAATGTTGCGGGCGATTCCGCCTATCTCCAACATTGCGAGTTATCGTTCGCTGGGTTGCTGGGCAACCCAGCGAGCGATAGCCGCGGCAACTAGCTGGCGACATCGCCGGTAAGTTGCTCAGTCTGACATCTCCCCGGCGATGTTGTCAGGGATGCGCGCTCCCGCGATCGCCGGCAACATCGCCGCCGATATCTCCCTGTGTGACGGTACCTTTAGAGATTCCTTTCAAAAGGAACCAGTCATGTTGAAAAGGCTACCTGATCTACAGGTAGGATGTTCTACAGCAGGGGGAGCTAAGCACCTTTGTGTGGAAAAGCTTTAGAACGCCATGGATTTTTGTTACCCCCTGGAATCCCTAGTGTTTGTATGAATATGAGTTTAGTGGACAGTCTTGCTGAAGTGAGTGTCAGTCTTACCTGTATGACTGTGCATAGACAGATACTGTCAATCACTGAGTAAGACCACCCACTGGACTCATCTTCTATATAATTGTCTTGCGGCCACTTCTGTCTGAGGCCAAAATCTCACGCCAGCGCTCATTGGTCGTCGCAAGCTGCGGCAACCAATCAGCACAGCGTATGCAAAACAGCTGCGCGCCGCGGCCGCAATCCAATCAGTGACGCGCGATTTCGGCCTCACAGACACCGCGCTGTCAGCCTCCACCTTCAGCACCCACACACTGGAGTGGTCCCCTCTTGCCTGCCGCTCCATGCACCCTCTTGCCCGAAGCTCCATCTCCTCCCCCCTCGCTCCATCTCCCCCACGGTATCACCCGCACCAGGTGTTTACATCGCCGCCGGAAGCTACAGCAGGTAATGAGTGGTCATGTGACAGGCTCTGTGCACGTCACTTCAGCCAGTCTGTCACATGACCGCTCATTACCTTTTGTAGCTTCCAGTGGCGATGTAAACACCGGGTGCGGGTGAGACCGGAGCAGATAGGAGAGGGGATGGATGTGTGCTGGCCACTGGCCCTCCATCCTGTGCTGACCACTGGCCCTCCATCCTGTGCTGACCACTGGCCCTCCATCCTGTGCTGACCACTGGCCCTCCATCCTGTGCTGACCACTGGCCCGCCATCCTGTGCTGACCACTGGCCCTTCCATTCTGCACTGACCACTGGCCCTCCATCCTGCGCTGACCACTTGCTCTCCATCCTGCGCTGACCACTGGCCCTCCATCCTGCGCTGACCACTTACTCCCCATCCTGCGCTGACCACTTGCTCCCCATCCTGCGCTGACCACTGGCCCTCCATCCTGAGCTGACCACTGGCCCTCCATCCTGCGCTGACCTTCATCCTGCGCTGACCGCTTACCTCCATCTTGCGCTGACCACCGAGCCTTCATCCTGCGTTGATTACTTGCTCTCCATCCTGCGCTGACCACTGAGCCTCAATCCTGCACTGACCACTGAGCCTCCATCCTGCGTTGACCACTGAGCCTCCATCCTGTGCTGACCACTGAGCCTCCATCCTGCGCTGACCACTGAGCCTCCATCCTCTGCTGACCACTCTTCCTCCATCCTCTGCTGACCACTCTTCCTCCATCCTGCGCTGACCACTCTTCCTCCATCCTGCGCTGACCACTCTGCCTCCATCCTGCGCTGACCACTGTGCCTCCATCCTGTGCTGACCACTGTGCCTCCATCCTGCGCTGACCATTGTGCCTCCATCCTGCGCTGACCACTGAGCCTTCGTCCTGCGCTGACCACTGAGCCTCCGTCCTGCGCTGACCACTCTGCCTATATCCTGCGCTGACCTTTCCAGCCTCCATCCTGTGCTGACCACTGAGCCACCGCGCAGTGCTAACTACTGAGTCACCGTATTGTGCTAACCACCCACCTTACTGTGCTAACCACTGAGCCACCATACAGTGCTAACCACTGAGCCACCATACTGTGCTAACCACTGAGCCTCCATACTTTGCTAAACACTGAGCCACCGCGCAGTGCTAACCACTGAGGCTCCGTATACAGTGCTAACTAATGAACCAGCGTATACTGTGCTAACCACTGAGCCCCTATATACTCTGCTAACCACTGAGCCGCCGTATACTCTGCTAAACACTCTGCTGCTGGCAGGAGGGGACCGGGGAACAGCGGCCGGGTGCTGGCAGGAGAGGCCCCCTCTGCCCGCACCTGGCCACTGTTCCTCGGCCCCCCTCCTGCCTGCTCCTGGTCGCTGTCCCCCTGGCCCCCTCCTGCCCGCACCCGGCCACTGTCCCCCGGCCCCCTCCTGCCTGCGCCCACCCGCTCTTCCCCTGTTCCCTCCTGCCCTGACCCGCCCGCTCTTCCCCGGCCCCCTCCTGCCCGCACCCGGCTGCTCTTCCCCGGCCCCGTCCTGCCTGCACCTGGCCGCTGTCCCACGGCCCCCTCCTGACCGCACCCACACACTGGAGTGGTCCCCTCTTGCTTGCCGCTCCATGCACCCTCTTGCCCGCCGCTCCATCTCCTCTTCCCCCTCGCTCCATCTCCCCCACGGTATCACCCGCACCAGGTGTTTACATCGCCGCCGGAAGCTACAGCATGTAATGAGTGGTCATGTGACAGGCTCTGTGCACGTCACTTCAGCCCGTCTGTCACATGACCGCTCATTACCTTTTGTAGCTTCCAGTGGCGATGTAAACACCGGGTGCGGGTGAGACCGGAGCAGATGGGAGGGGGGATGGATGTGTGCTGACCACTGGCCCTCCATCCTGTGCTGACCACTGGCCCTCCATCCTGTGCTGACCACTGGCCCTCCATCCTGTGCTGACCACTGGCCCTTCCATTCTGCACTGACCACTGGCCCTCCATCCTGCGCTGACCACTTGCTCTCCATCCTGCGCTGACCACTTACTCCCCATCCTGCGCTGACCACTGGCTCTCCATCCTGTGCTGACCACTGGCCCTCCATCCTGTGCTGACCACTGGCCCTTCCATTCTGCACTGGCCCTCCATCCTGCGCTGACCACTTGCTCCCCATCCTGCGCTGACCACTTGCTCCCCAACCTGCGCTGACCACTGGCCCTCCATCCTGAGCTGACCACTGGCCCTCCATCCTGCGCTGACCTTCATCCTGCGCTGACCGCTTACCTCCATCCTGCGCTGACCACCGAGCCTTCATCCTGCGCTGATTACTTGCTCTCCATCCTGCGCTGACCACTGAGCCTCAATCCTGCGCTGACCACTGAGCCTCCATCCTGCGTAGACCACTGAGCCTCCATCCCGTGCTGACCACTGAGCCTCCATCCCGCGCTGACCACTGAGCCTCCATCCTGCGCTGACCACTGAGCCTCCATCCTGCGCTGACCACTGAGCCTCCATCCTGAGCTGACCACTCTGCCTCCATCCTCTGCTGACCACTCTGCCTCCATCCTCTGCTGACCACTCTTCCTCCATCCTGCGCTGACCACTCTTCCTCCATCCTGTGCTGACCACTGTGCCTCCATCCTGTGCTGACCACTGTGCCTCCATCCTGCGCTGACCACTGTGCCTCCGTCCTGCGCTGACCACTGAGCCTTCGTCCTGCGCTGACCACTGAGCCTTCGTCCTGCGCTGACCACTGAGCCTTCGTCCTGCGCTGACCACTGAGCCTCCATCCTGCGCTGACCACTCTGCCTATATCCTGCGCTGACCTTTCCAGCCTCCATCCTGTGCTGACCACTGAGCCACCGCGCAGTGCTAACTACTGAGTCACCGTACTGTGCTAACCACCCACCTTACTGTGCTAACCACTGAGCCACCATACAGTGCTAACCACTGAGCCACCATACAGTGCTAACCACTGAGCCACCATACTGTGCTAACCACTGAGCCTCCATACTTTGCTAAACACTGAGCCACCGCGCAGTGCTAACCACTGAGGCTCCGTATACAGTGCTAACTAATGAACCAGCGTATACTGTGCTAACCACTGAGCCCCTATATACTCTGCTAACCACTGAGCCGCCGTATACTCTGCTAAACACTCTGCTGCTGGCAGGAGGGGACCGGGGAACAGCGGCCGGGTGCTGGCAGGAGGGGCCCCTCTGCCTGCACCTGGCCACTGTTCCTCGGCCCCCTCCTGCCTGCTCCTGGTCGCTGTCCCCCTGGCCCCCTCCTGCCCGCACCCGGCCACTGTCCCCCGGCCCCCTCCTGCCTGCGCCCACCCGCTCTTCCCCGTTCCCTCCTGCCCTGACCCGCCCGCTCTTCCCCGGCCCCCTCCTGCCCGCACCCGGCTGCTCTTCCCCGGCCCCGTCCTGCCTGCACCTGGCCGCTGTCCCACGGCCCCCTCCTGACCGCACCCACCCGCTGTCCCCTCCTGCACTCCGGCACCGCTGCACACTGGCACCGCTGCACACTGCACACCGGTACTGCTGTAGGTATCTACTATATAATTGTCTAATTCTGTCGGTTTGTCTGTAACGCAAATCCTGCGTCGCTGATTAGTTAGGCCAGCCGCACATGACCAATCAGCAACAGGGATAGTCCGCCTGCAAATTGGCGTGGAATCTCAACCACGCTTCGCTGATTGCTGGCAACCGGCCGGGCGCAACCAATCAACGATATTGGCACAGGATTTAAACCCAGCTTCGCTTTGCAGTATTCTTAAATCTTCATAAATAAACTACATACATAGTCTAGAATACCCGATGCATTAGAATCGGGCCACCATCTAGTATACATATAAGCACAAGGGATTTCAAGGAAGAAAATAAAAGTTATACTGAATATCATTCTTCTTAGCTTTTCTTTGTATATACTTTGCTCTCCACGGTTTGGACTCCATATATAACATACATCTTGTAGGTTGAGGTGCTATTCAGTGATTTTATATGAAATAGCTCCGTGCCAAAAGATAATAGTAAAGCTCTTTGTATAATATAATACAGGGTGGGCCATTTATATGGATACACCTAAATAAAACGGGAATGAATGGTGATATTAACTTGACATAACTCATGAAAGAATAAAGTTACGTTAAAACCAAGTGCACCATTGTTTTTCTTATAAAATTCTCAATATGTTTGATGTGTCACATGACCCTCTTCCCATTGAAAAAAATAAAGTTGGATCCAAAATGGCCAACTTCAAAATAGCCGCCATGGTCACCACCCATCTGGAAAAGTTTTCCCCTTCCCATAAACTAAGGTGCCACAAACAGGAAGTTGATATCACCAACCATTTCCATTTTATTTAGGTGTATCAATATATATGGCCCACCCTGTATTCTTAAGACTGAAGTAATATTTCTGTTTTAGATATGCTCACTACAGCTCGTCATGAATTAGATAAACTGTAGCGACTCACCCCTGCCGGGCCCCTACCCCAAACTATCTTCGTCCATTTTAGCCGAGCTGGGAGAAACTGGCATGAAAGCACTAAAAGTTGTAAATTTTTTAATACCTCCGAGTAGCTCAATAATTTTGCAACTTTTCAAAGCAAATTCCCATAGAATTCAACCAAAATTACATTGATAAATGGTGGCCAATGTGTGTACCTTGATATGTGTGAATGGATCCTTATTGTAAGGATATAACAAGTGCTTCTCAATAAATTAGAATATCATCAAAAAGACCTATTAATTTCAGTAACTGAATACATAAAGTGAAACACATACTGTATATTATAGAATCAGTACAAACAGAGTGATCTATTACAATTGTTTATTTATGTTAATGTTGATGATTATGGCTTACAGTCAATATCTCAGAAAATTAGAATAATCAACTCAAAACTCCTTAGGGCCACTTTACACACACCAACTTCTGTGTCCAACTTCTGAACAGATCTCTGGTTGCAGTGAAATCATGGACACATTGTTCCATTTGTACACAGCCACAAAATGGAACAATGTGTCCATGATTTCACTGCAACCAGAGATCTGTTCAGAAGTTGGACACAGAAGTTGGTGTGTGTAAAGCGGCCCTTAAGGTACCTTTACACGCCGCTACAACAAGGTGGAAACAACTGGGTGTTTCACGTGCACGAGCACGCACCAACGGTTACAAACGGTACCCGATACCGCCTTTACACGCCGCTACAAGGTGCTTTACAGAAAGTTGAATCTATCTCTGGATGCACCACCGGGTGCCACAAGTTACCTTCTGTAGAGCACCTTACCTCGTTTACACGCCGCGACAGAAGGTAATATGGGAGGACCTGGTGCAGCAGGGACAAAACATAGGCGTGCCAGAGTTGTGGATTACGAGACGCTCGTACGATGATTGGACAATGCAATAGCATCATGATTGGCCAGCCAGCGCAGGAGGCTGACTAATACATGACGCTCGAGCAATTGTGTAGTGTGACTGGTCAGCGACAACCAATCGCAACGCAGGAGCTTCCACCAATGATCGCTGAAGGGGGGTGGTTTCCCGGAGACTGTGTCACGCCCCGGGGAGTTATCTAGGTGACGAATAAACCTTACCCTACCGTACTTACACGCCGTTACCATCGGGTTGAAATCAACCTGTTTTAGAGCACTGCTCTGAAACAGGTGCCGCAAGTGACGGGTGGCAACAACCTACTTTACACGCCGCTACCTCGGGTTGATTTGGCGGTGCAAGATACATTTGTCTCATAAACCCGGTTGTTTCCACCTTGTTGTAGCGGCGTGTAAAGGTACCTTTATGGTACCTTTACACGCCGCCACTGCAGGATGGATACAACCCGCTACAGGCTACAAATGTAGCTTGTCGCGCCAATATCGCCCGTAGTAGCGGCGTCTGAAGACGGGACGACACAGCCGGCTACAGATACATCTGTATCCGTGCACTGCCCATAAACAGATGGCAACAAAGGCGATTGTAGCGAGCCGTATCGGCGTGTAAAGAAGGAACAGAAGGGTTGTTTCTACACCATGCTATGTAGCTGGCGCGTGACACAGGGTCCGGGTTTCCGCGCCCCCTTCAGCGATCATTGGAGGAAGCTCCTGCGTTGCGATTGGTTGTCGCCGCACAGGGCGGCATATTTAAGGAGCTGACGAGTCACACTACACAATTGCTCGAGCGTCAAGTATTAATCTGCCTCCTGCGATGCCTGTCCAATCATGGTATTTTTGCTTTCTCCTATCAGCGTACGGACGTCTCGTAATCCACGATTGGAGCACGCCTATGTGCTGTCCCTGCTGCACCAGGTACGCCCATAGTAGCTGGTTGTAGCGGTGTGTAAATGAGCTACAGATGGCTACTTGAGACACCCGGCGATGTATCTAGCTGTAGATGTAGCGTAGCGTAGCGCACCTTGTGGCGGCGTCTAAAGGAGATGCGATTACCGTTTGTAACCGTTTGGGCGTGCTCGTGCACGTGAAGTAGCGGTTGGTATCCATCCTGTTGTGGCGGCGTGTAAAGGTACCATTAGTGTTTAAAATGGTTCCTTAGTCTGGTTCACTAACCTACACAATCATAGGGAAGACTGCTGACTTGACAGATGTCCAGATGGCAGTCTTTGACAAACTCCATAAGGAGGGTAAGCCACAAAAGGTCATTGCTGAAGGAGCTGGCTGTTCAGAGTGCTGTATCTAAGCATAATAATGGACAGTTGAGTGGAAGGAAAAAGTGTGGTACAAAAAGGTGCACAAACATAAGGGATAACCGCAGCCTTGAAAGAATTGTTAAGAAAAGGCCTCCAAAATTTGGGTGAGATTCACAAGGAGTGGACTACTTCTGCAGTGCTTGAAGAGCCACCACACAGACATCTCCTGGAGATGGGCTACAACTGTCGCATTCCTTGTGTCAAGTCACTTATCACCAATAGACAGCACAAGAAGCATCTTACCTGGGCCAAGGAGAAAAAGAACTGGACTGTTGCTGAGTGGTCCAAGGTGTTGTGTTCAGATGAAAGTAAAATTTGTATTTGGAAATCAAGGTCCTATAGTCTGGAGAAAGAGTGGAGAGGCACACAAGCCAAGCTTCTTGAGGTCTAGTGTGAAGTTTCCACAATCGGTGATGATTTGGGGAGCCATGTCATCTGCTGGTGTAGATCCACTGTGCTTTATCAAGACCAACGTCAGCGCTGCCATCTAGCAGGAAACTAAAGAGCACTTCATGCTACCCTCTGCTTTTTGAAGATAGAAATTTCATTTTCCAGCAGGATTTGGCACCTGTCCACACTGCTAAAAGTACTAATACCTGGACTAATAACCATAGTATCACTGTGCTTAATTGGCCAGCACACTCACCTGACCTAAGCCCTATAGACAATCTATGGCGTATTGCCAAGGGGGAGATGAGAGACTCCAGACCCATCAATGTAGATGAGCTGAAGGCTGCTATCAAAGCAATTTGGGTTTCCATAACACTTCAACTGTGCTACAGGCTGATCACCTCCATGCCAAGCTGGATTAATGCAGTAATTCATGCAAAAGGAACCCCGACCAAATATTGAGTGCATTTACTGCACATACTTTTCAGTAGGCCAATATTTATGAGTTAAAAATAACTTTTTCAATTGGTCTTATATAATATTCTATTTTTCTGAGATAATGACTTTGGGGTTTTCATTGGCTGTAAGCCATAATCATGAACATTTACAGAAATAATCAGTTGAAATAGATCACTCTGTAATGACTACATAATATATGCATTTCACTTGATTGAATTACTGAAATAACTTGTCTTTTTAATGATATTCTAATTTATTGAAAAGCACTTGCAGCAGTAGTGCATTTGCCATCTTTAACTTATCATGTACCTTAAAAGAGATTTTCTGCTATAAGCCACTCTTTCATTGGGTTGACCAGTTGATGCTGATATTTTAGTTACATTAGGGGGGGTTTGCGCTATGAGGTGATGGGCAGAGCAGTTGAACCTTAAGCCCCCGTCACACATAACGAAACCGTTAGCGAGAGCGTTGTAACGTCACAGGTTTAGTGACGTAACAGGGATCTCGCTAACGATCTCGCTAAGTGTGACACTTAGCAGCAATCAGGCCCCTGCTGTGAGATCACTGATCGTTACAAAGTGCTCTAGGTCATTTTTTGGTCGTTGCGCTCACTGATAACGACCAACAATCTCAATACTACGCCCGAGAGTGACAATTCCCAACGACCTCTGTATCATTTTCGAACCGTTGCTGAGTCACTGGTGAGATCTGACTGTTTGACATCTCACCAGCGACCCCAAAGTGACGTACCAGCGATCCCTACAGGTCGTATCGTTGTCGGGATCGCTGGTGCGTCGTTGCGTGTGATGGGACCCTTAGTATATTAGGATTTACATACTTTAAACCAACTCAAAATTCTAAATTGCCTCCACTGTGTAGTAAATCTTACTTTAATTACAGGTTTCATTTGATGTATTCCTAGAGCATTTGGATAAGCTAAGATTATGTAGATCATTTCATTAGCACAATTTTTTTAATTATGCTTTAAATTATTCATATGCTTTAATATACTAAATTAACTCATACAGATGCCTAGACACAATGTCCTTATAAATATTTAGCATCGTGAATCATATTGTTTGAAGGTTATTAATAGTGTTTCATATTTTTATTCCTTTAGGGTCGCATCTGCAGAAAAGCTGGAAAATCTAAAAAGGCCTTTAGCCGCAAAGAGGCAGAAGCAACATTTAAGAGTTTGGTGAAGACCCATGAGAAATATGGTTGGGTTACTCCGCCAGTATCTGATGGTTGACGTATATTACCCTGGTAAATAGACTTCAAGACAGGCGGAAGAAAACCACCTCACCGAGAAAAAAATTAAATATATATAAGAAAAAAAAATCACCATGCCATCTCCTCAGTGCAGTACATCATACGTCATCCATCTGTCTTTTTCTACTTCAGCTTCAGTTTAAGAATGTGATTGACAGAAGGACCTAATTTATTTATGTTCAGAAGTGTTTACACTGGAAGACATGGAGGAAGAAAAAGTGCGTGGCACAGAATGTTGTGTTACAGTCATGCTTCAAGACTGGTGAAATCTTCAGGTCACAGTAGAGAGGAGTCTGAGATTGCTTCATTGTCCATCCTAGACGCATGGTTTTTCGGCTTCTTCCATTGACAGCAGCGCCAAAAAGCAACAGTGGAAGATCTAGTCACTGCTGCTCAATCTATGTAAATGTACATGAAGCCTTTAATATTTAATAGGCAAGCAGTGCATTGCAGGTACATGTTTGCTGTGCTGTTTATCTTTGTCTCTTTTCCTGGCAGGTCAACACAACATTGAAGATTTGTCTTTATGTGGAGCTGTGGTCCGCTGTGACTCAAACTTTAGACCTCATTTGTGTTCGATGTGATCTGTGTTGGATAACTGACGAAATATAACAGTGGAAAAAAAAATAAAGAGTTATAGTGTGGAACTATTGTAAAATAAAATCATTTCAAAAGTGTTTTCAGATTTCTTCTGATTATAGTGACCACTATTGAGCCGCGACCAGGAGGTCGAGTTCTTGGCTTTCATGTCATAACTAAAGGTCCTCCTGTCTCTTCAAATTGACTCATTAATGCAGTAATTAGATGTACCCTGGCAGCAATCTTAGCCTGACATTTCTCTTAGCTCATTATGAAATCTGCTGCCGTGTAAGTAAAGGTGTATTTTGTTACTTTTCTGTCCCTGTGTGTTTCGGTTATCTTGGCTGATGGTAAAGTGTTGCCTATTTACAGCGAAAATGAATACAAACTTTGGCTTACGCTATTTTTCATAACAAATTATCATATTTAAAAAAAATAAGTAAAGTACAATAAGTCCAAATTACATATTATGTGCGATTTTACAGTAAAAATAGAGGACTTAAAATCAGATAATGGTTTATCATCACTTTGTCATTATCATACAGCACATACAATAATGTCACATCCAAATTTATCACTTTTTCGGTATTTCTTTTTATTATCAATAATTTTGTTGCTTTTATTTGCATAGTTGAAGATACTATCAGGACCAATTAATTGTTTAAACCAAGAAAAGGGCACTATTTCACCCTTAGTATGGCCAAACTGTTCAGTACACCTTTCAAGCTGCTTGTATTGCAAATGTCACCTATGGACAGTTTAAAATGTCTGCTGCACAGCGTGACACAAATGGAGAGTGGGAATGGTTAAAAAGGGAAGGAACGCCTTAACCGTAGAAAGTGAGGGATGGGGAGACCTCCTGACACTAGTCTGTGTTTGTCACTTAATACCTAACACCCGGAGCAACTCCTTTCCCCTTCCTAGTTCCTATCTGTCACATAAGGTAACCCAGGTTAGTGCATTGGCAGGCAAGTGGGCTAGCCTTACCACTGCAGGTAATACAACACAGGGATAGGTAAAGACAGACAGGGGAACTCACTTGGAATAGGTAGCAGAACTCCAAAGCAGAGCAAGGGGTCTTCACAAAAGCCTCAACAGATGACAACTACTACCAACAGCAAAAGGGTCTAGCAGAGAATGAACTCTAATAGCAACATCAGGGGATCGGTTATGTGACCATTTCAAGGGTGGGGAAGAAGTCATCAGCCACATCACCACATTGAAGCAACAGCACCAACATGGAAACACATTCAATTAACCTTTAATGTCCCAAAGGAAATAAACAACATTTAAAGTAAACAGACTGCAAAGCAGTCAACTAAGGACACTAAACCCCCAACCCACCCCTCCATGAGGGCCTGGACTTGTCTGGCAATGATCTACGGTCGGAATGCACAAACACCCTAGCATTCAGTTCAGCAAACATTACATCATTCTGATCCCCATAAACGTCGAGATGAGATGAAGAACAACATAAAACATCTCTTGAGCCATGACACCTCCCTAATGGAGACCTGTAGAATATATTACATACATAAAGTATGCGGTATAGGTTGAGCAGAAGGCACATAGGGTTGAGGATGGCCGTCACCCTAAATGGACCAATAACTTTGGAGCGAAGAGCCCCAGACCTACACTTCCACCTGATGCTTTTCATAAATACACATACATAGTCATCCACACACAGGGCAGGACATGAACATTTATTATCATTCATACAGTTGATGACAAAGGGTACTTTGGTAGGAGGGTTGACAAAAGAGGCATCCCCCTGTGTCTTAGGACTCTTTACCACAGGGTACGTAGTGGGAGTCACCACCCTCGCCCGGCCACTCCTCTCAGGACAATGCCAAGGCATAGCAATACTCTGGGGTGTAGGTCGAGCTTTTTTCTCTATTCTCCAGATATGTAGGAGTAGACCTAACCACAAAACAGCTGAGACACTAGTACCCAGACAATTATTTTCACAAACATTACCACAACTAACTACTTCTCTGGACCACCAGTCAATCTTTCGGATATGTTTTCTCAGCCAAGGAAGGTCCAAGATGGGTGAAGGAGAGTGCATGTAACAAGATAGGAACTCCTTGTGAAGAGTCCCTATACACAAGTGTACAACTTGGGAAAGAACCTTCTGGGTGAGAGCATCTAACTTGGTGGCAAAGATTGGAATACATCTTGCTAATGCATTACAGATGAGACAATGGGTTGAGCATCCATCAGATTGACTCCAGGTCCGCTATTTATAAGCATCAACACAGGTCTCAGGTTTACCACTGATCACCACTTCAGCAGAAAGTGAAAACAGAGACCTAGAAAGGAAGAAAGATAAACACTGATCGTCTTTTTCCAAATGACCATAGGAACACAAATTTTGACGCTGAATAGCCAATTTGGAGTGATACGGGCAGACTTTCATAAAGTATGATCACCATAGAAACATGTCCCCCTAACCTAATAAACCGCAAGTGGTCTAGTATGAGAGGCATCTACTGCCAACTGCATAGTTTCATCAAATACAACTATATTGCTGCATTAACTAATCACTACAATTGCCAGATCCACAGTTCTAAGTCTGTAACACTGTCAGGTCTATTCTCTCATTCTCAGTCACAGTCACTCGCCCATCCTCTCAGATAGAGACCGGTACTCCAACTGCTGTTAATCACCCCACAAGGGCCTTTGTCTGCCCCAGCCATTGCCAGGGCAAAAGCCGTTCTGCACGGGTCTGACCCCGAATTACCTATTACATAGACTTCATATGAGTACTACCTGGTTTTGCCTATCTACCCTCTCGGAAAGCTTTAGCAAAATAATTTTCCAGTGAGAGAGAATCATTATATTTATCAAACCGCACAACTATATACATAGCACATCAATAAATTGAGAATAATAGTTGATCTGCAACAGGGATAAATCTTCATTACAAGAATCCACAATCTTGTATCTCCTGATGAAGTGAGGAGAACCTCACGAAACGCGTTGAGATTTTACAAATAAAGATTCTTGGATCAAGCTTTGAAGTCCGATTAATACCCGGGGCAGCGCATGTTGAAACTCCTTTTCTTTTATACACACCTTGGATCCTTTAGGAGGTGCAGCAGCCTGGCTCTTTGTGATTAATAGGTGTTGTGAACTGGCAAAACCTTCATAGGTGAGTGTACCACACACTGAGCTATATCCTTCACTACACAGCTAAGACCCTATGTGTGCCATTTCTCCCTCTTTCACAGTGTATTTCTACTTTATATCAGCACATTTTTTGAGACTTTTTGTTTTTTTGGTTAGGAAGTTAGAAGGGTTCAAAGTTTATTAGCAATTTCTCATTTTTCCAACAAAATTTACAAAACGTCTTACAGATGAAACCAGAAGTTTTCATGCACTATATAAAAACACACATATTCATGTTTTTCTCACTATCTGACATGAAATCGGAATAAAACTTTCCTGTTTTAGGTCAATTAGGATCACTATCATTATTTATATTTGCCAAATGCCAGAATAATGAAAGAGAGAATGTTTTAAAGGGAACCTAACCTCAAAAAATGAGCCCTCAGGCTCTTTTAACCTGTCCCTGCACCATGGTAATCCATTTCTATCCATCCCTTATGGTACCTTTACACGCCGCGACGGCAGGCTGGATACATCCCGCTACTTCACGTGCACGAGCACGCTCAAACGGCTACAAACGGTCAACGCACCCTCTTTACACGCTGCCATAAGGTGCGCTACGCCACGCTACATCTGTAGCTAGCTACATCGCCGGGTGTGTCAAGTAGCCAGCTGTAGCTTAGCGTACCACGTTTACACAGCGCTACAACAAGCTAATATGGGCGGACCTGATACAGCAGGGACAGCACATAGGCGTGCCACAATCTTGGATTACGAGCCGTCCGTACGATGATAGGACAGCGCAATATCATCATGATTGGCCAGGCATCGCAGGAGGCTGAGAAATACAGCACGCTCGAGCGATTGTGTAGTGTGACTGGTCAGCTCCTTAAATATGCCGCCCTAGGCAGCAACTACCAATCGTCATGCAGGAGCTTCCTCCAATGATCGGTGATGGGGCGCGGTATCCCGGAGCCTGGGTCACGCCTTAGCTACATTGCAGCTACAGCCCCGGGTGTCCAGAGTTCCCTTCCGTTGCCTCTTTACACGCCGATACAGCTCGCTACCATCGGCGATGTAGCCATCAGTTTTCGAGCAGAGCTAGGAAACAGATGTATCTGTTGCCGGCTGTAGCGTCACGTCTTCGACGTGCTACATTGGCGCTACAAGCTACATTTGTAGCCTGTAGCGGGATGTATCCAGCCTGCCGTCGCGGCGTGTAAAGGTACCATAAGTGTCCATAAAGCGCTATTGTAAAGTTTATAAAAGTTCTTTTTTTACCTGTGGATCTGCAGCTTCTCAGTATTTGTGAAGCTGCAAGAGGCAGTCTTTTGTGCTTCTCCCCGCCGCCGACGTGTTAATTATGCACGCCCATATGGGCGTGCTATAGAGCAGAGACTGTACTTGTGCTGCAAGGGGGTGGTAAAGGCGTATGACGCAATTTTCGTCATGTCGCTCCTACCGCCCCTTGCAGTACAAGCACAGACAATTTATATATTCATGTCAAGTGAACCTTTATTGCCAATGGCGTGGCGACGTTTCGGACCGGAGGTCCTTTCTCAAGCAGTTTACACTTCAAAAACCACATATAGTGCCCAGTTCATTTAACATCGCATCAACGGAACATTAGTGACTTATACCAGTCTGTCCCAGTGGCGGTTATGCTGCCTGATTGTATTTACATAAACACCTTTAACCACATGGTTACCTTAGGGTACCTTTACACGCCACAATCGCGGCGAGAATGGTTGACATCGATATTGCGAAGTAGAAATATCGCTGCCACATTTCCATCGCCTCCTTATTGCAGCGTGGAAATAGGGAATTTGATGGCGATATGTCGCCTTGTCTCGGTCGCCTGGTTTCTGAGCACTGCTCGGAAATCGAAACCAGGCGACATTGGTTTTATCGCCGCCAAATTCCCTATTTACACGCCGCAATAAGGAGGCACTTTGGTGGCGATACTTCCAGAGAGAAATAGCACCGCCAAAAATGTCTCCCGCGGTTGTGCCGTGTAAAGGTACCCTTACATAGTTTGTTACAGTGTGTCAGTGCAGGCATCTCAACCCACACTCAGACCTCGCAGTCCACCATCCAGGTAACTACCTCCTCAACAAGTTGTTCCAGATCCTCAGCAAGACTGGATTCCTGAATAACCCTGTGGTCTCCTCGTCGCATACCTTCCAAGACTCCAGCCATTAGCACGCTTCCATACCAGCTGTGTTCCAGATAAATGGTCGCTCCAAGCACCACGAGTGAGCCCTTGCAGGTTCCTTCCAGAGCCATCCCAGCCTCTGCATGTGATCTCGGGACTTCATGCCTTCCAGGGCACCAGCTGGTCCCAAGCAAGAGAAGTCCCTTGGTCCCTGAACCTCATGCCTTCCAAGAAGCCGCCTGCTTCTAAGCATGTCTTATCTCACCTGCACTTGAAATACATTACCTGAACCTATGGAACTACAGGTCCCAGCATAATGCATTACTTTAACTTGTTAAACTACAGGTCCCAGCATACAAATTTTCAAAGCAGCAAGCCGCTGCATCACAATACATAGGTGAAGTAGTAAAATCATAATAGATATCACTTAATTACAAACATAAATTAGTTTTACAGTGTACAATAAGGTGCGTCACAAAACTGATTACAATGTAATACATATAGCGAATGTAGATATAGTGCATAAATAATATAATGAATCATCACCAGGAGGCATAAAACATTGATATGAAGCTAAATGGTGGTAAATCATTATCATAAAATGCACCTGTGAAAGTAAAAGAACAAGGACTAATACTGCAAGATGTTCAGCACTCACCATAATGTCTATAATTATTAAGCATGGAGTATAGCATCTATGGCCAGTAATTACACATGACAGGAAGGCTGAAATAAAGAGGAAATGAAATTAAACTTCACGCACTGAGCATAATTCACATGCAGGTGCCATCTTGGCTGTTGGCAAATAGGAGTTAAAATAGTGTGCATGCGTTAGAGGGGAATAGCGCTGCAATCAGTGGCGTAACTAGAGTCCAAAGGGCCCCGATGCCAAATTTGGACCTGGCCCCCCCTTCACCCACGCGCCCACATTGGTCAGACGTATGGTCCCCATGTAATGTTCTAAATCCTATAAAGACTCATGAATTGACCCCTCTTCCCTTCATTATGTTTTAATATCCCTTATGCTGCTATGTATGATCTTCCTCCTGGAATATGCCCTTATCCTGGTATATATGGTCCTCATTTGTAGTAAAATGCAGCCTCACAGCCCTCATATAGTATAACACAGCCTCACAGCCCTCCATATAGTATAATGCAGCCTCACAGCGTCACAGCCCTCAATATAGTATAATTCAGCCTTACAGCCCTCCATATAGTATAATGCAGCCTCATAGCCCTCCATATAGTATAATGAAGCCTCATAGCTCTCCATTTAGTAAAATACAGCCTCATATCATTTCACATAGAATAATGCAGCCTCATAGCCATCTATATAATATAATGCAACCTCATAACCCGTCATATTATATAATGCAGACTCATAGTCCTCCAGATAATATAATGCCGCCTCATAGCCCTCCAGGTAATATAATGTCGCCTCATAGCCCTACAGATAATATAATGCAGTGTCACAGCCCTCCAGATAATATAATGCAGCATCACAGCCCTTCATATAATAATGCAGCGTCACAGCCCTTCATATAACGCAATAATGCAACCTCATAGCCCTCCATATAGAATACATCCTCCGCACACAGACACACTGCCGCCTGTACGACCTGTCCCCCTCACCCAGTCACACTGCCCGCTGTACAGCCCTCCCCCCACACACACCCAGACACACCGCCTCACTGTACAGCCCCCACACACCCAGTCACACTGCCCCCTGTACAGCCCCCCACACACCCAGTCACACTGCCCCCTGTACAGCCCCCCACCACACAGATACACTGCCCATTGTACAGCCCCCCGTACAGCCACTCCACACAGACACTACCCCCTTTACAGTCCTCTCCCCCCACACCATACACACTCCCCCCTCCCCTCTCCAGAAGCTGTGAGTGGCTCTTCTGCTCCTGAATGGAGCTCACACTCACCGCTCCCGTCAGCAGATCCGTCCTGACTGTGATGAGGTCACGGGAATTTCTAAGTTCCAGTGTATGCCAGTCCACCAGTGTCCGTGATCAGCCGCCTGGGGACCAGCTGTGCAAACCGCCACGCAGTGACATGTATGTGCGTCCTCAGGGATGCACATCCATGTAAAGCAGGTGCTGGGGTCGGCAGGCACCGGGCCCCTGTTCCTCTGGCCAGGTCCCACTTGAGACCCCTGTGACCGCAGTTGTTACGCCACTGGCTGCAATTCAAATGATGGGCGCAACTAAGAGATTATCAGACTGTGCATGCAGGGATGGTCAGAGGACAAAATCAAATGTGGGAGCACAATGCATAAAAGCATGAGAAGTGGCAAACTTCATGTGAAAATCCCAAAAATGACAAAGTAGATCATAACCCAGTCCATATAGTATTGAGCTAGTTAGAGGCATACCATGCCGACAGAGGTGTATCTAGGTTTTTCTGGCACCCAGGGCAACAATTCAGTTTGGTACCCCCCCAAAGTGGTCTGAGTAGTCATCATGTGACCAATTCATTCATATGTTATTTTCACTAAGTCATGTGCTGACAAGCTGCTCTACCTAATTCAATGTTCAGTGAAAAAACAGAGAAGCAGGAAGAAAAGCTGTCACATTCCCGTAAGTATGAAAATCACATATGAGTGGAGTGGCCAGTGATGACTGTTGAAACCAGCAAGAAGAGCTGAATCCTGACAGTATATTACATGCTGTTAGGATTGGGATGCAATGATTATTATAATTAAAGAGCTTGTCCAGGTTTGAGATGAAAGTCTGCAGTCCCTCTAGGTGACTGCAGGCTTCTGAATTCTCACAGCGCATTCACTGCACACTTTAAGGATTTTCTCGTGCTAATGTCAAGATTGGACAATCATATGAGCACAAGTACAAGATTTATATACAGTGCTGTGCAAATTAAATGGGACAATGCATTTTTTAAGTAAAATCGTAAGTTGGGGTTACCAGATCAGTGATTCAAACCAGTTTTAACTGCTTTGAACAGGTGTGAGTGTACAACCTTGAGTAACAAAATGTGGTTTGACTGGTTTTAGTCAGAAAATAACAGTAGCTGCCCCCTCAGCTTCAGTTGAGAGCTTGTTTCTGTGAGGAGTGGTTTAGTGTACTTTTTCTCTCAGTGTGATTTGTGACTGTAAAAATGGATGTTACTCCACAGAAGAGGTCTAGAATTATTACTCTTAATAACATACAAATCTGATTGTAAGAGAAATCGCTTCCACCGTTGGTATTGGAAAATCTACCGTTTCTAGAATAATTCACACACACAATGAAACTGGATCGTTTTCTCCAAAACGAAAAGGGAAATGTGGAAGAAAAAGGAAATTGACACCAAGAACTGATAACACACTTATCAGAAATAGTAAACCTAATGCAAGAAAAACAAGTAAAGACTTGCTTTATTAATTTAATTTAATTTGCACAGCACTGTACTTCTGGCCACATTGTGACTAGACGTGTCTGGCCTCACTCAATTCATTTCCATTGATCAAGGCCTCGCATGTCTAGTCAGCATGTGACTGCATGTATGTAAATCGCATAGTTGCAGTTATGTGACCTCCCACTCTCTCTGTCGGCACCAGAGAATCCTGAAAGCATGTAGTGTGCGCACGGTGAGAATTCAAAAGTCTGCAGTCACACAGAGTTACACATGGAGTGACTGCAGACCTATCACAGACTTGGACAACCCCTTTAATGCTGCTACCAAATAAAACATAGTATCCATGGCACAATACTTTATTAACATAGCCCTATCTGATATAATCTTACAAGTTACGGATTGTTACATCTGTTCCGAATTAGATCCAATAACAGCTCAAAACTACATCACCAGAACCTTCATCAGTACAGAAATACTATGTCAAAACCCTTATCATTAAAGAAATACATCCATATAATGCCCACCAATAAACTATGTCAAAACCTTCATAAGTACAGAAATACATCACCAAACCCACCAGAGGTACAGAAATACATAACCAGAACCATCATTAGTGCAGAAACACAGTGTCAAAATCCTCATCAGTACAGAAATACACTACCATTCAAAAGTTTGGGGTCACCCCAGACAATTTAGTGTTTTCCATGAAAACTCATACTTTTATTTATCAAATGAGTTGCAAAATCAATAGAAAATATAGTCCAGACATTGACAAAGTTAGAAATAATGATTTTTATTTGAAATAATTTTCTCCTTCAAATTTTACTTTCATCAAAGAATGCTCCTTTGCAGCAACTACAGCATGTCATGGCATTGCAAAATGGAGTGATAGCTTTCCTTATTCAAAATCCCTTTTACCTTGTACAAATCTACCACTTTACCAGCACCAAAGCAACCCCAAACCATCACATTACCTCCACCATGCTTGACAGATGGCATCAGGCACTCTTCCAGCATCTTTTCAGTTGTTCTGCGTCACACAAATGTTCGTCTGTGTGATCCAAACAAACCTCAAAGTTTGATTAGTCTGTCGATAAAACTCTGTTCCAATCTTCCTCTGTCCAATGTCTGTGTTCTTTTGCCCATATTAATCTTTTCCTTTTATTAGCCAGTCTCAGATATGTTTTTTTCTTTGCCACTCTGCCCTGAAGGTCAGCATCCTGGAGCCGCCTCTTCACTGTAGATGTTGTATAAATACAAGAGGGGTTAGGGACAAGAGGCGCAATAGTGCTCTATCACTAGAGACACTACAGGATGTAGGGGTGGTACTATGGAACCACTCACCTGATACAGTTGTGATCCCCACAACTGGTTGAAAGAGCATCAGTACTCCAGCTGCTGCAGGACCTCCACCGACCACTCACACGTGGTGATATCCAAAAGATGATGGAAAAACAAGGTGTGCCACGGTCCGCGCTGCTCAAGTCCAAGAAAACTCACATGAGAGTCAGAGTTTCATAAACAAATCCTTATTCTCTATATATCCCTGAGGAAGGTGCCAGGTGGGCACCGAAACAGCTTGGAGTGGAAGACTAAAGAATAAGGATTTGTTCTATGAAACTCTGACTCTCATGTGAGTTTTCTTGGACTTGAGCAGCGCGGACCTGGGACACTTGTTTTCCCATCATCCACTGTAGATGTTGACACTGGCGTGGCGTTTTACGGGTACTATTTAATGAATCTGTGAGGTGTCGATTTCTCAAACTAGAGACTCTAATGTACTTGTCTTGTTGCTCACCTGTGCAGCGGGACCTCCCACTTCTCTTTCTACTCTGGTTAGAGCCTGTTTGTGCACTTCTCTCGCATGGAATAGCCTTCATTTCTGAGAACAAGAATAGACTGTCGAGTTTCACATGACAGTTCTCTTTTCTGGCCATTTTGAGAGTTTCAAAGAACAAACAAATGTAATGTTTCAGATTCTCAACTAGCTCAAAGGAAGGTCAATTTTATAGCTTCTCTAATCAGCCAAACCGTTTTCAGCTGTGCTAACATACTTGTACAAGGGTTTTCTATCCATTACATCCATTAGCCTTCTTACACAGGTAGCAAACACAATGTACCATTAAAACACTGGAGTGGTGGTTGTTGGAAAATTAGATCTTTATAACACCTATGTAGATATTGCATTAAAAACCAGATGTTTGCAGCTAGAATAGTCATTTAACACATTAACAATGTATAGACTGTTTTTCTGATTCATTTAATGTTAGCTTCATTGAAAAAAATTTGATTTTCTTTCAATAATATGGAAATTTCTAACTGACCCCAAACTTTTGAACGATAGTGTATATCTATATAACCCCCATCAGTACAGAAACACTATGTCAAAACCCTCATCAGTACAGAAATACATCACCAGACCCACCAGAGGTATAGAATTACATACATAGAACCCCTATCATTACAGAAATTACAAACCCTCATTAGCAACAAAATTCATCATCAGAACCACCATCAGTACATAGTAAAACAATTGTTATGTCAGGTCAGACCCATTGCTGCCCTGAGGTAAAGCTCCACCTGTGGGGAGCTGTACTACCAAAAGCTGCATTCTCATAACCTCAGCAGCTGGCCGCAGCTCTGGTAACCCTATTACCAGGTACCACAGGTGGCGTCACGATACCATTTTCCCCATCATTATCACCCCCACCCCCGCCATTGAGGGTCCAGGGCACGGAACCAGGAACAAACAAGCCGTGATTCCCCACTGAAGTAACCACCTGTCCCGGTATCCGAGTACCCCTACCCTGTTGACCGACACACATCCATGTACCTTATAGACAATTTTCTCTCTCGCCCGGGGTTGTCTATTTCTTTTCTTTATCTTGTCCAGGCACCATGATGACTTTTCACATCCACAGCTCATCTCTGGAGATTTCCATATTCTCCAGTCTTCTTCATCATTTCCAGGCACAATACCCTTAAAAATAGCAGAATGATCAAATTTCTCTTAAGTAAAAATATCTGCCCTACACCATGCCCCTAAATAAATAATTGCTCCTCCTCACTGTACCTTGCACGAAATACGATTTACACACTGTCCCTCTGATGGCACATGCCTTCCACGCTGCCTTCTCCTTTCCATACTGGACTCCCTGGTCACACTGTGTCCCCCTATACTGCCCACTGTTTATACTGTTCTCCCTCATCATACTCTCCCTCCTGTGCATACTCTTGGATGTGTCTTCACACTGTCCCCACATGGTGCCCCCTCCCCATACAGCCCCACACTGCTCACTCTATTCTGTGCACAGTTCTAGATTGAGACTCATTCATGGGAGAGTGTGTTTACCTCATCTGTAAGGTCGCTGACACCTAACCGGTCCTAGGATTGGGTTCCACCAGAGGGGAACATTCCAGAATTTACCCAGGCTCATACACTGCTAGAGCCGGTGACCTCTTGCTGCGAGGCATATTCCATTTTCTGCTGAGCTATGGTACTCTTTGCCACATCTAGCTCAGGAGGCAACGCCTAGTCCTAAACTGAGACTCATTTAGGGGAAGTTCGCATTCATCACTCTTGGGCCAGAATAGAAGGTTGCCTATGATGGAAACGTAATCATACCTAGTCTTTATT
Organism: Allobates femoralis; assembly: GCA_033576535.1. Lineage (NCBI taxonomy): Eukaryota > Metazoa > Chordata > Amphibia > Anura > Aromobatidae > Allobates > Allobates femoralis. Next base: position 290,406,798 of record JARQOC010000005.1, read on the forward strand.
CATATCCTTTGTATCATGGAAGTTAGCAAACAAATATATAGTAGCTTGAGGCTGCAAGGAATGGACATGACAACTCCCGCCTTAGGGTTGGTTGTTAGGGATGGGCGAATCTACTCGTTACTACTCGGTACTCGCCGAGTAGTAAGGGATTCGCCCGACTCGTTACACTGCGAGTAATCTCAGGGATGACTCGCAGTCAGTAACGAGTCCGCAGGGAGCGAAGGAAGAGAGGGGGGAGAAATGCTCCTTACCTCTCTTCCGGCTTCTGCTATGTGCTGTGTGCTGGGCTCTGGGACTTGCTGGCTGCGGCAGCTCCAGGGTCCTAGAGCCCACCTACACAGAGATGTAGCAGAGCTGAAAAAGTTCTCAGCCTGCTCACTCCCTGTGCATAGATATGTATATGTATGCACAGGGTTGTGGCAGTGAAGATGTCGTTTTTGGACTACGTCGGACGGAAGAGGATTTTTGGAGTAAAGATGGAGTCCCTAATGGCTTTTTTGTTTTATTTTTAATAAAAATTTTTTCTCTGTGTTGTGTTTTTTTTTTATATTGAGTACTGGAAATTCATGGCGGTCATGTCTAATATTGGCGTGACCGCCATAAATTTCGTGCTTAGGGCCAGCTGATAATACAAAGCTGGCCCTAACCTCTTTATTACCCAGCGTGCCAATGCCACCAGGGCCGCTGGAAGAGCGGGGTTCAGCGCCAGAAGATGGCGCTTCAATGAATGCGCCATCTTCTGGGGCGGCTGCGGGCTGCAATTTGCAGCGGGGGGTGCCCAGAAAGCTTGGGCATCCCTGCGCTGCGGATTCCAGCCCCCAGCTGCTTAGCTGTACCTGGCTAGACATAGAAATTGCGCGGAGCCCCACGCATTTTTTTTTTTATTATTTCATGAAATTCATGAAATAATAAAAAAAAGGGCTCGCCTATATTCTTGTGTCCGGCCAGGTACAAATAGGCACCTGGGGGTTGGGGGCAGCTCGTCGCTGCCTGCTGGATCCTGCTGGTTACAAAAATACGGCGAAGCCCACGTAATTTTTTTTTTTGAAAAATCTATAAAACAATCCTAAAAAAGGATTGCATCTTTACTAACCCCTCGACCATGGTGGAGGGGTTAATAAAGATGCAGTCCCTTTTTTAGGATTGTTTTATGGATTTTTCAGAAAAATTTCACGTGGGCTTCGCCGTATTTCTGGAACCAGCCAGATCCAGCAGGCAGCGACGGGCTGCCCCCGACCCCCAGGTGCCTATTTGTACCTGGCCGGACACAAGAATATAGGCGAGCCCTTTTTTTTTATTATTTCATGAATTTCATGAAATAATAAAAAAAAAAATGCGTGGGGCTCCGCGCAATTTCTATGTCTAGCCAGGTACAGCTAAGCAGCTGGGGGCTGGAATCCGCAGCGCAGGGATGCCCAAGCTTTCTGGGCACCCCCCGCTGCAAATTGCAGCCCGCAGCCGCCCCAGAAGATGGCGCGTTCATTGAAGCGACATCCTCTGGCGCTGAACCCCGCTCTTCCAGTGGCCCTGGTGGCAATGGCTCACTGGGTAATTAAGGGGTTAGGGCCAGCTTTGTATTATCAGCTGACCCTAAGCCCGAAATTTATGGCGGTCACGCCAATATTAGACATGACCGCCATGAATTTCCAGTAATCAATATAAAAAAAAAAACACAGAGAAAATTTTTTATTAAAAATAAAACAAAAAAGCCATTAGGGACTCCATCTTTATTTTAAAAATCCTCTTCCGTCCGACGTAGTCCAAAACGCAATCTCAGCTCTGCTACTTCCCTGTCTGTGCTTAGACAGACAGGGATGTGGCAGAGCTGAGAACTGACTAAACAGTCAGAGTTCAGCTCAGGGCATTAGGACCTGAGCTGAACTCTGCTGTCAGCCAGACTCGCTCTGCTCCGGAGATTCCCGAGCAGTGACGCAAGTTAATTTATTCACTGCTCTTGTCACCATTCGGGAATCTCCGGAAACAGAAGCAGAGAGAGTCGGGGAGCTAGTCTGCGGCTGAGGCGGCAGCGGCGGCGGAGGCAGGGGTAAGTAGCCGGCCGGGCCGGTGCACCCCCCCTCTCCCCCCTCACCCCCCCTGACCCCCCCTTCCCCCCTCCCCCCTTCAATCTTTTTTTTTTTTTATTATTATTCTTTAAAAGCCAGCGGCTTTTTGCTGCTGGCTTTAAAAGAATAACAGGGGGATTTGCAGGTTTTTCCTCTGCTGCCAGACCCCTTATAGGGTCCGGCAGCAGAGGAATCGCTGCAATACTCGCCTCCCCATTCATTTACATTGGACTCGCTAGACTCGCAACGAGTAGCGAGTCCTGGACTCAGACTCGTTACAGTCTAGCGAGTCCGAGTAATTTAGGATTCGCCCATCTCTATTGGTTGTCTATAGGGAGAAACAGTTCATTGTTTTGGCGTTCTGTCAGGTCAATCTTCACTGTTTGTGGAGATCAGATTTTATACCATGTGGAGACAAATCTAATAGAGATGGCAGAGACAAAAATGATTACAGACTCAAATATCTGAGTAGACATTAATAACAGAGTTACCTCTCTAGTACAGGCTAGCTTGACGTCTGCTGCTGGTAGAGTCCAAGGAAGCTCCAACAGGTGAAAGGCTTCTATGCCCCCTACTCCACATACTGTAAAATAAGTTGGCAAGCTGAAACACTTGCAAACTGACATGTTTTTTTTCTCTCTACTAAGCAATGCTTTATGAAAACAGCACATTGCTTCTACCTTCAGAGCAGCATATCTCAGCAGATTAAACAGCCCAATTACAGGTGTTGTAGAGAGACTGAGTAGCTGAATGTTCCACACAGAGGATGAGGAGCATACACTCCCCTCCACCAATTCCAGGACTTAGTGCTAAACTTGACCTGGATAACCCCAATTGTGCAGTGGCTGATTCAGTTTAGAATGGCCAACTACTACAGACCTGCGACACTCTCCTCCTTTCTGGCGAGAGGTGGGTTCTCAGGATACTTGCAGCCGTCCGAAGACATCAAAACAGTGGGGTGCACGTGACACTGACAGGACATCAGCGTGCTGCAAAGGAACTATGGCGCCGCACACACGGCGCCAGCCCGAACCGAAGAAAAACAGCTCAAAGCGAGCTGCCAGTAAAGCTGCAAAGCAGCCAGGAAAACACATCAGGTGGGGGTGGAGGGAAGAGGGAATAAAATGTCGTGCATTGGCAAGGGACAAAGTAAAAACTGGTGATCTCAGGGAGGCTTCCCCTCTTTATGCCAGGGGAGGCATGGGGGACTGACCTGCAAAACTTAAAGTTCCGCTTTGTCCTGCATGGTAACCCCATACTGTACTGCTGTGGATGGATGGGAATACAGCATCACTGAATTATAACATATAAAGGCTTTTAGAGTCTGTGGAGCCTTCTTTAGGAGTCTCAAACACAGGACTAGCCAGATATCCCTCCAGGAATTACCTAGCCATGGGGTTGTTACTTGCGTAGAAAACCTGGTCTCCCTGAAATCAGTGAATGCTTCGTGATATAAAGGCTTTTAGCCCAGCAGAGATATGTGTAAAAAATGTTAGGTTTAGGGACCCATCAAAGAAAGATGTTCCTTGTCATGGCTGGTGGGCTTACATGAATTGACCAATTTAAGCACTAGGTACCTTCATTTTATATATTCTATATAGCAGTAATGCACTCCAAATTTCATATATTCAATGTTTGCTTACATCTTAAGGTACCTTTATACACCACCACTGTGCCTAGCAACCAGTATCAACCCCACATGCACGTGCACGTTTTTGACGGTTGATACCGATCGCCGATGCCGCATGTATACGCCGCCATTGCGTTGTCAACTGAAGGTATTGTAGTTACCCGGACGTTCCGACAGATCCTGCGGATAACATCCTGTTGAATACCTTCGCCACTTCACATGCCGCTATCCACAAAGGAATATGGGCGTACCTGTGCAGCAGCTACAACACATAGGCGTGCCACACTCCGTCACGCCGCGCCCAAACTACAACCATTGGCCAACACAATAGCGTCCTGATTGGTCAGGGCGCGAAGGGCGGATGGTGAATACGTGACGCAATTGTGTTTGGCTTTTCACATGGAATAGGCACTTGTGGCGTAGCGAAGTGTGCCGATATCCACTTAGGAGCCGCTCACGCGTCACACAGGGGCGGTTTTGAGTCACACAGTCAGTGCTTTACCATACTATGTGTTTTGCTATGTGTGCGTCTGGATCTAAATGTGTGAATAGAGCCAGAATGCAGATAGCATATGTGCCTACATATGTCCATAGCATTGAGCAGCTGCCATGCCACCACTACACTTTGTGTGTGTCTGCACATGTGCTGTACTACTTTCGTAAACCTACATGGCACACAATATCATGTGCTGCATCAATGTGTTGTGTCCATGTGACCCTCTGCCCACACCACACCACACCACAATGGTTATGTACACACATTTGTCACATACACTGTTGACCAAATACCTTAACATGGCTCATGCCTACCAACACATAATGTGTTTTATACCCAGCCATAGGTGCCAATGGGTGTGAAAGCACTGGGCAGAACACAAACCTTGATCACACTGCCCTCCATCCCCAAGTAATCAGTCTCACACGTAGTCATTTGGATCCAAAAAAATATCTGTATTATCTGTAGGCGCATAAAAAAAAATACAGAAAGGAAAGACAATGGACATTAAAACATCATGTTACATTGTAAACATAAATCAAACACAGACACACAATACATCATAAACTCGGTAAGAATGTTAAAGTGTGCACCACCCACATAACACAAATAAAACCTCAACTCACTAACTAAAACATGTGCACACCAGAACATTTTAAAAGAAAAAACCATGGTGCAGCCACCCTGCTGTGTACACCATGTCCAACATGCCCTGCCCTCACAGCACCAGCCACACTACACGTGCTGGTGCTGCCAGTCCACTGCCCCAGGGCCATTAAAGTAGGATATATTCAAACCACCCAAAGGGTTAAAGGCCCTCCAAAAATAATTATATACTTCATAAACAAACTCCAAGGAGTCAGGCCCAATCAATTGCAATTAATATTTATTAAAATTCCAACACTGTGTTAAAAAATGACAATGTAAAACAAGGTACACAGAAGGAAAAACCACATGACAGAATAAAGACCACAATGGTATTAAATCCTCAAGCACAGGAACCAACAAACACCTATTCAAAGAATATAATCAGTGCCCCAAATACTGGGTACACTCCATGTGCCAAGAGAGGGTAATACTTATAAAATCATCAAGTCATGGGTCTTATTTACCTTACTGCGACCGCCCCCTGACGCGTTTCGCACCAGCTTCTTCTGAGGAGGGTGGTCGTGTTAAGGGAAAGCCAGCTATTTATATTGTGTTCAATTAACCCAGCGTACCGCATGACGTCCGGTCCGAAAACCGGAAGTCGCAGTATCAGTGTGTCAGATCCGGCGTCTGTTGTTGCCTCAGTAACTGGCGGCGTCCTGTCATGGCGCCCCAGCCAATAGTAACTCACGCCGGTTCAAGTATCCGGCGCCGCGTCATACCTCACATCAGCGGAGATGTCCGCCCCCTTATGACGCTGCATCGGATGCACCAATGGGTACGAACCATACACGCCCCCAGCGACACGCCTACCGCATCTGTAAACAGAGCGGCAGGCGGTCACGAGGGCGAGCGCAGGACACGCCCACAGGCATCCGGAAATGCAGCAGACGTCATAGGGAAAAAAGACGCTGTTTTATGGCAACAAGGACACGGGCTGCTGGGAAAGTATCTATAAGCAAAACGACCTTTATATTACATAAATATACTATGGACAATACAGATTATAGATAATTCATACAACAATGTGGTTTTGATCACAGTGTAATGATGACACAGTAATCCATTAGAAAAAAGATGACAATAACATACTATCAGCTTATAATAGAGCAGCAATTCATCCGAAAGTGTTTAAAGTGCATAAAGATATTAATATATACAAAAGTGTTATAAAGGAAAAAACCTACATAATAAGAGATCAAAAACTAAGATTTGATCAATAAAGTGCATATATTGTGCAAAATAACAATATGATTAAATATTAAATATATTACTTTCATTCAATAAATATCCAGTCACTCACATACATAATCACACCGGCCGGTGCCATACGTTACCCATACTCACTCACAGAATGATAAACATCATATACAAAGTAATATGAACTACTGCATAATTTCTATATAAACTGCTGCATAATTTCTGTACTATCTTCCTTTTCTTTTTTCTCTCTTTTTTTCTTCTTTTTTAAGTATATTCACACCATTGCTGTATATCTTCTTGTCCTAAAACAGGCCTTAAAAGAATAAAATAATACACAAAAACAAAAATTAATAATAAAAATTATATTTATTAAAAAGCAAATTCCCTTTATTAAAAGATATATTTCTTCAACGATCTACAAAAAAGGCGCAAAGCTAAGGACATCATTGAGGCCATGGGGGCGAACACACCCCACCTTCATTATCCATCTGGCCTCCAATTGCGCGAGACTTTTTTTCCAATCTCCGCCTCGTATATTCTGGTGGATTTTATCAATGCCAAAGGCCTTCAATAGGTTAGCATTACAATTGTGAGTGGTCTTAAAATGACGTGCTATCGGTTTTAGTTGAGATAAATCATCTTCTGCTTCTGCCTTGATTATGTCCAAGACATGCTCCCGTATTCTAACTTTAATTTGTCTAGATGTCAACCCGACATAAATCAAGTTACAAGGACATATGGCCATATATACCACACCTACAGAACTACATGTGATGTTCTGAGTAATTTTAAACTTCTTGTGGCCATTACTTGAATAGAACTCCTTAGCCCTCGACAAATTTGGACAAGTAACACATTTCCCACAGGGGAAAAACCCCCACTTTGGACCTCCAGTACCGAAAATACCTTCTCTTCGTGGTTCTTCATACAAACTATGTGTCAAGATATCTCTCAGATTGGGGGAACGTCTGTATGTAATAGTAGGATATTTCTGTATACATTCGTTCAAACTACAGTCAGATGTCAATATAGACCAATATTTTCTCAAAACATTTTCCATTTTCTGTTTTTGGCTATTAAAATTCGCTATTAGTCGTACCTGTTTGTTGCATTCTTTCTTTGGTTTGGTTTGGAGTAATTCACTTCTGTTCGTCTGGCTGGCTCTCTGGTACCCATCTCTGATGTTTTTCTTAGAGTAGCCTCTATCCATAAATCTTGTGGACAATTCCAGAGCCTGTTGATGGAACAAATCATCTGAGGAACAGATCCTCCTTGTACGGAGAAACTGTCCCACTGGTATGCTTTTTATTAGGTGAGAGGGATGAGCCGATGTAGCATGAAGTAATGCATTTCCGGCAGTGCGTTTTCTGAATAGATCTGTTACAATTTCTCCATTTTCACCCCTCCGTACCTTGACATCAAGAAAGTCAACCTCCATCTTGCTGTAGACCATAGTTAACCTGATGTTCTTTTGGTTTTTGTTGAGTCCATCCACAAATTCCTTTAATTCCAATTCTTGACCTTGCCAAATGATAAACAGATCATCAATGAACCTTGTCCACAATACTACTTTGTCACTCAAATGGGAGGGATTAGATAAAAATATTTCCCGTTCCCAAGCCCCCAGAAACAGGTTAGCATATGAGGGCGCAAAGGCCGCCCCCATAGCCGTACCCTGTTTCTGGAGGTAAAACTTATCACGAAAGACAAAGAAGTTGTGCATTAATGCAAACTCCAACAGACTAATCAGAAAAGACACAAGGTCAGTCTCCAAACTAGACATAGCCAAATATAACCCCGTAGCTTCAATACCATCACTGTGACGAATGGATGTATATAAGGACTCGACATCTAAAGTCACCATCCACATATCGTCCTCTAATATGACACCCTCCACTTTCTTCAAAAATTCATTTGTGTCGCGCAAATATGATGGTAACGTCTCCACTATTGGTTTCAAAAAATAGTCCAAATATTTACCTGCCTGTTCGCATAGGCTACCCATCCCGGAAACGATGGGACGTCCAGGTGGATTTAGGGCGTTCTTATGGACCTTTGGTAAAATGTATAGGCAAGCCGTCTTGGGTGCTCTAGGATTTAGTCCGTCCATGATGTCCTTGGTTATGGTTCCCATCCGAAAGGCATCTTCTGTCAGGTCATACAATTCTTTAGAGAATGACAGTGTTGGATTAAAAGTTAGTTGCGTATAACACGTCTTATCATTTAGCTGACGCATTGCCTCTTTTTCATATAACATTCTGGGCCAAACCACAACATTTCCTCCTTTATCGGATGGTTTTATTATAACATCCTTTCTACCTTTTAACTCCTTGATGGCTCTCCTCTGCCCCTCTGGTAGATTTTCACCAAACTGTCCTCTAGGTATTTTCTTTAATTCATCCGTTACCACCTTAACAAAGAGTTCAATATTAGGGTAAAGGTTTAGTGCAGGGAACTTTTTGGGTTTGGGGAAGGAGAACTTACCTCTCCTGTTCTCATTCACATTGTCATCTTCTTCTCCCAACACCCTAAGTGCATCTATTGCTTCTTTTTCCTGCATTGTCCAATTCCGGCTATCACCTCCAGATCTTTCATGGAGTTTCTTCAATACTAGTTTCCGGGCGAACAAATGGACATCCTTCACTGCGGAAAAACAATCAAATTCACAGGAAGGAGAAAAAGTCAAACCTAGACCCAGAACTTCCAGTTGATCTTCCGTTAGTATTACATCCGATTTAATACCATTGTGGTCTTTATTCTGTCATGTGGTTTTTCCTTCTGTGTACCTTGTTTTACATTGTCATTTTTTAACACAGTGTTGGAATTTTAATAAATATTAATTGCAATTGATTGGGCCTGACTCCTTGGAGTTTGTTTATGAAGTATACCATTAAAGTAGGAGCAGTATGCGTCTCTACTGTTCCTAGCCTCCTGCTGAGTGCGACTACGACTCAGCGGCTGGAGTGGCGCCACACCATGGTCAGTCTCATGCCAAGCCCCTGGACGGACCTCCCCTGTTGTGGGGTCCACAGAATCCACATAACTTGTCGGCGTGTATGATGCTCGATCCCTACGACGCAGGAAGTTATGCAGCACACAGCAGGTCAGCACTACCTCGTCAATAGATACAAGTTTCATATGCATACGCGTATGAAAAACTCGTAATGTATTCGCCATGATCCCGAACACATTTTCAACCACACGGCGGGCCTGGGATAGCCGGTAATTGAAAATGCGCCGCTCAGAAGTAAGGGTCCTCTGGGGATATGGCCGTAGTAGGTGTGCCTGAAGTGGGAACGCTTCATCCCCCACAAACGCAAAGTTGAGATGATGGCTTGTCTCTTCATTTGAGGGCAAGTTCAGCCCACCTCTCCTTAGTTCTTGTGCCAAGGAGCAGTGTGCAAACACACCCCCATCTGAGATTCGCCCGTTCATGCCAACGTCCATGCAGAGGAACTCATAGTTCACATCCATCAGGGTCATGAGGACTATACTAAAATACCCTTTGTAATTATAATACAAAGAGCCCAAGTTGGGGGGTTTAGTAATCCTCACGTGCTTGCCATCCAAAGCGCCACCGCAGTTTGGAAGTTCCACCGGCTTTCAAAGCCTCGGGCTACTTGCATCCATTCTGCGGGTGTTTCTGGCAACTGCATGTAGGATGGCAGCAGAGCACTCCAGATGGCCTCACATGTCTCAGGGATCAGGCGGCTCAGCAGGGACAGTGATACACGTGAGGTGTATTGCAGGTCGGTCCTTGACCGGCCTGTAGCCAGGAACCGCAAAGTAATCGCCAAACGCTCCTCAGCTGATACTGATTGATGCATGACAGTGTCCTGACGGGCTGTCAGTGGCCCAATGCGATCCAAAAGGAAGGTGAAAGAGTCCTCGGATAGACTGAGGTAGTTTCTGAAATCATGCTCATTATTATCCTCCAGCCCATGCAACAGCTGCATGTGGCTCCGGGTGTCCCGGCGGTGAAGCCAATCTCCGACTCCACACACGCCGTTGTCTGTGACGCAGCAACCTTTCAAATATATCCTCCATCCACAATTGCTCTTCCACCAAGGCAAGAGCCACGATCACATCTCCATCAGGGTTAAACATCATGTCACGTATCACCACCTGTATATGATAAACAGAAATCATCAGTAAATTGAGCAATTTGGTCACATGTTTGCATATATAGTAAGCCTCACAATACTTAGATTGGCCACTAGGGAAAAGCATATACAAACAGTCGTGTGTGCACAACACACATCCATTTTACCATTGCAAGCCCATCAAGCACAGTGGGCCAAAAACAAAGGAAACATGCTCACTGATCAGCCCTGTCCTTCCTTGAACACTTTGTAGACGTGAACATTGTTAAGCATCAGCCCATATCTGTGTCAAAAATGTATATGTGTCACCACAAAGCACGTCTATACATGCTATAACAACAATGTAGTATACCATATATTTACACTTCTACAGTCTGTAAGTAGAAATGTACCACAGCCTTTTATGGGTGAGTAATCGCAGATTCCACGAATAAGAGTATATATGACTCATCATGTAGTGATGCAGGGCCACATGTGTTTGCAAGGGGGAATCTCGACATCTACACATTTTGTGCTGGCACAAGCCTCAATCCATGCCTGATCCTAGCCATGTAGGTCCCAGTGTGTGTTGCCCCCAAACAGAATGATCTTTCCGCTAAATTGTCCATCTCTGCAAACAAATACTCAAGCATCCTGCAGCCATGATTCTGTATGGCAAATGGAAACAAACACATTACTTCAAAACATACAATGTTCCAATGTAGGTGAACAACATGATTTGCAAAACACACCATCGTGCTAGTCAAAATATTTTTGGGAAAAAACTGACAACACATGTCATACAGTACCCTATTGTGTTTCCAAAGGCAATTTGGCGTACTTCTTCTACACGCTGCTACATCATGTCTGCACACAAATACTTACTTAATGACTCTGGGCAGCAAGCGTGTCACCCATCCGGCGTGAGCTCTTTTTCTCTGTGAATCAACCAATCACCACGCTTTGTCGTCACGTACTCACCAGGCGCATGGGTGTTCACAGGTGTTGCAAAGTAATGTGCCTAATTGGTGTCTGATGATTGGTCAGGGTAAGGATAAATTTCCCGTGTTGTCGGCTAGCCCATGTCCATACGGGAATGTGCATTGAGCTAGTGGGGTCTACGATTCCTTTCTCTGTTGGAATGACGGTAAATGTACTCACATGGTTTATTTTTTCCCATGCTAAAGGTTTTTCTGAGACGCTGATGCTGTAGCTACATGCTGCTTAGGCGCATTGAAAGTCAGTTCAGGGAGCGCCATGTCGAAGTGTATTTAGTGTGTTGTTAATAGTCTTTAACAATCAAACCTATCTGCACCACACATTGGTAATTAGCTATGTAGGCATGATTAGGGGCAATTCAGAACGTTGTTGTGGTGTGCTACTTCAGTGTCGGAAGTGTGTTTTTCCAAATGATCTTGGACCTTTTTGATTTGTCTTAAATTTGAATATAACATAGCCATACATTGAAAGCACAGCTTATTGATGCCTCCTTCAGCAAGGTGTTCCCACATGCCAACATACATGATCCACACATGTTATTTCCACCCAACCCGAGTGGATGTCGATACTCTGTATTGTGTGATGTATGCTGGCCATGTGTTGGCCATGAATGTTCATATGTTCTAATTTTTCACAGATGGTTGGGTATCCGGAATTTGTGACCCAACTCCTTACCCTGTATCAGGAGCACGAATGCCTGTGGCGGACGGAGCTGCCTTAGTACCATGATGCGGCAGCGCGGGCTGCGGCCTACAAGCCTCTTGTTGAGCTGGCGAAACGCCTCCAGCCCAACAAGAGGTGGGACGCGCACAAAATTTATGATGAAATCAATGGCCTGCGTTCCAGCGGGCCCACAAGCAATATACAGAGGCACGGTCCGGGGCTGGAGCTGAGGAGGTCCCAAAGCCCACTTTGTGGTATTATGACCTCCTCACCTTCACCCTGGCCAAGAGAGCTCGCATGCAACATGGAGCAGCCTGCGCGAGTCCTCTGTAGGCCCAGCCCAAGAAGCATCCCCGCCACAGGAGGTGGGTAATTGTGTTGGTGTGGGGGGGCACCATCTTTGCTACACAGGTGTGATTGGCTGCATGCATTTCCTAAACACACTTGTCCATTGGTGTTACCTTAGAATTTATCTGGTGTGTAGATATTGTTTTTTGGGGTAAGTGCCCACAGGGGGATTTCAACACATTCCGTGACCCACCTAAACCGGGGGATCACACAGTCCTTCACATTACACTAGCTAGGTGTCTTTTGGATTTGGGGATGGATTTTTCATAATTTCAGGTTGTTTTGGGTAAAATTTGCCAACTTTGACACAAATGACCAATGGAACACAGGCATGTTTCATGCCTTTGCCGCATTCACTGTATGTAAAATGCAGTTACAAGTTACCTTAATTATTGAAAAGGTAAGGCTGTGCAGCATGGCCTAGCAGCTGGGAAAAGACAGCATAAAGCTCCTGTGGGCACATACCCTTTTGTTCTTTGTGTGTGTCTGATTGTTTTTTTGGTTTCTTATTTTCCGAGATTGTTTGCTAAAGTTACCTCAGGGGAAATGGTGTATCAGTGTCCGCGCTGCTGAAATCCCAAGAAAACGATCCGGAAACCATATGTAGGTTGCATCAATCATCCATTTATTCCTTTCCTACGCGTTTCGGCACTGTCCTAGTGTCTTCCTCAGGGATATCCCTGAGGAAGACACTAGGACAGTGCCGAAACGCGTAGGAAAGGAATAAATGGATGATTGATGCAACCTACATATGGTTTCCGGATCGTTTTCTTGGGATTTCAGCAGCGCGGACACTGATACACCATTTCCCTGAGGTAACTTCTGGATGATTCCACGTGCATGTGGAAGGTGGAAGTCCTGCAGCAGCTGCATTTAATGCCAAATGCTTTTACACCAGTTGTGGGTCTCACAACTGTGCTACGTGAGTGAATTCATACCCACCGCATACATTAGTGTCACTAGTGATAGGGCACTATTGCGCCTCTTGTTCCCCCCCTATTTTTTTACTTTGAGATTGTTTGCTGGCACAGGTGAGTATACGTCACTAGTGTGGTTGTTAGCCATTTGAAGCTCTCTCCTGCTCTTTGTTTCCGTGCTTTGGGACATGTTCTGTTGTGTGGTGGCCTTGCTGGGGTTTGGTTTTAGATGATTGACATCAATGATAGTGCCTCGTGGTTTTGATTTAGTTTTTTTTCTTCTTCTTTTGCAGGCCCCTCAGCTGCCTGGCTCCAGTGAAGACGAGTCAGCAGCTGGCGAGGCTCTCCCTTCAACATCTGCGGGAGAGCCAGTGCCCGGAACCAGTGGTGGGGGGCTGGGCCCAGGGCCCAGCTCTGCAATTCGACGTAGAAGACCACCTGCCCCACCTAATACGGAGCTGGGTACCTGGGCAAAACAGGTCCTGCTTGACCGAGAGAGAACACTTGGCTCTGATTTCGGGTACATCGCCAGCGAAATGCTGGGCCGGATGGAGCCAAAGCAGCGAAACATCGCGAAGCAGGCCATGATTCGTGTCCTGGAGGCGGGCGTAGATGGGTCCCTGCAATGGGGTGCCAGGATAACGTTCCCCCTAAAGACCACCCCTTGGCCCACTGCGCCCGCTCAACGCAGGGTGAGGAGGATCTTCAAGAAGACAAGGACCCTCTCAGGGAGGGTGGGTCTACCGTGAGAGGGTGGGGGAGGAGCCATTGTCAGATCCAGCAGAGGATGATGAGGAGAGCGGACACTACTAGCCAATGCACTATGTTGCCCTAATGGACTGGCTAGAGCCATTTTCTTTCCATTTTTGCTGTGTTTGGTTTTTTTGTGGCCCACAATTATGGCCCATTTGGTCTTGGAAAATTAATTTATTATGGCCAAAATATTTGCAACAAGCTAATAATAAATTTGTTTTGACTTGCAAAATGTCCTTATCTGTGTTACCAACACAAGTGTGTGGAGTGGGCGTATGGATGTGTGGAAAATATTGGGTACATTGAGCCCACATTGTGGCCAATGGTGGGAGTGCTGGGACACGATGTTGACTGGTAACATATGTACCAACATCAAGCAGGTATCAAAATATGTCTCAGACTGTTAGGCCAATTTTCAGTGTCATGTGTGTGTTGTCATCAAGGACCACACAGAAATGTTACCAAAACAATTTATTCACCAACACCATGTGTGCCACACTGGCCAAAAACAACACAATGCTGAGTTTATTTAGAAGTAGGCACAACACACTCCCCACGGTCCCAATGTGGGACACTATAAGGGTAAGTTCACACATACAGGTTTAACCTCGGTTTAGCAGCGAAATCCGCCGTCGGTTTAGGCAACGTTTTATGTTAATTTATGTAAATCCTAAGCAGCGTGAGGATTAACATTAAACTCTATGTAATGTTGAAAACGCTGTGCACACAATATCGTTTTGTATGAGCGGATTTACTGACGGATGAGCGGTTCCCGGCGGCTTAGCAACATTCAACTTGTTCATTCTTCCGCTCGTTTTGTGAGCGATTTTGTTGCAGAAAACTGCAGCAGCATAATCAATGGGGCTGTGCACAGCCGCCTCTAAACCGTGGCTAAACGCCCATCCGCCGCTACTGCAGGAAAAGTGGGAGGTCCCGAAACAGGAAGCAGGAACACAACACACACAGGCAAGATGTCGTGGTACCGCCGTATGGATATCTCCGTGCCCCGTCTCCTGCTGTTGGTAAGTCGGCATAGGCGTCCTGCATGTGCACCTTATCCCCTATTTGTGTGCGTGTCATTTCGGGCGACATTGGTCCAGCATGCTGGGTGGTTGTATGATCACAGGGGGCACAGAGAGAATGGGGCACAGAGACAATTGGGGCACAGAGACAATTGGGGGACAAAGACAATTGGGGAACAGAGACAATTGGGGAACAGAGACTATTGGGGAACAGAGACAATTGGGGAACAGAGACAATTGGGGAACAGAGACAATTGGGGAACAGAGACTATTGGGGAACAGAGACTATTGGGGAACAGAGACAATGGGGAACAGAGACACTGGAGGACTGAGACAATGGGGCACATAGACAATTGGGGAACAGAGAAAATTGGGGCACAGAGACAATTGGGGCACAGAGACAATTGGGGGACAAAGACAATTGGGGAACAGAGACAATTGGGGAACAGAGACTATTGGGGAACAGAGACAATGGGGGAACAGAGACACTGGAGGACTGAGACAATGGGGCACATAGACAATTGGGGAACAGAGAAGGGCACAGAGACAATTGGGGCACAGAGACAATTGGGGGACAAAGACAATTGGGGAACAGAGACAATTGGGGAACAGAGACTATTGGGGAACAGAGACAATTGGGGAACAGAGACAATTGGGGAACAGAGACAATTGGGGAACAGAGACTATTGGGGAACAGAGACAATGGGGGAACAGAGACACTGGAGGACTGAGACAATGGGGCACATAGACAATTGGGGAACAGAGAAAATTGGGCACAGAGACAATTGGGGCACAGAGACAATTGGGGGACAAAGACAATTGGGGAACAGAGACAATTGGGGAACAGAGACTATTGGGGAACAGAGACAATTGGGGAACAGAGACTATTGGGGAACAGAGACAATTGGGGAACAGAGACAATTGGGGAACAGAGACAATTGGGGAACAGAGACTATTGGGGAACAGAGACACTGGAGGACTGAGTCAATGGGGCACATAGACAATTGGGGAACAGAGAAAATTGGGGCACAGAGACAATTGGGGCACAGAGACAATTGGGGGACAAAGACAATTGGGGAACAGAGACAATTGGGGAACAGAGACTATTGGGGAACAGAGACAATTGGGGAACAGAGACAATTGGGGAACAGAGACAATGGGGGAATAGAGACACTGGAGGACTGAGACAATGGGGCACATAGACAATTGGGGAACAGAGAAAATTGGGGAACAGAGACAATTGGGGAACAGAGACTATTGGGGAACAGAGACAATTGGGGAACAGAGACACTGGAGGACTGAGACAATGGGGCACATAGACAATTGGGGAACAGAGACTATTGGGGAACAGAGACAATTGGGGAACAGAGACAATTGGGGAACAGAGACTATTGGGGAACAGAGACAATGGGGGAACAGAGACACTGGAGGACTGAGACAATGGGGCACATAGACAATTGGGGAACAGAGAAAATTGGGGAACAGAGACAATTGGGGAACAGAGACTATTGGGGAACAGAGACAATTGGGGAACAGAGACAATTGGGGAACAGAGACTATTGGGGAACAGAGACAATGGGGGAACAGAGACACTGGAGGACTGAGACAATGGGGCACATAGACAATTGGGGAACAGAGAAAATTGGGGAACAGAGACAATTGGGGAACAGAGACTATTGGGGAACAGAGACAATTGGGGAACAGAGACAATTGGGGAACAGAGACTATTGGGGAACAGAGACAATGGGGGAACAGAGACAATTGGGGAACAGAGACAATTGGGGAACAGAGACTATTGGGGAACAGAGACAATTGGGGAACAGAGACAATTGGGGAACAGAGACTATTGGGGAACAGAGACAATGGGGCACAGACACAATGGTGCACCGAAGAGTTAATTTTTGCTACCAATCGTCCAAGCAATGAAGTCAAAACATATTTAAGTAAGCATCTTTGTCTTTTCCTTTCAGATCGAAGCCCGCCCTGAAATATGGGACCAGGGGTGTGATTCCTACAGCGATAGGATCTTGAAGGCACAGTCCTGGTACTCGATCTGTCGTCAACTATACCCCCTTTTTCCAGAGGCTGATTGTGCCCTCCAATGTACCATAGGTAAATATATAGAAGAATGGTACAAATTAAGTGTCAAAGTGTTTTGGTTTCTTTAAACAAATTGACGCCTTTTTTGTGGTGGGGGGTTGTTCCCTGCAGAAAGAGACATAAAGAACAGATGGAAATCCGTTCGAGATGCTTTTCAAAAGTTCCTGTCCAAAAGTGAAAAAAGCGGGTCAGCCCCTGCCAAAAAAAAATGCCCATTCTATCGGGAGTTACAGTTTACTCTCAGCGGTCGGAGTCTGCGCCCATAAGTTTGTATTTGGAGAATCTTATCATAACATAGTTATGCGGTCCAATGGAAAAGCTTTGAAGTGTACCCGAAGATGTCAGTTTCCCTTCTACTCGTGATTTAAAAATTGCATGATGCTAAGGTTCCAGAACACTGCAATTACCTCGAGTCCAGTATGCATGCGCCATGCTTCACCAGCACATTCTTTAAAAAATTAATTTTGTGGTTTCGTATTACTGTGAACCCAATGTAACAAATTAAAGTAATTTTTTTTTTTATTTTAAATACAGAAGCCAAGGGAACATTCCTCCTCCTAATCCGACTCCTCTCCTCCTTCCTCACAAGAAGATGTTGCCATGAATGCTGCACAAGACGAGGCCCTGCAAGCCAGAATGTAGGCCTTTCGTCCTCCGAAATATCTACTCCAGATTGTCTGACACAAGAATTGATTAGTCCCACATGCAGTGACAATTCTGCCTCTACTTTAAATTGCTCCACCTCATTGTCCGTGCGGTCTCACACACCCACAAGGACAACCGTCGCCAGACGTGGCTCGCGAAACAATGCCGGTCGGAACACTAGTCCTCATTTGGTTCAGGAGACTCTTGGCTTGTTGAGGCAGGCCGGCCAAGATGACAGATATGATCATGCTGGAGCACAGGTTGCTTCCTGCTTAAGGGAGATGGCACCTGATCGTGAGGCATCATTCATGTCTGTTGTCTATGGGCTTATTGACATCTACCGATCTCATGAGACTATTCCTAAAGTCCCAACCATTATGCAAGGTTTATACAAAATTTATTATGTTGATAATCCCCGACATGGAGGTTCATCTGACGGACAGGGCAGACACCGTGACCCCGCGGGCCAGCTAAGTGAGCCGAATACTATTCGGCCAAGCCACGGGGAAGACTTGCATAACTGTTCTTCATTCGTTAGACAGTTATCGGATGATACTTCATCAAGTCTGGAAATGGCCAGCCAAACTTTGTTTGGCTCTGATTATGGGACCAGAACGTACACTAATTTGCAGTGAGAGCTTGGGCACATGTACTGGTTTTTTAGGTTAGACATTTTGTGTAAAGTTATGAGGGCGTGCACATGTCAATGCTGTTTAAATTGTACATTTTGTGCTAAGTTAGCAGGGCGTGCAGATGTCTGGGGTTTTTTTGTGTGTCATTTTTTTAAAAATTACCTTCATTGTGTGATATTAACCTTTTTAACAAGTTATATTTTCAGTAATAAAACTGTTATCGTATGTCAAATTTGCTTGGTTACTGTCAACTGAAACACATTGCCCCGCTACTAATACTATCTGTATGTTCTTTGCCTTGAAGTTAAGGTCTTTACGGTGAATATGCCTTCCCATATCAATGTCTATGACAACGTGCAAGTGTACATTATTTCTCGGTACACCGTATTGGGATCATGTTTTTTATTGGGCCAAAGAAATTTTTGGAATAGGAAAAGAGTTCAGCATATACACCACATTTAATATACATTACTGCCTTCTTGACCCTTGTGCCGTGTCTGACACACAAACAAGACACATATACCATAGGAGTGTTTGCAACAATTTAATATGTTTTTCGTCTTCATGAATTTTTGACGATTTATGTATGAAAACAAATAAAGAGGCCAAACAATTTTTTTTTAACAAACAAAAACCGCTTCAAAGCTAAACCGAAGATAATGTAAAATTGGACATAGTTTACAAGGTACAAATTAAATTTGTCATGACCAGTGTTGCAACCGGAGGCTTTCAACGTATCGTCAGCCAAGTTATTGGCAAAGCAGACAAATGGTGTGATGGAAGGTAGTGTGTTTGAGTCAGGATGGGTCAGCAACATGGCTGGAAGAGTTTTGCCAGGGCACGGCACCTTCAGGGGTCATGAAATAGTCAGCGAAGGTGTCACTCACCGCCACTGCCAAATTTTCAGGGCGACCAGAACCCCAATTGATGTTGCTACGGAATACTGGGAGTTGCATACAGTCTACGTGCTCAGTAGAATAAGCACGCATAAAGGTATGCAAAACACAGCATGCCTTAATAACAACATCAATTGTACTCTCATTGAGTTGAATCGCTGAATGGAAGACCCTCCACTGACTAGTCATGATCCCGAAGGTGCATTCCACGAATCTGCGTGCCGGCTTAGCCGATAATTAAAAATCCTACGCCGGTCATCCAGTCCCCTACGTGGGTATGGGCGCAGCAGGTTAGGCATCAGGGGAAAGCCTCATCGATACCATCACGTAGGGGACTGGATGCGTGGAACAGGCAAAGGTTTATCGGCAGGTAAAGTGTTGTGATTTTGAAGCACTTGGAGACCAATTTGTGAGTTTCGCAGCACACGAGAATCCCGGTACTGCCATAGGCACCACATCAATGGCAACAAATCTGTAGTGAGCATCAGCCACCGCCATCAGGACCACGGAGAAAATACTTCTTATAATTATAGAAGCGGGATCCTGATCGCGGAGGCTTTTTCACACGGATATGTTTGCCATCAACCTCACCTAAGCAGTTCGGGAAGTTGGCCACAGACTGAAAGCCTGCCGCTACCTGCAACCAAGTCTCCTCGTTTGGAGAAGGCATCACAATGGGCTGCAAGTGCTCCCATATCACAGTGCACGTCACCTTGATAATGATTGAAATTGTGCTTTTCCCCACCCTGAACTGCAAATGTAGTGAAGAATAGGATTCTCCGGTGGCAAGGAATCTGCAAATGTAAAAGTTTCAAAAGATTAATACAGAATACAAATGTCAACTACACATCATGCATATAAGCCATAGTCACCAACAAGTTGATTGTAGAAAGTGTTCAAAAATATTTGCGCAAACACACTACATGTTGAAAGGTTAGGCTGTGGTGCCGTACAGGCTGACGGGGTAGCGTAACTTTGTGGAATTTAGCTCCTTTCCATGAGCCTCTGTACAACAAACCTGCGGCTTTATGAAAGGAGCATACAGACGCTAGATAACGATATCCCTTCATCCCCGGGTACACAATCACCCCGCCACCCCCACCACGGTCACCATGCTCTGTATGTCCAAACATTCTTTTAATAACTGCAACTTTGACATTCACGCTAATTTCCGCTTGACATTATATTTTTGGAGATAGAACAACCTAACTCAATTTTTGTTCAGCTGCACTAGCCATAGTCACACCATACACAGGAGGCACACGGATGGGTAAATGCCGCATTTCAAAGTGTGTAGTCAACACACCAAAGGAGGAAAGGTTGTATAGGAGACACAGAGGGAGGAGATTATGGGGAGAGTAGAGAAAAATGTAAGAGGAGAGCGTGCAGACACAGAGGCATTCACCAGAGCGCCAGTGGCCAGAAGTGGGGCACAGGTAGCTGCATGGCTCCTGCAGCGAGCTCATACAGGCGTCAAGCAGCTGCATGTTGTTCTGGGGTCCATCATGGCCATGGACAGGGCAACCAAAATATCAAAAAAAAAAGTGTTCAATCTTATAAAAAAACATAGCATTCAGCATAATCGCAGCAATAAAACATAATTATCCTTGCATCCACACTCAGCACACGTCCGACACTCGAAAACCAATCGAACATCTCTACCACTACCCTCGCAACAAAGAAGCATACACTACCATCACTGTCATGCATAACAAACAATCCATTCTTCCTGCGACTATGCCTCCTGGCTTACCTGTGTTCCGCTCTGGCTATGGCTGGCGTGACGACTATCTTGGTTTTCAGACATAAACATTCACACCTCACTCAATCTAAATATGTACGAAATGCCTATTTGTTAGATAACACTGACCTCAGAGTGATGAGAAGCCTTTCTTCGGCCTTGATCGCTGCCCGCATCCAGGTGTTTTGAAAGGTAAGTTTTGGCCTCAACATTGCCAGGAGCTCATCAAACGCCGAAATTGATAGGCGACAGAATGCCACAAATTTTTCGGGGTATCTTTCAAAAAGAAAAAACAAAAAGGGTCATGTTAGTTTTCACACACAAATCTTGGGTGGAACGTAATTTATTTATTAACGCATCTTAATATATTTTGCTCTTACCTTCGCAAATCCTGATATAATTGCATGAAGTGGCCCTTATGATCCCTCTCCATGAGGAGGGGATGGACCCACATTCGTGGGATTTCCTCCACCTGTACATAATTTTGTAGAAAGAAAAGATCGTTATCAGAAAACATATATCTGCTCACACTGGGAAAGTGGACATAAACTACTCGAAATGTTACGCTGGGGTGAGACGCCAGGTTTTTACGCCGCAAAATAGCGGCAAAGTGGGCCAACTTCGTCGATCGCTAGCTTTCACGAACGATGTCTGGGCGTATGACACAGGCTGCGAGGCGGCACGATTCACGCCTCATTCCGCCTGCACGCGCCCGATGAGCCGGTCATCAAGCAGCCGTCTCGCGCTTTGTGACAGGGCTGGTGATGGGGCTGGCCAGCTGCCGCATCATCACGCTCTGCATGGCTAGCGTCACGGTACCCACGCAGGCCGTCTCAATTGCAAGGGCCATTCACGTCCTACTGCACAAAGCAGCCGCGTCTCTGTCCATGGCTGTCCTCCGCCGCTGTGGTGACAGGAGTGGTGGGTGAGCTATCCCTCCCCTCCCCCACACATGTGACCTGAGGGGAGGTAGCGGATTGGCCCTGTGCATGTAAAGACGGGGCAGATACTATTGGCCAGGTGTCAGCGACCTGGCCCAATAGGCTTAGCGCCCTGTGTCTACATACACAGGGGCCAATCCGCTACCTCCCCTCAGGTTACATATGTGGGCGAGGGGAGGGCTAGCTCACCCGCCGCTGCTGTCACCACAGCGGCGGCGGACATCCAGGGCAGCAGGGGCCGCAATGGACACAGCGTCCATTCATCGTCACCCAAAACAACGAACTGGCGTCCTGTGATGCCCGTCTAGTTGCGGCGCAACTAGAGGGGCACGTGCAACGCTATTGCGCCTACGCTACCGCAATATCTTGGCGTCAGACCCCAGGATAAAGAAGATAGGCTGCCATATGTATTCTGTGTACCCAGAAAATAATTTATTACCTCATTTTCCTCCTCTTCCTGATCCAGAAGATGCTGCAAAATAATGTATAAAAAGAGTTGTTTGGAGGCCCTCCGCATAGTGCGCACTTTTGTCAGCGGCATGGCTGGTAGGTCGTAGTAAGCGTCTGAGGTAAACCTTGCTTCCAAAAGCTAGCAGATCATGTGACAGGAAATGTTTTTTTTTTTTTTTTTTTGGTTATTTGACATGAGAACTTTATTTACAAACTCTACATGAACAAAATCAGCAATACAAAACCGCTGAAAAAGCCGCCGGATAAACCGATTGTAAACCGCTGTTCACCGCTGAAAAAACCGCTCGGAAACCGCTGAAACAACACTGCAAAGCCGCTGAAGACTTCAGGGCTGTGTACTCTTGGCTCCTTGAAAAATCTCAGCGGTTTACTGACGGTCTGAACGTCAGTAAACCTGTATGTGTGAACTTACCCTAAGAAAAGAGGCCAACGGGGCCTACAAACAGAAAATATGCCAATAGGGCAACATGGGTAAGGAAAAGTCCAACATGGACAAAAGTTTTTATGGGCATGTTAGCCCATTAGTCATGCTGGGCGGATGGGTTTTAGCCCATACCGCCATGTGCTTGCTGGAGGGCGGCGAGCATGGCACCCAACCGGGCAAGTTCTTGCTGCCCGCGTTGGTGTGCCGTGTTTAAGTGTTGGGTCACCTCCTGGTGTGCGAAGATGACCTCCTCAATACTAGGGACACCTGTATTAGGAATGAACAACACATTAGTTTGCAACAGTAGCTAGCGATAGTTATTGAACTCACACAAAATGATCGTACTTACGCTGTTCCTGCCCATAATCGTGCCATGAGGGTGTGATGGTGATGGGCTCACACTCCATCCTGCGGCCCGTGCACGTTCTCTGTCTTCACAAATTGTTGAACATAAAATAATGACACAGTAAGCAAATACTGATGGACACACAACAGAACACTAATTACAGTGTGAAGGGCGTATGCAACAAAAAGCACACTTACCACCATAGGCAACAAAGCCTGCCTCCATTGGAGGCTGAGGTGACATGGCCACCCAGGGCTCGGCACTGAGCTGGACACAGTGGGTGGTGGTGTTACTCCAGGGCTGGGGGTGTGTGGCCACAGGATGGGGCTGGGTGGCACAAGGGGGGCTGGTCTTAAAGGAGCCACATCTTCAGGCCCTTGCAGGTGAGGGCAAGTGCTGATCCTCTGGCCCTGGGTCAGGTGCAGTCCCAGGTGGGGATGGTGTGGCTGTGGAATTGTGGGCCAGTGGTTTAACTGGGCCAGGTGCTGGTGGGGACTGGGGCCCCTCTCCTGAGGCAGATTCATCTCATCTGTATCTAAAAACACAATCACAGAGCTTTCAGTACAAAGGAACACAACATAGGGAGAACAACTTGTGTGTGTTGGGCTATGTAGTTCCAGCATGACAGATAGGGTACAAGGTAATGTGGTAGGCCTGTAGTGTGGATAGGGCATACTATGGTTAGTGACAGGAGTCCAACTACAGTGGCAAGATATGTTTGTTTGTCGCCAAACCAGCCTTGGCTTGGTAGGTGCTTGTGTGTTTGATTTTAGAAATGCCAGTAAGCCACTAGTGTTTGCACCATGGCTGCGTACACATAGTGTACATGTAGTATTGAGTGTCCAGTTGTTACATCATTGTGTGGCTACATTGTTCCGTGTGTCAGGTGACACATCTGTAGGGCAGTGTGTCATGTGCGTGTTCAACATGGTAGTGATATCTCCTTGTCACATTTCCATTCTGGACACACCTTTAGGGCAAATCTAGTGAGGTCAAGGCTGAGTGTAGGCATCACCATTTGTGGACCACATGACTGTTTACTGCATCTTCATGTTTGTGTGTAATCAACAAGGCAATGCACATTGTTGACACATCAACATGGTGGTTAAATACACATTTTGTTATGTGGCCCAATAAACATACATTTGTGTGTTGTTTGGTACATGTACGTGTGAAGGTGTGTTTGCCATCAAAACATACTCACCACGCAGCCTGGAAATGCTGGCACGGATGTCCACAATGAGGCCTGGGGTTTTCTGTTTGAGATCCGCAACCTTCTTTTGGATCATTTTGCAGGTCCTCTCCACCCCCAGTTTGTGGAGCAGGGCCCGCTGGATCTGCCTCAGGATGCTGCGTTTGCGCAGCCGTGGGTGCCAGTGGTGATGGTGGCACCAGTAGTCGTGGCGGTCACAATGGTTTATGAGGACCAAGAGCTCCACCATACCCCACGGCGGCCATGACTCTGCTGCTATGTGCAGGGCCAGGCACCTTGCAGGCAGAGTTAAAGTGAAAGAAGCATCATGACGTCAGAACAGCCACTTGCGGCGCTTAACAAAATTCTAAACAACAACAAATTCGCCGTACGAGCAATGGGAGACGCCAAATAAACACTTCAGCATCACCAAAAATCACGCATGGCAGGGCGTTATGTATGGCAGCCACGTGCACTGTGTAGGCCAATTTATTCACTGTCGTGTGTGGCACGAGAATATGCACAGTATATCATCAGAACAAGTACACTACATTTGGCTGCGCAATTGAGTGGCCGCGTAATTGCACTTATATAGTGGATTGTTCAGACGGGTCTGATGCATCTAGTGCTGAAGTGACAGCTCATCCAACATGGCGTCCTGTGAAGGGACAGCCAATTGTAACACATTAGCCCCCACCAATGATCGCTGATGGGGCGCGGTATCCATGAGGCTGTGTCACCCCCTGGGAATTCACTAGCCGACGGTGATTCAATCTCTGTGCCCCGTTTAGACTCCACTACCATGGCAATTGTGCCTTTGTGTTGCCTTGGATTTTTGAACAAGGCTCGGAAACAGGTATCCGATTCAACTGCAGGAAACCCGATCACTTTCCCAATTTACACGCCGCCATTTCATAGCAATTTCAAGGCAACAGGCACGAAAATCCCCATTGCCAGGCAGTTGCTACCACGCAGTGGCAGCATGTAAAGGTACCTTAAAGGTACCTTTACACGCCGCTACGACAGGATGGATACAATCCGCTACTTCACGTGCACGAGCACGCTCCAACGGTTACAAACGGTAATCGCATCTCCTTTAGACGCCGCCACAAGGTGCGCTACGCTACGTTACATCTATAGCTAGCTACATCGCCGGGTGTCTCAAGTAGCCATCTGTAGCTCATCTTAGCTAATTTACACACCGCTACAACCAGCAACTATGGGCGTACCTGGTGCAGCAGGGACAGCACATAGGAGTGCTACAATTGTGAATTACGAGACGTCCGTACGCTGATAGGACAAAGCAATAATACCATGATTGGGCAGGCATCGCAGGAGGCTGATTAATACTTGACGCTCGAGCAATTGTGTAATGTGACTCATCAGCTCCTTAAATATGCCGCCCTGTGCGGCGACAACCAATCGCAACGCCGGAGCTTCCTCCAATGATCGCTGAAGGGGGCGCGGAAACCCGGACCCTGTGTCACGCCCAGCTACATAGCATGGTGTAGAAACAACCCTTCTGTTCTTCTTTACACGCCGATACAGCTCGCTACAATCGGCTTTGTAGCCATCTGTTTTCGAGCAGTGCTCGGAAACAGATTTATCTGTTGCCGCTGTCACTTCCCGTCTTCACACGCCGCTACTACGGGCTATATTGACGCTACAAGCTACATTTGTAGCCTGTAGCGGGTTGTATCCATCCTGTCGTAGCGGCGTGTAAAGGTACCTTTAGTGCTTACAGAGTGCTGCTGTATTCTTTTGTTTGTATATTGTGCAGTCATGGCAGCTTGCTTTGCTGTAAAATGCTAGTGTAATGCCCCAGGGTATGGAACTAGGATGTCTGGGCCCTCAGCTTCGGTGGGGGATCTCACTGGTGGCCTGCCCAGACCGTGCCCCGAGGGGGAGACAGCTGCCAATTAAGACTTTGAAGTCTTTATCTCGTGACACCACCTGTAGTGCCTGGTGACTAGACACCAGCGCCACTACAGTCCTCCGGAGGGGGGTGGTATTATGGCTAGGGTGGAGCAGCTCCTACACGTAGAGCTAATCCTCCGGGGCAGTCTTACCTGATGCCGGCAGGATACAAACCTTTGAGAAAAGTCAATGAATCAGTACAGAGACACAGAGGCACTTCACTCTTCCAGATACTTTTGTCGAGCCCCAAGTGTGGGTACTCGGGTATCAGGCCGCAAGGGGTTAATTGTGTCACGGGGAATGGCGGCGCGCCTGATCCCGTGTCCTGGGTGACTATTCTTTTGAAAAATTGGGTTATATTTACAGGGGATTATTTACAGAGTTTATCGTGATGCCACCTGTAGTGTCTGGTGAGATGCCACCAGCGCCGCCACAGTCCGCCGAGGTAGATGGTATCGTGGCTGATCTGGTGAAGTCCTCCACAGGTAGACCTGGAACCTCCGGGGCAGCGTTCCTGTAGAGGAATAAGTTCATGCGAAACAAAAGCAGGCTGAATCCAATGTCACTGTTCCTCCGGGTACTTTACTGGCAATTGTATTCGTTGCATACAAAAGTTACAGTGCAGTATTCCTGATGGTGTGAGGACAGGTAGCTGAACGGGTGACTGCAGGCAGATCTTAGGTGGTATGGCGGACCCTTGGTGTGTGTCTTCATATTCTATTCCTGTACATTCCTTTCCTGCTTCCCAGTGGTGGTGAAGTCTGGTTCCACAAGCTAACCTGACCTCCTGCGTCCTCTCTCCTTCTGCTCCCATTGGGTTACCCTCTGCTGGCTAACCACCGAACCATCAAGCGGTGCCTGGTACCCTCTTCTGGTCGCTCAGGAGCCCGGGAGAAGTATATCCTCCACGGACCTCCGGATTTTCTGTGGTCCTGAAGTATCCCACAGGTGCGGGCTCCGGTACCCGGTAACTTTCTGTGCCTGGGCAGCTTTCCTTCACTCCTCTCTACTTCTCCGAGGAAAAAGACCAAAAGGACCCAATAGGCCTCCGGTCAAAGACCTCCTTGTTCCTAGTCTGCCATTCTGCTCAAAAAGCTTCTCTTGTTCCCCTTAGAGGTGGTTTTATTCCCTCCCGGGTAACCTCCCACCGTGTGATATAGTGTGGGAGTGCTCTTAATGGGTACCACCTACCATCCTATGATCCACCTGCAGCTGGAGTATCTGCACCTCTTTTACGGGTGCAGTACCCATCTGTGATGCCTGCAAAGTGGGGCGCCACACTTTACTTATAAGAGGAAACTGAACAAGATGGTGATACTGTTCACAGTACTTCAGCAAGATGGCCGGCCGGGTAGTCGCAGCAGAATGCAGAATCTGTGGAAGTCTCTGGTGGTACCTTCTTGGATCTACCCTTGTCCTGTTCCTTATCTCTCTTCTCGTGGTCTGCTTCTTGGGCAATAGTACGTCCCAGGGAATAAATACCCTGAGAACATCTTCGGGGGCCGGGACAAGTACGGTTGGAGGGTGAACACTCCAGGCCGCGTTGTCAGACCCATGTACACCGGGTGTACAAGTCAGGACCTTTCTGTCTGGGCTATGTCTTTCTCTAGCCCTCTTTTGAAGTCCCCTTCTCTCTCAGGTAAGCTCTCGTTCTCCGTCTTTCCTCGGGGAAGACACTTCTGAAGACTCCCTTTGTGTTACACCTTGCTCCTCTCACACTTTCTACTCTCACTAACTCTGGGACCTCCCTTGGTTGTATTTGTGGGTGTGTTTTGGGATCAGATCCTTCCACAGTGTTCTGCATTCTACTTGCGACAGGGACAACCACACGCCCATCTTTGGGTGCAGTACCCCACTTGTGACGCCTGACCAGTGGGGCACCACATTCCGCCTTGATGGAATATACTTGTCCGCGAGTATGGTGTTGCAGGGTTTATCGAAAGAGTAAAAGTTTTGTATTTTCATTAAACACTAACAGGTAACATATTTACAAACAAGCATTCTTCTTCTTCTCTTTATGGGAGGCTCGGTTCTTTTAACGTTACTGAACAATACGAAAGCTAGCTATTACTATAGACCTCGGGGTCCTCAGGTAGCCTCTTGGCCAAGATCTTACTCTCCGGTTCATAGCGTCTTTCCTTTTACGCAATTCACTTTGAACAACAACATTATCTAACTTCTCATCGGCCACACAGGGACCGGTAACTGCTCGGACCCAGAGGTAATTATTGTCCATCACAGTCCGTGCGATTTAATCACCCCCAGGCCGCTTCAAATTACTACACGATAGGACACAAGAGTCTCTGGCTAAAACAGGTTAATAGTCCAGGCTCAAACAACATTATGCACTCATGGGAGGGAAGAGTTCTCATGTAAGTCTATGAGTCATGACTTAAATCAGGAATTTTACAAAAGTTCACACTGCATCAAAAGAAACTATTCACATCTTAAGTCTGTGGCGATAACAGGTGCTTAATGGCGGGACGCACGAATAGCGAACCACCCAAGTGGCCCCGCGTGTCTCTCATAAGTTACCTCATCTCCACAGTACACATCCCGGTCCGGGAGACCACGACGCAGGTGTAACTCAATGTCACTACGCACCACAAAGATTTCTTCACGCAGTCCTGGCTCGTGTATGAATCCCTAGCCATCCGCGTAGTTAAACGACACTATGGTGCCAGTCTTTCGTCATTCTAATGGAAGTGGGGAGTGTCTGTGGGCTTCCTCCCTTACTCTACGGCTTTCCATCTCTCGTTGGTAATACTCCTCACGATGTCTTTGCCAGTCATCCTGGTCGGACTCTCTAACCAGTGGGGTATACTCTGGTGGTGGAATACGGTGTAACGGGGTCTCCAGAATGGCGGTAACATCTGCGACGCAGCTTGGCACAGCAACCGGTAGTCTCCTCTGGTCAGTCCACCATGCCAGCTCCGGGGTATGATCTCCAGCAGGTCTGGGAAGGTAAAACAACTCCTCTTCGTTCTCCGTGCAGTCATCCTCGGTTAGGTTGATGATGTTATCCAGGCCGTCGTCAACCTCCTCCACGATGTCCGGTTCTTCTTCCAGGGCTCGGGTCTCTATCACCGCGGTGTTAGCAGGAGCAGCGGGCAGGTTCTCTGGGAAGTCAGTTTGGACTCCTGCCTCTTGAGTTTGAACAGGTGGGATGGCGGCCAAGAGATCTGTTACAGCCTGTGCAGCTGCTGCGGCTTCTCTCGCTCTCCTATCCACGGTTCTGCCCTTGAGCCCGCGGCTTGCTCCGCATTCCACTGCCGCACTATCCATTCTAGCATCTCGGATAGTCGGCTCTGCAAGTCCCGGAATGCGACCATCCAGTACTCGGCATTGTCCTCATCCGTCAGCAGGGATGGGGCTTCCAAATCGCTGCAGGCAGCACGGGCCTCCTGTTCCACTTGTTGGTAAATGTCCGTCCACCTGGTTGCCATGTTGCCGGGTATGTCGCACTTTCTATTGTGTCCTTCTCTTCCAGCTATCCCTTTATGGGCGTGTAATGGCTTCCCAGGGGCCACTTCCATTGGGCCACCCCCTTGATTGATTGATTGATTGATTGATGGCTATAGGGGGGGCCAAACATTTTCGCACCTCTGTTTAGGCCCTCCTTCGTCAAGGGGCTGAGGCACACCCCCGGACCTGCACATGGTCTCTTACATAATCAAATCACCATCTTGGGGTTCCTGGAAAAAATGGCAGGAACCAGTTCTCATTGCTGTACAGTGGTAGTAAATTTCTTTTCAGTCAAAAAAGTTCAAAGGCACACAGTACCCGGTTGCATCGGGCACGCGATCCTGTTTGTGATGCCAGAAAAGGGGACTATCTGTACCGCCCCAGTGTATGGTAACTCGGATGTCTGGGCCCTCAGCTTCGGTGGAGGATCTCACTGGTGGCCTGCCCAGACCCATGGCCCCGAGGGGGAGACAGCCGCCAATTAAGGGGTTGATGTCTTTATCTCGTGACGCCACCTGTAGTGCCTGGTGACTAGACACCAGTGCCACCACAGTCCTCCAGAGCGTGGTGGCATTGCAGCTAGGGTGCAGCAGCTCCCTGCAGGTAGAGCTAATCCTCAGGGGCAGTCTTACCTGATGCCGGCACGATGCAAACCTTTGAGAAAAGTCAATGAAGCAGGACAGTGACACAGAGGCACTTCACTCTTCTAGCCTGTTGAAGCGGAAGTCCGCAAAACGGACCGTTGCTCCCCCTGCACCTCCCTGCCCTGCACCTAAGATGTAACCTGAAAAAGCACATTAAAGCCGGTATGTAAAAAAGATCTCCTGAGTGCCGCTGCTCTCCTCACTTTTTGCTTCCTGGTACTCTACTTGTAAGAGGAAACTGAACAAGATGGTGATACAGTTCACATTACTCCAGCAGGACGGCCGGCCGGGTAGTCGCAACAGAATGAAGAATCTGTGGAAGCCTCTGGTGGTACCTTCTTGGTTCTACCCTTGTCCTGTCCCTTCTCTCTCTTCTCGTGGTCTGCTTCTTCGGCAGTAGTACGTCCCAGGGGATAAACACCCTGAGAATGTCTTCAGAGCTGGTACGAGTACGGTTGGAGGGTGAACATTCCAGGCCGCGTTGTCAGACCTGTGCACTCCAAGTGTACAAGTCAGGACCTTTCTGTCTGGGCTATGTCTTTCTCTAGCCCTCTTTTGAAGTCCCCTTTCTCTCTCAGGTAAGCTCCCGTTCTCCGTCTTTCCTCGGGGAAGACACTCCTGAAGACCCCCCGTGTGTTCCACCTTGCTTCTCTCACACTTTCTACTCTCACTAACTCTGGGACCTCCCCCAGTTGTACTTGTGGGTGTGTTTTGGGATCAGATCCTTCCACAGTGTTCTGCATTCTACTTGTGACAGAGACAACCACACGCTCATCTTTGGGTGCAGTACCCCACTTGTGACGCCTGACCAGTGGGGCGCCACATACCGCCTTGATGGAATATACTCGTCACCTTTTTTTTTGTAGATCGGTGTGTTTACATAAATTGACATCTTGTAGGACCCGTGCGCACGTATATCGCATGCGCGTACAAGCAGCAGATCTGCACTAAGTTTGCAGCAGTGTGTTTTCCCAGCCAAGTCTATGGGATTTGTGATGTCCTGTCCGCATGGTGCATATTTTTTTCCGCTGCGGATATGCTGTGTATTTGATTGCAGTAAAATTTGCAGCATGTAAATTTTTGCTGCGGAGTTTACTGCAGATTTCACCTATAGACCCTCATATTAGCGTAAAATACACAGCAGATACACAGAAGTGTTCACAATATGTGTATTTGTTCCATATTGTAAGCCAAAATTGCATTCACGTCGACAGGTAGTGATAGTGTTGGGGGGGAACAGGATTTTAAGTCTTTTTCTCTCTTTATTTTTACACCAAAGTAGCCAAACTTTATTGAAAGACACAAAAAGCACCTACAAATACACATCAAATTTGCACCAAAAAAGCATCAAATCCACACTGTGCAGACAGGGATGGATTTGTTGTAGTTCAAAGTTGGAAGTTCACAATCTGCACCACAAATTTAGTGTGCGAATGCACCCTAAGGTTACATTTGCGCGGTGCGTTTTTGGTGCATTTTTTTGGGGATCCATTTTTGCAGTGAAATGCAGTGACTTTGCATATCCCAGCAAAATCAATGAGTTTCAACATTTCTAATTCAGACACAACGATTTGTGAGGATCCATTATTGGGCTCAAAAACGGATCAACACAAAGAATGAGCATGTCAATTCCTGGATGTTTTTCCTGATCCCCTTTTTCCATTGCCTCCATTGTCTAGGTGTTCAAAATAACAGATCAGTAAAAAAAACGCAGCAAGAATGCACTGTGTGAATGGGTGTTGCGTTTTTTCAAAAACAGATTTGTTTTGCAGCTGATCAGCAGATCCTCAAAAAAACTAACCAAAAATGCACCATGTGAATGTAGCCTTAGGGTATGTGCACATCAGTAGTTTTGTGGGCTGTTTTTTAGCGTTTTCCGTCGGCGGTTTCCGCTGAGTTTTATGTTAATTTATGTTAATCCTAGCCACCGGTTGGATTAACATGATACTCAATGGCTTTTAGAAAACGCTGTGTACATTACAACATTTTTTTTCTTCTCCTTTCCACTTTTTCCACCGGTTTTCCACCGGTTTTCAAAGATAGAGCATGTGACTTCTTTTGAGCGTTTTTCCAGCGGATCTAGCTTACAAGTGCACCAAAAACCAGTCTGGGAATCGCTAAGAAAAACGCCGTGGAAATCGCCAAGAACACGCTGTACAAACGCTAATAACCCGATCGCAAATCGTTAGCAAAACGCTAACAAAACGAGGGACACTGCCGAGTTCAGAAAACTCAGTTTCTGCCATTCTCCACCAGTTCCTGGCCGGTCTGCAAAGATGCAGAAACGTCAGATGTGCACATACCCTTAGGGTTTCAATAAAGGAACACAGGCCCATACCTACATACAGTATATCTTTAGTGTTATACAAAGAAACACTGGTTTCTATACAAACGCATTACTTCTAGAAGACAATATTTTCATACATTCAGCACTTGACAGCTTGTACTGTTAAATATAGAGGCTGTATATTTTCATACTAGGCAACTGTATGGCCTAAGTGCACCAAAGATGCAATCAAAATTACTCATACCCCAATGGCAAATTATGTTTTTTAAGCCAAATTTGCAAGGTTTATTTGATTTGACTTTAACCCCTTTACCCAGGACCAGCCTTAGCCTGAATGGTACCCTGTGCAAAACAGCCCTTTGGTGCCCCCATCCTATTGATATTTACCCAGTTTCCCAGGACACAAATGCAGAGGGGTTGACATTTTTTTAAAACCTAAAACCTAAAAAAAATGGTTTCTTCACAAGGTGTACAATAAACACCTCCAAATTTATGCTGAAGAATCTGCACCTCAAATCCACATTACCTTCACAATGTGTGATCTCACATTTAGGCCCCTTTCACATCAGCGGTAATCGCTGATCGCGGCAGTTTCGGTGAAAAAAACGCAACTGCCGCGATTACCGCATAACTGCTGCACTTACGGTTCACTTGCAGCAAGCCCCATGCAATGTCTATGGGGCTTGCGGTAAGTGTACGGCTGGTGCGGCAAGTGCAGTTTCGGCACTTGCTGCAGATGCAGCCGCAAAAAAAAACGGCGGCTGACCACGTATTTTTCACGGCCGCATATGCCGCAAGTGCCGAAACTGCAATTGTACCGCACTTGCCGCAGCTGCCGCAAGCCCCATAGACATAGCATGGGGCATGCCGCAAGTGCGGCCGTTATGCGGTAATCGCGCAGTTGCGTTTTTTTCACTGCAACTGCCGCGATCAGCTCAAAACGCTGATGTGAAAGCACCCTTACAGGGGGTCTTCTGATCTCATACATAATTGATAGCATAAGCGGATATCACTGCTGGGACCCCATCAGTCTGAAAAATGAGGAGCTACTGCTTTTTGTGGAAAGATGGAATAAACTCCTATACACTTTGATGAGAGTTTTTCCGTCTCTTGGATGAGAAGGGAACATGTAGTGGCCCAATTGGTGGGATTTGCAGCTACCATACAAATCCTGTGCATATGCCATAAATGTACACTATGAGAATACCAAATAATGCATGATGGAGCTGCTGCCTGCTCTACATGTACTCGGGCAAAAAGGCAAATATATAAATGTTAAAGCATCTGGCCCCCCAGCAGCATCTGACCCCCATGGCTACATCTGTCCTCCCCCTGGCTGCATCTGACCCCCCTGGCTGAATCTGACCCACCTGGCTGCATCTGACCCCCCTGACTGCATCTGACCCCCTTGGCTGCATCTCACCCCTGGCTGCATCTCATCCCCGACTGCATTATCTCATCTCCGACTGCATCATCTCATCCTCGGCTGCTTGCATCATCTCATCCCCTGCTGCACACATCATCTCATCCCCGGCTGCATCATCTCATTCCCGTCTGCGTCATCTCATCCCCGGCTGCATCATCTCATCCCTGGCTGCACCAGCTAATCCCCGGCTGCACCATCTCAGCCCCAAGTGTATCATCTCATCCCCAGCTGCATCATCTCATGCCCGGCTGCATCATCTCATCCCCGGCTGCATCATCTCATCCCCGGTTGCATCATCTCATCCCCGGCTGCATCACCTCATCCCTGGCTGCAACACCTCAACCTCACCCTCGGCTGCATCATCTCATCTCCGGATGCATCATCTCATCCCCGGCTGCATCATCTCATCCCCGGACTGCATCTCATCCCTGAACTGCATCTCATCCCCGGATTGCATCTCATCCCCAGATTGAATCTCATCCCCAGACTGCACCTCATTTGTGACTATTTGTTCATCACTACAGCTCACCCTCCCGCTGCATCTGACCCCTGGCTGCTTCGGACCCCCTGCTACTTCTCATCCCCTTCTCATCGTATACAATGTTTCCGCTTTTTTTTACTCTCACTCCCATCCTTCTCCACTTTCTACTACCCTCACTTATCCCTCTACGCAGCAACGAAGTACTTCTCTCACCCTCCTTCCTACCTAGCCACCTTACCCACTCCTCTGAACTGTTGCTTCACTTTCAATCCTTTGTCTCCAAACAGGCACGCCCGCCATGTAAACTCTCTTGCTCTCACCTCCTAAACCTCTCCCTGTTCCTCCTACTTGCTGGTGACATTTCCCCTAATCCTGGCCCCCCAACCACATCCCCATAGTCACTTCCACCCCACACCCACGACCCATCAGTAACCCTTATAACCTCAACAACCTTAGACCCATTCCTCCAGCCCCTGCTCCCCCAGTCCCTCTACCTGGTGCACTCTGGAATGCCTGCTCGGTCTGCAACAAAGTCCCATTCATCCACAACCTCTTTATTTCTGACAAACTCTCATTCCTTGGCATCACAGAGACCTGGCTCACCCCAGACACGGTCTCCCTCCTGCACTCTCTTATGGTGGACCCAGTCTTTCCCACACCCACCGCCCCTCTGACAAATATGTCAGAGGTGTAGACATACTCCTGTCCAATACCTGCTCCTTCACCCCTATCCCACTGCCACCCTCCACTACTCTCCCCTCTTTCGAAGCCAAATCCTCCCTGTAACCTTCAGCTGGCTGTCATCTACCACCCCCCTGAATCCACCACCTCCTTCCTTGACCATTTCACCACCTGGCTACTTCACTTCCTTTCTGGGTAACTAGGAGAGCACAGAACATCTTGAAAAACAGAAGCCAGGCCTCTTTGTTATTTGAGGAACCGGGAAGGAAAATTTTGTCCCCAGGACCCTGAAAAAAATCATCAGAAAAATCAGACGGAAAGAATAAATTTAATCTTCCTACATTTTCAACTCCTCACAGTTATAATTACAAGGAGATAGTTGGATTGTTAAACAAAAACATTCCTATCCTGTATCAACATGAGATATAAAATTATGTCTCAGGGGTGGCGTTTGGT
Source organism: Allobates femoralis (assembly GCA_033576535.1). Lineage (NCBI taxonomy): Eukaryota > Metazoa > Chordata > Amphibia > Anura > Aromobatidae > Allobates > Allobates femoralis. Next base: position 290,442,367 of record JARQOC010000005.1, read on the forward strand.
GACGAGAAAATCAAGAGACATCGGGATTATGGCTTCTCCGAGCATGTACATAAGTGAGATCCACATAAAATCAGTGTGGCTAACACAGAAGGGGTCTTATAAATGCAGGAGTAGAAAATGTGGATGTAAGCAATTGTTTCATGAACAATATATATCAAACAGGAGATTTTCCATCCATTTTTAAATCAATTGCAACACCATATATATAGTATATTGGGCCACATGTGTGGTGTGCAACAAATATTACGTAGAATGCATTATCCGCACTTTAAAAAAAAGGCTTTCTGAATTTATGTCTGCGGCAAGTACTACTTCAAATATGCTATGCACAGGCATGTCCAGGCTATCAAGACATTTTCACAATGTGCATTTAATATCATTACGAATAAAGGCCGTTGAGAGAGTTTTTCGACCAAATAGGGGAAGAGACTGGGAGAGAAATAGACACAATCGCGAGGACTATTGGATTCTGGTATTGGATGTCTGGAGTCCTAAGGGTCTAAATTTCAGAAACTATTTACTTTATTTTTTATACATTTTTCCAAAAAAAAGAAATTTTTTTTTTCTGTTCTCTTTCCTTTTCTCCCCTCTAATTCCATTCCCATATTTGGGATATTTCCAATACCTTTAAACACTGAATATAGTATACCCACAATGATGTATTAAAGGGACTCTGTCAGGTCATTTTTCAGTATGATACTAATAGTGCCCTTGAATAGTGCTTAGGTAGACCTTTCTGAATACAAATACATGAGTAGAGAGCTTAGAGAAAGGAATTAGAAAATGATAGCAATTACATATGGATTTTTGACCTGACAGATTCTCTTTAGTTACTTCATGTCATTCTATAATGAACGTGCTTCTTAGTTCATATGCACATAATATCTAAAACAGAGTCAGATTAGTGAGATAGAATATTAGGGAATCACTGTATTAACGATAGTTTGTAAACTAACGTTAATTTCTTTTTTGAAAATGTATTGGATATGTGCACTTCAGTCCATCTTGGAAACACGCTCATTGGGGGATTCTAATTGGAGAGATTTTTCTTCTCCATAAAGTAGCATTGTATTTGATTTAATTTAATTTAATGGACACATTTGTGTGCTCTGCATGGATGGGCGCTCATATATACAGAATTGCAATATGTTATTTTGGCTAAAAAGTAGAGTGCCATCGAACTACATATCTCACGTAACATTTAAAGATTACTGTTTGATTTAATACATCTGTTCATGCTATCTGCGGTATAGTTTCTTAAAGATACAACCATAATAGACTGTTTGTAAGAAGTACTAATTTATATTGAAACGCTTCTGATGCATTTTTGCTTTACATTTATAACAAACTAGGCATGTACAAACTACTGGCAGGTGTAAAAACTATTCCTACTGTATATTATTTTCTATTATGCCTGTAACTTCTCACTACCAACACCCCTCCTACCTTTCTTTTATGTCGTTCTTTACTTTGCACGGCACCTTGCATCTGGTCCTTTAAGTTGTCAAGATGAGTTCAGGCCCCTATTCCCTCCTTCACACGAGATTGCATTATATGTGCATTTATTGTGAGCCCTAATTCTGCTCTCAGAATTGTCTGCTCGTGTGTCATCTAAGTGTGTCATACAAGTGTATTGCCTTGAATTAGACCAGCCACATTTGGACCAGCTGCATTTTTTTATGGTAGATTCCATCTTTCTTACACCCCTCACCCCATCAACAAGATTGGTGGAGGAGTTGGCTTGCTCTTGTCCAATAACTAACTGCTCGTTTACTCCAATGCCACTAACACCCTTGATTACTAGGATGGCGACGCACTGGACCTTATCTTCTGTTCCCTATCTAACCTCTCAAACTCACCTCTATCCTTGTCTGACCCCAACCTATTTACATTCTTGTTAGGGATGGGCGAATACTAAAATACTCGGAATCGCTAGACTCTAACGAGTCCGAGTCAGAAACTCGCTACTCGTTGCGAGTCTAGCGAGTCCAATGTTAATGAATGGGGAAACGAGTATTGCAGCGATTCCTGTGCTGCTGGACCCAATAAGGGGTCTGGCAGTAGAGGAAAAACCTGCAATTCCCCATTTTATTCTTTAAAATCCAGCCTAAAAAGAATCCGGCTTTTAAAGAATATTAAAAAAAAAAAAATTCTATGTAAAGGGATGTAGCAGAGCTGACACCGTGTTTGGGACTACGTTGGACGGAAGAGGATTTTTTTGATTAAAGATGGAGTCCCTAATGGCTTTTTTTTGTAATTACTAATAAAAAAAATATTCTGTGTGGTTTGGTTTTTTTTTAAACAATTTAATAGAAATTCAAGGCGTTCATGTGTAATATTGGCGTGACTGCCATAAATTTCGGGCTTAGCTTATATGTGAGGAATCTTGAAGTGATTTTCCTATACTCACTGACACTCCCTATCTCTGATCTGCTCCAAGTCTCCCTACTCGCCCTGCACTAGCTCAGATCGTCACAGGAATGTGCCCAAAATGGTGGGGGCAAGCCTTATATACAGCCTTGCCTGTCATACATGACATAGGCATCACAATGGACAGCAGCCAATCATAGTAATGCTGCAGCCAAGATGGCTGCGGCATTACTGAATATGATTGGCTAACATGCTTGTCCATCTTCACAGTTTTCTGACCTAACATGCTAGGCTGCTAACATGCTAGGCTGTCTCGGAACATTAACATATTCTGTATTCAGCGAGTCCCGAATACAGTATACAGGAGTCGTTGACTCGCTCATCCCTAGACTCGCTGCTGACAGCGGGTATCCGTGAACCGGTGCTAGTGTTTAAACGATTTGGAGACAATCCAGCTACATAGACAGCGATGTGATAGCGAGTTTAGCGACTGAGAAACATACTGAATGCAAACTCTGACAAAACTAGGATTGCCATTGATTTGCATTGGACTCGTTTCTGTGCGAGCAATCGCTTGGAAACTCGCAGAGTACCGACTCCTTACTACTCGCAGAGTAACGAGTCCTAACGAGTAGATTCGCCCATCACTAATTCTTGTCCCTCTCCTCTCCTAGTATGCAACCCCCACTCCACAAACTTAACTCATCCTCAGGGAAATCTCAAACATCTTGATTTACATTCATTCTTTGAGTCCTTTCTCCCTCTCACAGTCATAGCTTCCTTTTAGGATACAGATGCTGCTGCCACTTTATATAACATCACAATAAGTACAGTCCTTGATTCGGCTGCAACCCTCACGCATAGTAAAGCTAAAACAATCAACAGGCAACCCAGGCACTCCAGACTAACTAAAGATCTGAGGTGGGCTTCCAGGGTTGCTTAGCAGAGATGGAAGAGATTCCATTCCACTGAGCACTTCAACGCATATAAGCAGTCACTCACCAATTTCAAGTCCACACTCACTGCCACAAAACAAACCTACTTTTCATCTCTCATATCCTCCCTGTCTCACAAACCTAGACAGCTATTGAACACTTTCAATTCTCATCTATGTCCCTCAGCACCTCCTTCCTCTCCTCTCATCTCAGCTGAAGACTTTGCCTCATTCTTCAAGCATAAGGGCCCTTTCACATCAGCGTTTTTTGAAATTCGCGGCAGATGCGGTGAAAAAAACGCATCTGCCGCGTTTGCCGCATAACCGATACACTTGCGGCGCGGTTGCGGTTTTTCCCATAGAAAGTATAGGGGGACTTGCGGCAGGTGCGGCAAGTGCGGTTTTGCACTTGCGGCAGGTGCGGCCGTGAAAAAAACCGCGGCTGACCGCGGTTTTTTTCGCTGCCGCACCTGCCGCAAGTGCAAAACCGCACTTGCCGCACCTGCCGCAAGTCCCCCTATACTTTCTATGGGAAAAACTGCAACCGCGCCGCAAGTGTATCGGTTTTATGCGGCAATTGCGGCAGATGCGTTTTTTTCACCGCATCTGCCGCAAATTTCAAAAAACGCTGATGTGAAAGGGCCCTTAGATTGATAATTTATAGATTGGGACTTCGGCCCACAATCCCCACATCCCCTCCTCATAACTACTCATCCCTATTCTTCCAAAACCAGCTTCTCCAACATGACAAAAGATCAGCTCTCTTCTCTTCTGTCAGGAGTACATCTCCCCACTTGCACACTTGACCCACTCCCGTTTCACATCATCCCCAATCTCACCACAGTCTTCATCCCAACCCTAACCCATCTCTTCAACCTATCACTCATAACTGGTGTCTTTTTTCATCCTTTAAACATTCCTCAATAACACCCATCCTCAAAAATCCCTCCCTTGATCCATCCTCTGTGTCTAGCTATCAGGCCATATCACTTCTCTTAAGGCCTCAAAACTACTGGTACATCATGTCCATCTTGCATTGTCCTCCAACCTCATCTCCTGCTCCGTCTTCGACCAGTTGCAATCTGGCTTCTGACCGCAATCAAACATGCCCTAACTAAAGTCACCGATGACCTACTAACCACCAAAGACAAGCAACACTACACTATCCTCCCTCTCTTGGACCTTTCCTCTGCCTTTAATACTATAGACCATTCACTCTTGCTACAGATTCTCTCAACTCTTGGTATCACAGACTTGGCACTATGCTGGATCTCTTCATAACTAACAGACCGGACTTTCAGCATCTCCCTCTCTCGCACTACCTCCTTATCTCACCGGCTATCTGTAGGTGTCACTAAAGGTTCAGTTCTAGGACCCTTACTCTTCTCTATCTACACCTTCGGCCTGGGACAGCTCATAGAGTCCTACAGCTTTCACTATCATCTCTATGCTGATGTCAAGCAGATTTACCTCTCCCAACCTGCTATCACCTCCTTACTTGAGATGAGCAAACTTTACTTAACATGTTCATGAAATTCAAATTCGACATGAACATGGCTGATTCGATTCGGTGATTGGAAACCCGAACACTCTCCCCAAAAGTCGGCAAATCTAGCTAAGTTCGGAAAAAAGTTTGAAATTTAAAATGGCCCAAAAACTTTACCTGTTTATTTGGGGTCAAATTGCTCGCCGGAAGACCCGCTGGCTGGGGACAACACCTAACCGAAGGATAGGAGTGTCCCCAGCCATCTGGTATACTGGCTTGTGTTAAGCTGTGGAATTTTGAGGAATTTTTTTAAGCTTCTTGGAGTTTGCAGGTGTTTTGATACCTGAAACATTGCCAAATGTGGCCGCAACTGGGAAGAACTGAAAGGGAATTTTTGTGAATATTTTTTTAATATCATTTTCTTTTTTTTATTATTGTGGAGCAAACCTTTATTATTCCAGAGGGTCACCACTATGCAAGGCCATCTGTTCTACACTTATGTGAAACCAATATATAAAAAAATTGCATATCGCCATTATATGCTTCACATCCATGATCTTATAGGTCTGTTCACACTGATGAAAACCCATAGTATGGCTATTGCTTGTTAAAAATGTGCAATCAGTATTTAATGTTATAATAATCATAGTGCTACTACTAATAATATGTATTTATTTATATAGTGCTATTAATTCCATAGCGCTTTACACACATTTGCAACACCATCACCAATGCAGCTCACATTTCATGTATAATGCATATTACAGTTGTCCTGGCATTTGTGCAGTGCCCAGTGCTCACTAGCCTTATTCAGCATTCCAGATGAAGTGGTGAATGGTGATCTGAATAAACTTATTTATTTTCATCATTATGTTTCATAGTAACATATCACGCTTCAATAATCACTTCAACTAAGTATCCGCTACCCAGTTTATATACATTGTGGCCTGACAAACAGATGTTAATTAGCAGCTAGGCATTAGGCAACAATAGTGTGCAAACATTCAACTTCAGTACTGATTGCTTAAGTCTCAATCGTGGGAAGGATTTCAGGTAACATCCGAAAAGATGTAGGGCGCTCCCAAAGTGATGGAGTAAAACCTTCTTCTTATTTTTAAAAGGTTTATTCAAAAAAATTATTTAACAACTAAAAAGGTTTTGATGCATAAAAAAGGGGTCATACAACGCGTTTCGGCTGAATATTTTGTACACACAGCCTTCCTCAGGTATGTCAGAACATAGAATAAATGGTCATTATCTAATATATAAAGCTGAATGTGTGTATGTGTATGTGTGTATGTGTGTGTGTATATCCGGGATTGGCATCTACACCGTCGCAACTACAGCTACAAAATTTTGCACAGTCACACGTCTGGACCCCGGGAGCGTCATAGGCTATGTTGTGAGGCGAAATTTTAACCCTGCGCGTTCCAGTTCACCAAACAATTTTGCCCTTATCTACATAATGGGGAAAAAGTGAATGGAAAAGTGTTGGAGGAAAATCGACAGCTGTCAGCTATAGAGACAAAATTTTGCACAGTCACACGTCTGGACCCCAGGAGCGTCATAGGCTATATTGTGAGGCGAAATTTTAACCCCGCGCATTCCAATTCACCAAACAATTTTGCCCCTATCTATATAATGGGGAAAAAGTGACAGTTACCAGATGACAGTTGTGAATAAGAGGGCTTAATGATAGCACCAAAGACTAATAGCACATACCAGCATATAGTCACTAAGATGGGGCCCCAACATGAGATATTCATCACACACGGGGACATGTATACACACCACATGCACACAAAGAGTAACAGCAAGTGTATAGTCGCTAAAGTGCAGCACCAACATTGGATACTCACCACGCACCCGAACAAACACACACACCACAAAGAGACACACACAACACAGAGACACACACCTCCCCCAAGGGGACACACACACACTCTATAGTGACACATGTACTCACCCCACAGGGACACACACACACCACAAAGAGACACACAAAACACAGACACACACACCACACAGACCCCCCCCACAGGGACACACACACATAGCCACCCTATAGGGACACATGCACTCACCCCACAGGGACACACACACACCACAAAGAGACACACACAACACAGATACACACACACACACACGACACAGACCCCCCCCCCACAGGGACACACACACATACACTCCCTATAGGGACACATGCACTCACCCCACAGGGACACACACACACCACAAAGAGACACACACAACAGAGACACACACCACACAGACCCCCCACACACAGGGACACACACATACACGCCCTATAGGGGCACATGCACACACCCCACAGGGACACACACACCACAAAGAGACACATACAACAGAGACACACACCACACAGACCCCCCCCACAGGGACACATACATACACACCCCAGGGACACACACTTCACAGACAAACACAGATGTGCACAAATCACCTCACACAACTCGCCTCATACGTGTGCTATCTTTATTTTCCAAACATAAACATCTGATTAAAAACAGCCAATGTGCAACACATGTGCCATATAGGGAATTAAGGCAGATGTCAGTCACATGAGCCGTCTATTATGTGTATGTGTGAGGTAACATATACTGCCCGGCCAGGGGGAGGGAATACTGTTGGCTGGAGATTTATTAGGCTGCCTATAGCAATCAATCACAGCTCAGCTTCTATTTTCCTACAGGTCATTAAAATGACATATTCAAATTCAATGTTGTTATAGCTAACAGCAGTTATTTATTAACCCGGGCGTAGCCGGGTACTACAGCTAGTATACATATAAAGGTCAAGTAATCGGCTGTTTGGTCTATTCAAGTGTTTTACCTTAATTGTTTAGAGATGTCACACCCTCTTGGAGAAGTGCTGAAAATACTACATGAAATTAGAGATAGACCCCACAGAATCTTTTTCGAAGGAATACCACACTCTAATAATTACAGCATATGGGAGAGGTATTATAAATAAAAGAGAAAAGAAAATTCTGACTAATAAGAACCATCTATGGGGTTGTTTTAGCATTTGCCGAAGCTACATAAGGACCCCTCAAACCCCCCTGGCCGACCAATAATATCTGGTATTAACTCTGTAACCAGTTTCCTCTCTCATTTTATAGATTTACATCTACAAGATCATGTGATATCCCTACCTTCCTATTTAATCGATTCCAATCAACTTATAGGGGAACTAGATACCCTTAGTTGGGAAGAAGACTATCTTATTATAACTCTTGTTGTGAATGCCTTATATTCCAATATAGAACACGGGCTAGTGATTTATGCAGTGCAATATTTTCTTGAAAAAGCAATACAATGCCCGAAGAACAGATTGAATTCATTCTTATGGGATTGAAATTTATTCTGGAACATGATTTCTTTGAGTTTGAAGGAGAACTATACCTACTGCAACTCGGTACGGCGATGGGGACGAGGGTAGCTCCAAGTTTCGCTAATCTGTTCATGGGGCTATTTGAGTCCCTATCGCCGATACTCACAGGAAAATATAAAGACAACATAATCCTCTATAAAAGATATATAGATGATTTAGTAATAATCTGGAAGGGTGACCAAGTCAAAGCTGAAACCCTTATACAGGAACTTAATGAGAATTCCTGGGGCATTACTTTCACCTCTTGCATCAGTGCAGATAAGGCAGTGTACTTGGATCTAGAAATTGCCCATGATAATAATATATTTGTAACAAAAACTCATTTTACACAGGTGGATGTGAATGGGTACCTTAAATATACCAGTGCCCATTACTCCAAAAGGAGGAATAATATTCCCTATAGTCAGTTTTTACGGATTCGCACGAATAACACCAAAAAAGTTGACCATATTGAACAATCAAAGATTATCACAAGCAGGTTTCTGGAAAAGGGTTACCCCAAAAAACTAGTGAAGGAGGCCTAAGGAATCAATTTGAGAAAAACACAGGAAAACTGTTTAAAAGGAAAAAAATCCATGAAAAAAGAAGAAAAGAAAAATACAGAAAAATGGCGTCATAATTTCATTACCACTTATAATAGTGACAAAGGACAAATTAGAACTATACTACAAAAGTACTGGCACATTTTATTACAAGATCCTCTCTTGCGGAATATAATTACCAAAAAAAACAGGTTTGACCTTCAGAAGAGGTCGAACGATAAGGAATATTGTGGCCCCCAGTAGACTTAAAAAATGTATACCAAACAATATTCCAAAAATGGATGATCACCACCTATCATTAGGAGTCTACAGGTGTGGACACAAAAAATGCCACTGTTGCAAAAATATAAGACACGGCCAAAAAACTATTGAATCAAACAGTACAGGAGAAACAATAACAATTGGAGACCACCTAACATGTGAAACTAGATTTGTTATATATGTTATCACCTGCGAATATGGTCTCCAATATGTTGGGCGCAGCACCCAAAAGGTCCGAACTTGACTTAATAGCCATAGACATAATGCAAAAATAGGGTTGATGACACATGGTCTATCACGCCATTTGTCACTAACCCATGGGAAAAGATTCAAAATTCTTATAACACCAGTAGAACATATACCAAATGTCCCCAATAGAATACAGCAACTTAATAAAAAGGAAGCGTTTTGGATTTATAAAATGCGGAGTTTGTATCCAGACGGCCTCAACGACAAGTTGGAAAACATATAGACATATGAGTGATTCCTTATTTCTCTTCATTAACCAGTGAGAGACATGAGGAATCCTTGATAGATTACAAATCTGAGGAAGGCGGCCGTCACACACTTCAATATCGTGAGCGATATTGTTAGCGATCACGTGCACGCGCGATCGCTAACAATATCGCTCACATCGCTGGTGAGCTGTCACACAGACAGACTCACGAGCGATGTGGAGCAGCGAAATCGCTGGTAACTATGGTACACATCGGGTTGCTAGGCGCGGCGCTTAGTAACCCGACGTTTACCATAGATACCATCTCCCAGCATAGGCTCTGCCGCTGGGAGATTGTTCATCGTGGTGTCACACACCACGATGAAGCAGATTGAACAAGCGATGATCGCTTGATATGAGCTCCAGCTCCCATATCTGCAATGTAACGATCAAGCGATTTTACATTGTAAAATCGCTTGATTGCACGCAGCGATGCACAAACGATATCGCTTAAGCGATCAAAACGCAGATCGCTTAAACGATATCGTGCATTAAATTGAACCGTGTGACGGCCGCCTAAGAACGAATAGATATCACTTCCTTGAAAAATGTTAATCAAAACAAAAGATACGATATTATTCTTCCACCTGGGAGGTTGCCCAGGATAAGAAAGAGAGACAACCTAGGGAGATTATATTATATATGGTCTCCTATGGTGATTGAGAGTAGGCCTGTAGAAGGGAATAGAATCGAGGGTAGCCCAGCTGAAATAGACTGATCCGCTCTCACTGGTACAATACGGCAGAAACTGGTAGTATTGGGACATTGTATTGGTAGGATCAGATCTCCTTTAATCCTACTATATATACTAAGTATATATGATTTTGATGGTAGATCCAGGGTTAGGATCTGAGACCCCCATGGGAAATGAAGAATTAATTACCTGCACAATTTCCAAACTGTTTTTTAAGGTTTCATTTCACTTTGGGATTGTAAATTCTTTTAGTCCACATTTGATCTCCACTAACTACAAGAGATGTCTGTGGAGCACATCTTAGGAGAAGGGCTAGCATTGAAATGGGGAATTAGCATTAACCCCCTGTGACTTCGAAACCATAGACTGATTACTAAAGAGAATAGGAATTATATCTACATGATAGTGTGCCGCCCAGCTTAGGGGACCGGGATACCCGGCGCAGGGTCCCTTTCCTTGGGGAAGTCACTGGTGGCTGGACCCAGGCCGTGGCCCCAGGCTGGCACACTCCTAAAAGGGGGTATTTACAGGGGATTTAGAAGTTTATATAATTTATAAAGTTTGTAGATGTTATTGTCGTGACGCCACCCAGAATAATGTGGCTATATATGGCCACCGCTGCCTTGTACTGGCCAGGGGATGATGGTGAGAGGCAGCTGAGATGGTATAGCCCTTTTCCGGGTAGGGCTGTAGGGTCCCCTGGACAGGTGATGTTAAAGTTAATGATGGATGAAGATGGAAGTATGGTGAGGAGATGTTAAGGACACAGACACTTACTTGATTCACAGCAAATTCTCTCAGCGGTGATGGTCCCAATCCTGGATAGATGGTAGCTGTTAAATCAGAGGCTGAGGCACAGATGAGGTTTAACTGGTTTACTTTCAACCAAACTATAATACAACAAGTCCCGTCTCCGGAGTCTGCAATAGGGGTTCAGTTGCTCAGGCCCCACCGGGTCCTTTACCTCCTGCTTGCGCTGTCTATGTGGCCCTGCTGCCGTGTGTGAACTCGCTGCTGGCCCAAATCTGTCCTCTCTGGGTCCCACTCAACAGGCAACTTGAGTCCTTTGTCTCTCTCTGCTTACCTCCTCCGGGAGTACTGCTGAACTCTTAGTATGTTGCTGTGTCTGGCCCTGTGAAGCTTGTTGTTACCTCACGTTTTCCGGTTGCTGTATTGTATATAACTAATGCAGCCATGGATCCGGTATCCGTATCTGCGCTTTTTATCTAGGGTAGATAATGATGCTACCCGATTCTGAAAGTGTTCCTCTTATCAGTTTTCTCCTCCTCAGACCGATGGCTTGGCCCTGGAAATTGTCAGCCAGTCCTCAGGAACTCAATGCAGCTCCTGTCACTCTGAGCTCATGGCTCCAACTGTCTGAAAATTTACCTCAAACCAGTGTTTTATCTCTAGGGAAGTCTCTGGTGTCTCTGGAGCTCCCCCTACTGGCCAAAGGTGGTAGTGCAGTGGCATGGCTTTCTAAGTGAGTGCAACTATTATGATCTTATACTGTGGCTAATACCCGCAGGGGCGCCACATTCCCCCTTAGTTAAGAACAGTACTCCGGGACTGTGGGACAATAAACATAAGATATAACAAATAATATCTACAGAGTCTTAAAAAAAAATAAAAAGTTACGAAAACCACTCAAGTTTTAAAAACAATAGAGTCTTGTAAAAAGTCACTTCAAATAGCGTCCATTAATACAGCTCTGTCCTTGAGGGCTATTTATTTGTTAGGAAAGGCACTGCAATTAGCGTCCATTTTTCCAACAAAGTTTATGAATAATTTAAGAATGTTCAAAAAAACTGTCTTTCCGGAGCTTTAATTTACCGCCTCCGGGCTGATAAATGAAGAAAAGAACTCAAGAATATGCAAGTAGTTCATACAGAATAGTCTCTGTAGGTACTGAGCTTTTTAACGTTACATCTAATAACTACTAATTAACAACTAAATATCTATTTACATTTGGTAGTCTGCATATTTTGCTGGTAATTGACCCTGAGTACTACGCTGTGATCTGCGTAACGCTTGTGTACTGGGTGTACTCAATGTGATGGTGTGAGTGGATGTATACCTAGTAAGTACTTCTGGTTCTGCTAGGGATAATTCCACATTTGTGGGGTTGGCAATTCCACCGTGTCCAGGACTATTATTACTAGGAATTTGTTCTTCCTGTCTTGGGACTTCTTGTGGTACAGGGTCTGGTGTTTGATAGAAAGCCATCATGGGAACTACTACTGCACCATTGTAGGTTGGCCAGGTTTTAGGAAAGTCTCCTAGATAGGTGTGATATACTCCATCTTCTTCTTTTTCTTTAACAGGTTGAACTGGTACTGGTTGAATAACTTCTGGTTCATGTTGAATGACTTCTTTTTCTTTCAATGTCTCTGGACATAGTTTTAGATTGTCTCTTGACACTAGTACTGATGTTAATCCACCATCTTTGCTTATAAGACACATTTTAGGATTGTTCACTCTCATTGGTAAAACTGTATATGGGACAGATTCCCACTGATTGTCCAATTTATTAGTGCGACGGTTTCTCTTGAGCACTTGATCACCAGGTTTTAATGGGGTTGCTAGAGCATTCTGGTTGAAGTATTGCTCTTGTCTTTCTCTAGTTTTCTGGAGATTCCTTTCTACGCATTCTTGCACTTGGCGATATTGTTGTTGGCGTAGGGAGTCCCAGTTGGAATCCTGCACTTCTGCGTCAGGTTTTACAATACCCATTTCTAGATCTATTGGTAGCTTGCCAGGTCTTGCACGCATAAGGTAAGCTGGGGTACAGTTTGTGGAGCTTACCGGGACATTGTTATAGAGGTCTACCAAGTCAGGCAATTTCTCTGGCCATAGGTTTCTCTCTGTCTCTGGTAAAGTCTTTAAGAGATCGATTACAATATGGTTCATTTTTTCGCATAAGCCATTTGTTTGCGGATGATAGGCTGTTGTACGGATCTTCTTGCAGCCATACATATTGCAAAATTCTCTGAAGATCTCTGATTCAAATGCTGTGCCTTGGTCTGCGAGTACTTGTTCCGGATATCCATGGGGTCTGCAAAAGTAGGTCTGGAACGCCTTAGCTGCTGTCTTTGCAGTGAGATCTTTCACAGGCACTACTACCAAGAAACGTGAGTAATGGTCCACTATGGTTAAAGCATAGACATAGCCGGACCGGCTTGGTGTCAATTTCACGTGGTCTATTGCTACGAGCTCAAGTGGTTGCTTGGTAACTATAGGCTGGAGTGGTGCTCTTTGGTTTTTTAGATCTTTTCTTCTGAGGTTGCACGGACCACAGTTTCTGCACCATTCTTCAATTGATCTTCTCATTCCAACCCAGTAGAATCTTTCTCTTAAAAGTACTTCTAGCTTTTTCCACCCGAAGTGACCAGCACCATTGTGATAAGCTTCTAGGACCATTTTTACATCTTGTTTAGGCACAATGATCTGCCATACTAGCTCATGCGTCTTTGGATTGGTATATCTTCTGCACAGCTTTCCTTGGTACAGGAACATTTTGCCTCTCTCTTTCCAGAGTTGATGTGTCTCTTTCGGTGCATTTTCATTGGGATACGCACTTTGCTCAGTCAGCAGTTCTTTCACCAACTTCACAGCTGGATTGCTGTCTTGAGTGTCAGCCCATCTGTGGTGTGCTAATGGGTTGAGATTCACCTGTTGATGTTTCTGGTAGGCACTGGATTGATACTGTCCTACCTTGGGACGATGGAAGGCGGGTAGTTCAATTTCTTCAAGTTCTACCGGTTCTTCTTCCACGTCTCTCAAGTGCGGCATCCGGGATAAGGCGTCTGCATTTCCATTCTTTTGGCCTGCTCTATACTTGATCACGAAGTTGTAATTAGACAGCCGGGCTATCCATCGCTGTTCCAGCGCACCTAGCTTGGCTGTATCCAGGTGGGTCAATGGGTTGTTATCAGTATAGACGGTGAATTCTGCAGCTGCCAAATAGTGTTTGAAACGCTCAGTCACAGCCCAGACTACTGCCAGTAGTTCTAACTTGAAGGAGCTGTAATTTTCAGGATTTCTTTCAGTAGGCCGGAGCTTTCTACTTGCAAAGGCGATGACTTTCTCCTTGCCTCCTTGCTTCTGAGATAGTACTGCTCCAGTCCCACATTACTGGCATCTGTGTAAAGGATGAAAGGTTGATGGTAATCGGGGTATGCCAGAACTTCTTCTCCGGTCAATGCCTTCTTCAACTTTTCAAAGGAATCTTCCTCTCATCACTCCACTGGAAAGGAGGATTGCGGTTTGAAGGCTTCTTCGACTGCCCTACCAGGATGTCTTGTAGAGGTGCTGCTAGCTTGGTGAACCCTTGGATGAATCTACGATAGTAGCCCACCAGTCCCAGGAATTGCCTCACCTGTTTCACGCTGGTAGGTCTTGGCCAATCCCTTATTGCGGTTACTTTCTCGGGATCCGGTGCTACTCCTTCTGAACTCACAACGTGTCCCAGGTATTGTACCTTTGGCTTTAGAAGGTGACATTTGGATGGCTTGATCTTCATACCATACCGGGATAAGGCCTCGAACACTTCTGCCAGGTCTTGTAGATGTTGTTCGTAAGTCTTTGAGTAGACTATTACATCATCTAGGTACAGAAGGACGGCTTCAAAGTTCTTGTGTCCGAGACAGCATTCCATCAATCGCTGAAAGGTACCGGGTGCGTTGCAGAGTCCGAACGGCATACAATTAAATTCACAGAGACCCATTGGTGTGGTAAATGCTGTCTTCTCTTTATCTTCCTCAGCCACAGGGACTTGCCAATACCCACTTGTTAAGTCTAAGGTGGAAAAATAATTAGCAGATCTTAAAGCAGCTAATGACTCTTCAATTCTAGGTAAGGGGTAGGCGTCTTTATGGGTAATGTGATTAATCTGCCGGTAGTCTACGCACATTCTCATGGTTCCGTCTTTCTTTTTAACTATTACCAGAGGGGCTGCCCAGGGACTACAACTGTCTCTTATTACCCCGGCCTGTTTCATCTCCCTCAGCATGTCTTTAGCACATTGATAATGAGCGGGCGGTATGGGTCTATATCTCTCTTTTATTGGTGGGTGGTTACCGGTAGGAATTGTATGTTCTACCCCTTTAATCTGTCCGAAGTCTAATGGGTGTTTACTGAAGACCCGTTCATATTCTTCTACTAGTCGGTACACCCTTGTTTTTGGTGGGTAGGTGTTGAATCTGTACCTATATGCAACTGCTGACACCAATCGTCTAATTCTCCACTTGAACCATTGTCGTCCGCCTGACATGACGGATTCAAGGGCCCAATGGCTGTGATGGCATTGTTGTCAACAGTGTATAGCTTGGCCATTGTAGCGTACCTTGGTAAAGTGACCTCTTCCTCTCCACAATTCAAAAGACGTATGGGCACTCTTCTCCTGTGTACCTCGACTATTCCTCTAGCCGTTAATATCGTAGGTCTACTATCAGTGTACACAGGCTCTACCAAGGCTTGGTAATCTCGTCCTTTAATACCAATGGCTGCTCTACACCATACCAGCATTTCAGTTTTTGGAGGTATTACTATTGGAGTTGGGTCACTTACCCTCACACTGCCGATTTCTCCAGCTGCAACCTCTACTTGTTGCTTCAGCACCAATGCTTTTATCTCTCTCCGGAGAATTCTCTGCTGGCAGGATTGGGCAGTTTCCGCAAATTGCTGTAAAATAGTAATAACCTCGGAAAAACAATTTTCTAAAACATTCATACCTATCAATACAGAAGGTTCCCGTCGGTTAACATCAACAATTATGATACCCTGATTTTTTAATTCTGCTCTACCAATCTTAATGGTCATCTCTCTAAATCCTACTTGCGGTACCAATTTTCCATTACTAGCATATATACTTAGCTCAACATCAGATGGTCTTTTATCAATGTCTGAATCTGCCCAGTACCTCTTATAAAGGATATGTGGTATAGATGAAATCTGGGAACCAGTGTCCAACAAGGCATTGAGGGGAATACCGTCCAGCACGATGGGGATAATAGGACGTCCTCCGACGTACTTGTCGTGCCAGGATGTTGGGCCTTGAAAGTTCACTCCTGCGAAGCGGCCCGCATTCCCAGGGGATCCTTGTTTAAATCACAATTGCGGGCGATGTGGCCTGGCTTCCGGCAACGGCGGCAAATAGGCTGTCCATCCGGCTGGTAACGGTCGTTGGGTCGTCCTCTCCACGCTGGGTATCTCTGGGGTCTCATCCAGGGAATATCCTCTCTGCGGTTCGCCAACTCCATCTTGGGTGTAGTCTGTGATTCTCTCATTTCCTGCATGGTTTTAGCCATTGAGGTGACAATGTCTGTTAGAGAGTCAAGCTTTTGCTGGAAAGCATCATTAGCACTGGCCTCCAGGGGCTTAACTGATGTCACTGGCATTCTCTGTTTTTGAGGGGTTTCTGTAATGGATGGCTCAGGATCCTGATCCCAAAGTGCCTCTGCCTGCTGGAGACGAATAGCGCTCTCCTTTAACTGGGCAAATGTCACCTCAGGGTCCTTGAAAGTCAGCATACTCGCATGCCCTCGATGAGAAGGGGTTAATAGTCCCTCAATGAATTGATCTTTTAGCAATTTATCAGCGCCAGTGTTAAACATTGGTTCAGCCAGTGTAAGCGCTTTAAGGGCCTCCTGTAAATTCAGGGCAAAGTCTCTCACACTCTCATTGGCCTTTTGTTTGCAATTGAAAAATTTGGTCTTTGCTTTGCTACCAGCAGTAGTTTCAAATACTGCCTTTAATCCAGCTAGAATATGCTCAGCAGTGTCTTTTAGATCAGCGGACCATGCTGTGACTTCTCGCTTGGCATTACCACTTAACTGTGCCATCAGCAAACCGACACGCTGAGCTTCTGCCATTGGAAACATGTTTAAATAGGCCAACAGTTTTTCTTTAAAATCATCAAAAGTATTAGGCTTACCTTCATACACTGGAAGCCATGGAGCACCTGGGGTATATGGCATCAACATCGGCATAATGGGCGCTGCACCTTGCGCCGCTGTGCTGCCGGGCGCTCTGTTTTGTGCTTCAGCTGCATTTGTGTCGCCGGGTGTTTCGGCGTCTCCGTGCTGCGACATGTTGCGCCCCCTTAGTTAATCCGGACCCTTCCGGTCCTCTGCTTCCGTCGGGATGGCGTATAATCGTTCCGCTGTGCAGCAGGATTGGTTTTCCCCTTTTGCCGACGTCAGAGCTCTCAGCTTGGTGCCGCCCACAAAGACACGCCCCCTGCTGCTTCCGCTCGCCGCGAGCTCAGTAATGGCGGAATCTGAAATTTTTCAGTCAGATCAGAGCTCAGGGCTATGACACAGTTCAAATAGCAGTCTCGTGCTGTGGCAGTTATGAGGTAATTAGTGATGATGCAATTTTACCTCAGAGGCTGGCGGCCATTTTGTTTCAATGTTAGTCAATGGGGAAAAGTCTATTTCAATGGTTTCCAATGGGAAAATCACTTTTTGATAAAAAAGTCAATTTTTCTCGGATTTTCTCACAATTTTCGGCATTAATCACGGCACACAGTACCCGATTTAACCAGGCACGGTAAATCCTGTTCGTGACGCCAAAGAGAGATGTGCCGCCCAGCTTAGGGGACCGGGATACCCGGCGCAGGGTCCCTTTCCTTGGGGAAGTCACTGGTGGCTGGACCCAGGCCGTGGCCCCAGGCTGGCACACTCCTAAAAGGGGGTATTTACAGGGGATTTAGAAGTTTATATAATTTATAAAGTTTGTAGATGTTATTGTCGTGACGCCACCCAGAATAATGTGGCTATATATGGCCACCGCTGCCTTGTACTGGCCAGGGGATGATGGTGAGAGGCAGCTGAGATGGTATAGCCCTTTTCCGGGTAGGGCTGTAGGGTCCCCTGGACAGGTGATGTTAAAGTTAATGATGGATGAAGATGGAAGTATGGTGAGGAGATGTTAAGGACACAGACACTTACTTGATTCACAGCAAATTCTCTCAGCGGTGATGGTCCCAATCCTGGATAGATGGTAGCTGTTAAATCAGAGGCTGAGGCACAGATGAGGTTTAACTGGTTTACTTTCAACCAAACTATAATACAACAAGTCCCGTCTCCGGAGTCTGCAATAGGGGTTCAGTTGCTCAGGCCCCACCGGGTCCTTTACCTCCTGCTTGCGCTGTCTATGTGGCCCTGCTGCCGTGTGTGAACTCGCTGCTGGCCCAAATCTGTCCTCTCTGGGTCCCACTCAACAGGCAACTTGAGTCCTTTGTCTCTCTCTGCTTACCTCCTCCGGGAGTACTGCTGAACTCTTAGTATGTTGGCTGTATTGTATATAACTAATGCAGCCATGGATCCGGTATCCGTATCTGCGCTTTTTATCTAGGGTAGATAATGATGCTACCCGATTCTGAAAGTGTTCCTCTTATCAGTTTTCTCCTCCTCAGACCGATGGCTTGGCCCTGGAAATTGTCAGCCAGTCCTCAGGAACTCAATGCAGCTCCTGTCACTCTGAGCTCATGGCTCCAACTGTCTGAAAATTTACCTCAAACCAGTGTTTTATCTCTAGGGAAGTCTCTGGTGTCTCTGGAGCTCCCCCTACTGGCCAAAGGTGGTAGTGCAGTGGCATGGCTTTCTAAGTGAGTGCAACTATTATGATCTTATACTGTGGCTAATACCCGCAGGGGCGCCACATTAGTAAAGGGGTAATAATGAGATAAATGTTTTTATATATTATTATAATTTATTTTTCTTTTCTCATACACACGAAAATGATGTCGCAAGAGCTATCAATACCAAATAGATATATATCAAATAATAGAATATGTGACATTAATATAATTCAGGAAAAATAGGATGTTAATGAACAAAAATATGAAGTGTGATTTTAGCACATAACAAAGGATTTTATTAGATATTTATTAGATAAGAAGTTGGATATTTTTATCCTTTTTAACATATTAATTTTAGGTAATGTGAGAAGGCTGAAGTAGGAAGTACAAAGATGTTTTTAAACAAACTCAAATTAATAGACAGTGTATATATATGACGTTAAATCTGTTTTTGAATAAGGCAGTTCTTCCATGGAATAATAATCTGCAAAATAAGAACATATACATATTTGTTTAAAAAAAAAAAAAGATTGTTTATGAATAAGGAAAGCGGGAGCAGCACATGTCAGACTGCAGAGGATCTGCCAGTATGTCTGGCTAGATTCTAACTGCAGACGATATCACAGACTCAGCTATTGGATCCCATTCCCCAAGACCACCAGGACTAGGATCTTTATGAGGAGCCCAAGAAAGAGGAGCACCTAGAAGGCAATGTTTTCCAGCTGTGTGGATCACCCTCAACACCTCCGGAGGCATTCATCTTGGGCAATGCCATGTGGATATCCCAAACCCCTCCAAGCACTTATCCAAGAAGGCATCAACCACCCCATTCTCCCATGTCATTAAGTAAGGAGAATCAACATGCAGATGCCATTTTCTGGGCCGAGGGCTAATAACTTCCTCGAGCAATGCGCGAAAGGCAAGGTGGTTGTGTTCAAACAGGATAAGGGGAACATGGCACTAAACATTGGTGCTACATTACCCGCACCACCCTGCAGCCTGACAATCTTCCCCAAAGACTATGTACCACCCTTATTGGAGATGAGGTCAAATTCATGAAGATGCGGGGCATGAAGGGATGGTTTTTGATTGGCATATATTGGGTTGGCACCGCCGTCCAATTTTGAGAAGTGGCAGAAGGAGGCCGACCTGGAAGAAGTTAGCATTGGGTGCAGCCAAAATTGTCTCTTGGTTGGCCAGCTAAATGCACCCAAACCATCAAGGCATGTCAGTGTTTCCAAAGATGGCCCTGGTCCTGTTTGTCCTAGGGATGGTGGTTGTCCCCTAATTCCTCCATCATCCCCTCCAGCAGTGGCAATGATGGAGTGTGCTGGAGAGCAGGTGGTGGCAGATAATGTGCCTAGAGGAGAAGCTCCTGCGACCCCCCCAAAACCATATGGCAGCAGAATACAATGAGCAGTGCTGACTGCCATCCAGGACATAGCTGAAAATGGCAAAAGACAATCTCACTGGACCTTAAAGGGAACCTGTTACTCGCCCATGGCCTATTAAGCTAAAAGAGCCACTTTCAGCAGCGCATAGGCTGCATTTAGTGAAGGTGGCTCTTATGTCTATACCCCCAGGGACACTGAAATAATGACTTTGGAAGTTATTAGTTTAGGTCTGGGAGGTATACTCTCCTCCCTGGACCTAAACGCCTGCCTGCGGCTACCCCCACCTTCTGTGCTGTCCAGGACCCATCTCCTGTGTACCTTCGGAGTGGCAGTGTTAGTGCCTGAGCGATCGCTCAGCTTTCGGGCTTCTCCATCAGCTATTCCGAGAGCTTAGGTCACATGATACACGCAGCCCAGATCCTGCCCTATGGTGTGTTATGCTGCATGCAGACTGCGGGGTTGGGAGTCTGGTGAGGGAAAACACCTCACCAGGCTCCCAGCCCCGCAGTCTGCATGCAGCATAAGCCCACACAGGGCGGGATCTGTGGCTATGTGTATCACGTGACCTCAGCTCTCGGAATAGTTGACAGAGAAGCTCAGAAGGAGGGGTGAACAGCAGGCAGGCATTTGGGTCCAGGGAGGAGAGTATACTTCCTGGACCTACACTAATAACTTACAAAGTCATTATTTCAGTGTCCCTGGGGGGTATAGACATAATAACCACCTTCACTAAATGCAACCGAAGTGTTGCTGAAGGTGGCTCTTTTAGCATCTGAAGGCAATTTTCTATGTTGTGAAGATACCAGATGTGCAGCATCTGAAACAACGGATACTGGAAGCCTGCGCTAGCATTTCTTTTGCGGATTTGCTATCAGTGTGCCAAAAGTGGGAGAAGAGGGTTGCATTGACAATTCATCACAATGGGCAGCACTTTGAGCACATTTTATAAGTGGTCATAAACTTGTAAATAACTCATGAAATAATAAAGGTACATTAAAACCAAGTACACCATTGTTTTTCTCATGATATTCTCAATAGGTTTGATGTATCACATGACCCTCTTCCCATTGAAAAAAATGAAGTTGGATCCAAAATGGCCAACTTTAAAATGGCCACTATGATCACCACCCATCTGGGAAAGTTTTCCCCCTTCCATGTACTAATGTGCCACAAACAGGAAGTTGATATCATCAACATTTCTGGACTCCACCGCTATAACTACCTCATACCCATCCTCGATCTTCTGTGACGTCTGTGTTGAAATCAGTTCCATTGATTGTGGACAAAGTGTCCTTAGGACTTGAATCCTGAAACCGTGTTGATAATCTGTGCCTGGCATACATTTGGATGAGAAAGGATGACACAGTTGTGCTATGCTGTTTGGTCTTCGTGTGCTGTCTGCAGGGTTGGGAAATTAAGGTGTTCAATCAGTTATTTCTTTTTGCCCTTCATCTCCTGTCCCCAAGGAAGGCATGGGAGTCAAGGACTTTTTCTCCTTCCAGGCAGAAAATTGTAGAAGGGGTTATACAGAAGCTAATTATTCTGCCCAATCTGGAACCTGTCCCGATATCCCTGTTGGGAAGATATACTCTCTTGTATCTGGGGCTGAACCATCAAGCAGATGCAATTGATACTTGACCAGGATGGTATTGGCATCTGCAGAGGAGATTGGTTTTCTCTCATGGAATCCTGAAAAGAACTCTCATGAGATTTCTAGAGTTATTAACCTCCATAGCGTACTAACTCTGGTGTTTTAATATAGGGACAGACAGTTTTTTTTTCCAACCTGGACACCATGCGGTCCCTTCCACAGTAACAAGACAAACATTCTCTTGGTGGAAACCTCTGCAGGGATAGAGGGACCAGCTGAATAATACTGGTGGTGGTCGCCTCAGGAACAGATAGGCAAGCGCACTCAAAAATGTTACTATTGTAAGGTCCTGTACGGAGTTTCTCCTACCCTCCGATATAAGAGATTATGAGCTATCTAAGGGGGCTAAAGTCTTCTACCTTTCACTGAATCCATGAGCGGTCAAATAGTGAAGGTTCACACTGATAACATTCACTATGTTTGTTACATAAACAAACAAAAAGCGGGATGAAACCTCTCCTCTCATGTCAGTGGTAACTGAGTTTCTTTCAGTGAGCAAAGTCAAAGGTAACCAACTTATTGACCGGGAGTTTGGACACTGAATCCAGGAGAGTTCAGATGGATTATACTGATGTGGGACTCTCTAAAGATCAACCTGATGGTGACAAGAGAGAAATGCAGAACAGTGAACTGTTTTTCCTTATAGACAGACAACCCTATTGTGAGAGTCGCCATGTCATGTCCATTACATGCAGCTTCAAGCTAGCAAATATTTATCTGCCAACTTCCATGATACCAAGGGTATGGATGAAGTCTAGGCAGGATTAGGTGTCCATCATAAACATCCTTCTATTCTAGTCCAAGAGTGATGAATGCGCTCTCCCCCAAATGAGATTCAGTCTAGGACTGGGCATCGTCTACTGAGCTAGATGTGGCAAAGGGGACAAGTAGTAGACAAGGGAATCTGCCTCAGAGCAAGAAGTCACCGACTCTAAGAGTGCATGAGCCTGGGTCAGTTCTGAAAAGTTCCCATCCGACAGAATCCAATTCTAGGACCAGTTCGGCATCAGTGTCCTTACGGATGAGGTAAACACACTCTCTCATGAATGAGTCTCAGTCTAAGACTGTGCGTTCACATCCGGGGGTACATGTGCAAAAACGACAATTGGCTGAGCCAGCTCTACCTTACTCTAGGAATGAAGCAACCAACAGGGTCTATGGGCATATAAGAAGGATTTGTGTCAGAGCCTGAGAACTCAGTATGACTTTTGGATGATGATCACTAGGGATGGGCGAATCTACTCGCTAGGACTCGTTACTCGGCGAGTAGTAAGGGACTCGCAGGACTCGGTACTCTGCGAGTTTCCCAGTGATTACTCGCACGAGTCCAATGCAAATCAATATCAATCCTAGTTTTGTCAGAAACGCTGACAAAACTAGGATTGCCATTGTTTGCATTAGACTCGGCTACTGTGCCAGTGATAGCAGGGAAACTCGCAAAGTAACTGCTGTTACATTGCGAGCCGAGTCCAGCTGTCTTCTCTGTGTGCAGGCTGCCAGCTCCAGGGTCCTAGAGCCCGCCTGCTCACAGACATGATGTAGCAGTGCTGAGATTGTTCTCAGTCTGCTCATTCCCTGTGCATAGACATCTATCTATGCACAGGGATGTAGCAGAGAGGACATCGCGTTTTGGACTACGTCGGACGGAAGAGGATTTTTTTAATTAAAGATGGAGTCCCTAATGGCTTTTTTTTTTATTTCAAATAAAATTTTTTCTCTGTGTTGTGTTTTTTTAACCCTTTATTGGAGATTCTTAGTGGCTGGGTCAAACGTGGCCTGACATTAAGAATCTCGGGCTTAATACCAGCTTGTATAACAAAGCTGGTATTAACCCCTTTATTACCCAGCGTGCTACCGCCACCAGGGCCGCTGGAAGAGCGGGGTTCAGCGCCAGAGGATGGTGCTTCAATGAACGCGCCATCTTCTGGGGCGGCTGCGGGCTGCAATTTGCAGCGGGGGGTGCCCAGAAAGCTTGGGCATCCCTGCGCTGCGGATTCCAGCCCCCAGCTGCTTAGCTGTACCTGGCTAGACATAGAAATTGCGCGGAGCCCCACGGATTTTTTTTTATGAGTCTCAGAGTCTCAGAGTCTCAGAGTCTCATGAAATAATTTAAAAAAAATGCGTGGGGCTCCGTGCAATTTCTATTTCTAGCCAGGTACAGCTAAGCAGCTGGGGGCTGGAATCTGCAGCGCAGGGATGCCCAAGCTTTCTGGGCACCCCCCGCTGCAAATTGCAGTCCGCAGCCGCCCCAGAAGATGGCGCGTTCATTGAAGCGCCATCCTCTGGCGCTGAACCCCGCTCTTCCAGCGGCCCTGGTAGCGATGGCACGCTGGGTAATAAAGAGGTTAGGGCCAGCTTTGTATTATCAGCTGGCCCTAAGCCCGAAATTTATGGCGGTCACGCCAATATTAGACATGACCGCCATGAATTTCTATTAAATTGTTTTAAAAAAAACACAACACAAAGAAATTTTTTTATTAGAAATAAAAAAAAAGCCATTAGGGACTCCATCTTTAATTAAAAAAATCCTCTTCCGTCCGACGCAGTCCAAAACGCGATGTCCTCTCTGCTACATCCCCTGTGCATATATATAGATGTCTATGCACAGGGAATGAGCAGACTGAGAACAATCTCAGCTCTGCTACATCATCTCTGTGCACAGACATTCATGTCTGTACACAGGAATGAGCAGACTGAGAACAATCTCAGCTCTGCTACATCAGGCAGCAGGGGGGCTCTAGGACCCTGGAGCTGGCAGCCAGCACTGAGCAGACAGGACTCTTATCTGTGCGAGTTTCCCAGCGATTACAGTTGCAAAGTAAATGACAAAACTAGGATTGCTTCAGGCTGAAGCTTCCGAGACACAACTACTCGCTATTACTCGCTTCCCCATTCATTAACATTGGACTCGCTAGACTCGCAACGAGTAGCGAGTCCTGTGCTCGGACTCGCTAGAGTCAAGCGATTCCGAGTAATTTAGGATTCGCCCATCACTAATGATCACCCTTGCTGAGAACCAAGGGTTTTTTCCAAACAAGGTGCTGGTTACGCAAGCTCACTCTAGGAGTTAAGCAACCAACAGGTCCTACGCACATACAAGGAGGGACCACCCTTACTGAGAAGCACAGGTTTTTCGAACAGGGTGCTGGTTACACTAGCTCATTGGAGGAGTGAAGCAACCAACAGGTCCTACGAATATATATATAGAGGATCCATGTCAGCATATAAAGAGAACCTGTGTCAGAGTTTGGGAACTCAGATTGAGGCTGCGTTCACACATAGCGTATTTTGTTGCGCTTTTTTGCGCGCGTTCTTTGTGCCGCGTTTTTCAGCCGCGCAAAAAAGCGCAACAAAATACGCAGGGGCTTTCACACACTGCGCTTTCTTAACCCCAGAAAGCGCAGTGATGTCACAGAGGGGAGGAAGAATCCTGCTTCCTCCTCCCCTCTGTGACATCTGTGACCGCCACATTAGATTTTGCAGTGTATTAATATACACTGCGAAATCTAAATTAAAGAAAGGCAAATGTATGAAAAATAAAAAAGAATGAATATTTTACCTGTCCGACGCCTTTTCCCGCTGTCCGGTGTTTGGTGCCAGGAGATCTGTCTCCTGCCAGGATCTGCGGTGACGTCAGAGGGGCGTTCCCGGCGCTGATTGGGCACTCGCGGTGATGTGATACATATCACATGACTGCGAGCAGCCAATCAGCGCCGGGAACGCCCCTCTGATGTCAGCACAGGTCTTGGCAGGAGACAGATCTCCTGACACCGAACACCGGACAGCGGGAAAAGGCATCGGAGAGGTAAAGTATTCATTCTTTTTTATTTTTCATACACTTGCCTTTCTTTATTTTAGATTTCACAGTGTATATTACTACACTGTGAAATCTAATGGGCGGTCACAGATGTCACATAGGGGAGGAGGAAGCAGGATTCTTCATCCCCTCTGTGACATCACAGGGAGAAAACGCAGGAGCAGCTGCATAAAGAATTGACATCTCAATTCTTTACGCAGCTGCGTTTTCTCCCATAAACGCACTGCGTATTTTTGCGCAATGTCTGCACTGCAAAGTGAATTTCACATTCACTTTGCTGGCAGACAAAAGGAGCATTGCGTATTTTGAAAAAGCGCGCGTAAAAAAGCGCGGCAAAATACGCAATGTGTGAACACAGCCTGACATTGACTGCCCTTACTGAAAACCAAGGGATTTTTCAAACAGGGTGTTGGTTGCGCCAGCTCACTCTAGGAATGAACCAACCAACAGGACCTAGTGTCACGCTTCCGGGGGAGGCGCCCTAGAGTGGATCCACTGGGCCGTGGTACCGAACTCCCCTGGGTGAGCTGATCCTAGTTTACCCAACCCCTATACAGGGATTGTCAGGGGGAAAGCCCAGGGGGTCTAAGTACCACAGCAGCTAGTACCAGGAGGGCGGCTCGTAAGGTTAGCCTATACTAAGGCACAGCTAAGGATTCCGGGATAACAAGGTACAAAGCTAGGAGAACGGGAATGGTACTACCGGGGCAGAGCACAGCAAGGGTTCCAGGAAGCAGAGTGCAAGGAAGGCCAGACCAACAGCTAGCAAAGCAGAAGCTCAACTAACACAATAATCAGGCACCTCCCATCAGAGGGGGTGGCCTGATATACCTTAGGAAGAGCAGCTATTGGTCAAAGGAGTGTCAGGTTGGACCGTGCCGGCCCCTAGAGTCACAGGGGAGGAGTGCACCCGCTGATTGGTCACATGAATATGACCATTGTAATGTGCTCATGTGTGAGCCCGGTGGTCAGCTGACAGGAAGGGAACCCGGCGACGGCTCTGAGATACAGCACGCCTGGACGCCGGGTGCCCGGTCGGCAAAGGTGCAGGAGATGCCGACCCGGGAGAGGTGAGCTGAGAAGCGGTGCCAGGGGGCCTAAGACCTATGCACATACAAAGAGAATCTTTCTTTCTTGGTGCATTGAGATCTATCAACACTGAACAGCCTTCCATCCCACAGATCTTGGAGTTCCTAAAGAGTGATTTTGACAGAGGACCTAAGCCTAATCAAATCAGAGTTACAGAGTCATAGGATAAAAAGGATTATCTGAAGTCCATTTCTGGATTCAAACCTTTAATCTCTAGGACTGGTTACCCGGTGGGTCTCGGCTTAGTACTTAGACCCTTAGTACTCCTAACCCTTAAGATGGTACTCTTCTTAGCTGTCACCTCATCAAGAAGGATGAGCAAGCTACAGGCTTTGTCTTCTAAAGCAGTGGTCCCCAACCTTTTTTACATCGGGGATCGGCTTCATGCAAGACCATTTTTCCGTGGCCCCTATTATCCTCTTCCATCCCCCACCATCTCCAACACACACACACACACACACACACATACCAGCAATCACCGCCCCCGTTGCACCTACAGCATTACATCGCCTCTTCTCTTCCACAGCTGTATGCATAGATGTATGGGAGAAGCTCTGGGCCCATCACAGTGCAGCAGACGGGCCAATAACAATGCAACAGCCAGTAGCCAATCAGGGCCTGGCTGCTGCACCGTGATTGGCCCGGCTTCTGCACTGTGATGGGAAGAGAGCTTCTCCCATACATCTATGCATACAGCTGAGAAAAAGAGCTGAGACAACGTAATGCTGCAGGGGCGGGGGGTGGTGACATCACCCCGGGAGGCGGGCCACATCCACCGCTCTGAGCCGCCACAGAGCTCAGCACACTATGTGTAGCGCTGGTCTGCGTCGGTGCAGACCGGTACACGGACCCCTGCGGTCCGGTCCCGGTCCATGGCCCGGTGGTTGGGGACCCCTGTTGTAAATCACCCTACACCATATTTACACAGGATAGGGTCAAGCTAAGGCTTCTTTCCCCCCTTCAGACCGAAATACCCATCATCAGGAAATCTGGATTAGATGATCTCTCTTCAGGTTTATGTCCCTAAAGCAACATCATGTCAGGAAGAGGATCTCTACACTCTTGACATTTTAAATGTCTAGGAGTCTCTCTTGTGAGGACTCGGAACTTCAGAGAGAGAAAACCAACTAGTACTTCATGCGGGGAAGTTTCAACGGAAGAAAGCCTCAAAATCTTCTGGTCAAGATGCATTTGTGATTTCATTAAGCTATGACAATGGCAACATTCCATCGCTCCTCTTCACTTCTGCTCTGTCTGCTAGGGCAATTTTCAACAACCTGAGCAGAAGGAGATTGTGTGTATGGACCATAGATGCAGCAAAAAATAAGAGGGTGGGGGACAAGAGGCGCAATAGTGCCCTATCACTAGTGACACTAGAAAGAGTGATGCTGAGGAGCCACTCACCTGATTCAGTTGTGGACCCCACAACTGGTTTGAAGGCATTTTGAGAAGAATCTCTCAGCTGCTGCAGGACCTCCACCAACTACTGACCAGTAGTGAAATTCAAGGAGATGATGGGAGTACAGGTGTGCCACGGTCCACGCTGCTCCAATGTAAAAACTCACCCAAAGAGTCACAAAGTCATCAGTAGGTTTTATCTTTTTAATCCTCCTTCCTCCTACGCGTTTCGGTGCCCCACCTGGCACCTTCCTCAGCGATCCCTGAGGAAGGTGCCAGGTGGGGCGCCGAAACGCGTAGGAGGAAGGATGATTAAAAAAATAAAACCTACTGATGACTTTGTGACTCTTTGGGTGAGTTTTTACATTGGAGCAGCGCGGACCGTGGCACACCTGTACTCCCATCATCTCCTATGGACCATAGATGTCGCTCAGCTACATGGTCCACGCTGATAACTTTCTTTAAATACTTCAGTTGAAGCATCGTCTGCTTCTTCTACTACTTTTGCCAAATCTTTCGAGACTTCTCAAACTCTCCAAAATAAATACGTGCTATATTCCATATTGTGCTTCCGTGGACGAAAGGGAAGATTTGATTATTATGTCAATCTGTTTTCCCCTAGTCCAACAGTACACAAAGCTCCCACCCTGAAATGCTATGTGTTCTGTTATTACGGTAGTGACGTGTTATTCAACTGGTGATCTCAGTGAGGCTCCCCCCTTTATGCCGGGGAGAGGCATGGGGAAGGTGAGTCGGTCGACAGGGAGGGGGGGTACTCAGATACCGGGACTGATGGTCACTTTGATGGGGGATCATGGCTGGTCGGTTCCTGGTTCCATGCCCTGGACCCTCAGTGTGGGGATGGTGGGGAGGATGATTATGATGGATGGGGGAAAACAGTAACGTGACACCACCTGTGGTACCTGGTAACGTGGATACCAGTGCTGCGGCCGGCCGCTAAGGTGATGGAGTAGTACAGCTCCCCACAGGTGGAGTTTTACATCAGGTCCTCACCTTTTTGATGCTGTAGGAGCCCTCTGGGCAGCAGAGCAAATGAGTACAGACACCAGATCAGCTCAAGTAGTTCTTTACTGTCTCCAGATGAAAAACAGGTACACAGTACAGTCTGGTTTACCGGGGACATAGCCACAGATTTGAGATAACTTAGTTGAGTCTGTCGGTGGTACCCTCTCACATCTTTCGGGGAATGTGTTCCTCTTTACCCTGATTAACCACTATGAAGAGCTCCTTCACCAGTCCCCTGGTCTGTTACTATTAGGTACGGTCGGTACCTTACCGGTATGGATGGGAGCGACAACGAGCTAATCCTCCTGCCACTGGAATTTGGTCCTTTCCCTAATGTGTCCTGGACCTTTTTGAAACTGAGGAAGAGGTACAGTCTGTGGAGCTAAGGCTCCCTTCTGTCGGTCCTACAACCTGTCGGATCACAGTCAGGGATAGACCTCTGACTGCCTCGGCTCTGGTATGCCGGTGTTGACCCCGGACTCCCCAGGCAAGTCCAACCGGTCCTGGATTGTCCCCTCTGTTGCTGGGTCATCCCTCTCCAAGGAGGTGCCCTCCTGTCATGAACGCTGTCAGGCACGTCTTCTCTGGCTGCCTTCCCAGCACTGTCTGACTAGAAC
Source organism: Allobates femoralis (assembly GCA_033576535.1). Lineage (NCBI taxonomy): Eukaryota > Metazoa > Chordata > Amphibia > Anura > Aromobatidae > Allobates > Allobates femoralis. The sequence goes on from JARQOC010000005.1 coordinate 290,472,140, forward strand.
TCACTCAACTGTCACTCAAGTCTCCTGCTCTACTCTAGGCTCCACCCCCTGGACCTACTGAATATATGGTCCCTACGCTAAGGTGGGCTAGTGTATGGGTGCTTAGGATAGACTCTGTATTGAAACCCTGTGTCCATGGCTACGGAGGCACTATACCTTCTGTTTGGGGTACAGTACTTCCCTGTGACGCCTTCCCATAGGGGCGCCACACAGGAACCTGCAAATCCTATTAATAGTTCCACATTGTCCCGCAGGTGCACAGGGGCATGGTAACCCCATTTTGTGCTGCTTTTGGACTAGGAGAAAATTATTAACATAATAATCAAATCCTCTTTTGTTTTGTATATTTATCTATCTATCCATCTTAGTTGAGCGATGCACCAGTCAGTGATAACTGTAATTTTTTATCAGGTAATATTAAACATATTTTGTTCTAGTGACATCTATTTGTACAATGTGAATACAGGTTTTGTGTGCAGCTTAAATTAGGCTTTCACATAATACTGTCACTGTGCACTTATTGATCTTAAATTTCTACTTGCAAGGTTTTATGAATAAAGATTTGCTGCTTGGAAAAAGCTGTGACAGAGTCCACATAAAAATTACAATTCTAAAGTAAGATTGTAGCATAGTTGTGGCTATTAGCAATCTGTAAATCTTTCAAAACTGTCATACATTTCAAAGATCCTTTTAAAATTGATTGCATATGTACTGTACAGAGGATGGGAACATTTTGATGAAAGATGTGCTTAGCTTTCCATGCCTGGGCAAAGGAAGTCAGGCACGAAAGCTTTAAGGTTGTCGCCTTCTCATTTCTCTGCATAATGCAAAAAATAATGAGAATTGCATAAAAATGTGTGTGCATTAGCATTCAAATATTAGCTGTACGATAAGCTATGCATGATGTTCCCTTATTATCTCAGGCTCTATAGAAAAGTATGCTTGCATACTGAGTATATTTATTAGCAAAGAGAAAGTGTGCTGGACACTGCTCGTTACTTGATCAAGCACAGGAGTGCTTGACACGTAATAGATCGAGTATCTGGGTACTCGTGTGCCATTGCCTGCCCTTCATATTTCACAACTGATTTTCAGCAAATACACATGTTAGAATTGCCTGCTACTCATGGTAATTCTGGTAGCAATATTGATTACTGGCATTACTGTGATTAGGAAGCCGCATAGTAGCATCAGGTCTTTATAAAAGCTGGTGATGCCATGCTCCATGCACTGTACCAGCAAATAATATAGGGAGAGTTTCTGCTGAAGGGATAGTGTGTTATCCCATCATAGATTCAAAATTTCTGCTCTTAGCTGCTATTAGTTTAGGGTTACCTGGTGGAGTAGGGATAGATGGTGTATTAGAGACATTTAGGCAGGGTTCATGTCGTTACAGTACCTGCCAGTGCAACATTAACCCAAGAGTCCACTTGAGGGCTAATTCCAGTAGATTCAGAGTACATATTAATATCAGTTTTAGCTGTAATTAGTGTAGGGTTAGCTGATGGAGTAGAAATAAATAGTGTATTAGAGGCATTTAGGCAAGGTTTATTACATTACAGCACCTGCTGGTGAAACATTAAACCATGCTGGTGCAACATTAAACCAACAGAACTTTTGAGGCCTAACTACAACAGATTCTAGTCTGTAATAGTGCTGTTAGCTGTAATTAGTGTAGGTTTAACTGGATGAGTAGGGATAGATAGTGTATTTGAGACATTTAGACAGGATTTATTGCGTTACAGTACTTGCGGATGCAACACAAAACCAGCAGTCCTTTTCAGGGCTAATTTCAATAGGTTCTAATCTATCATGATACTGCTGTTAGCTGTAATTAGAGTAGAGAGAGCTTCTGAAGAAGGGAAACCGTATTGGCGGAATCTAGTTAGGGATTAATTCATTATTATTATAGTGCCATTTATTCCATAGCGCTTTACATGTGGAAAGGGCATACATAGACAAGTACAAATACAGGAACAACATAAGGCACACAAGGTACAGAAGGAGAGAAATCCCAGCCCTTACAGTCTACAAGGGATGGGTGAGGATAGACTAGGAGGGGGTAGAGCTAGTCTTGCGGTGGTTCAGTAGATTGAAGATCACTGCAGGTTGTAGGTTTGTCAGAAGAGGTGGGTCTTGTAGGAGTTGTTCCATTCTCCGATCCCTACCTTCAGGGTCTGTCGTTGTTATTGTGTCCCCGGTATTTCCTTGTTTGTGGTGGTGCTTATTGGGTTTCCCTGATGTCAGTAGGAGCCCAGGTAGTCATAGCTGACATTTTAACTGACCCACACAATTTTTTTTAGTCCTATTGGCTCAGGCTGAAGCGTTTGCACTTCTGATCCAGACCCTCATAAATGGGGTTACAGGTCTGTGGTCAGAGATGGTTCAGCAGCTTTAGCAAATAGCTGGGTTCTTGGTGTCAGCCCATGTGCAGGCTTAACTGGAACCCAAGTTATCTCTACCTGACAGGTTTTTTGGAAGAAGAGATAAATTCATGGTTTTCAGGAAAGCCAGTAAATTATATTTCAGGCTGCACACTGGTTCCTTAGAGAGTGAGGAACAGCGAGTGGGGATTATAGTCTTCCTTCATAAGGGGGTCCCCAGTCCTGGACCTTCTCTCTGTCGACCTCCATCTTTGCAGTCAGTGGATGAGTTTTTTGAGGGCTTCAGCCCTGATGTATGGTGTTCCTGATGACGTCTCCCTTGCTGAGTCTAAACTCCATAAACGCAAGTGGTGGGTGCGGCCGGCTGAAGAAAACCACTTGGCAATCTAAAGATGGGCCTCTGACACTCAGTGGAATGACACCGCCCTTAGGAGTCATTTTTGTCAAGGTCTGTCAGCTAGGGTTCAAGATTTTCTGGTCTAATATGCTACTCCAAAGTTGTTGGAGGCCACCATGGCCTTTGTTATCATCGTGGATAGATGCCCCAGGGAATGATCTAAACTGACCCTGGCCCCTGTTGTCCTCCCTAGGGAGAAAGGTTCCACAGGTGAAGGTTGACAAACTCATGCAGTTGGAGGGGCACGAACATTGATGATTTGGTTTGTGATCGGGAAATCCAAGCAATTTACTAATAAAAGCACTGAACGCAGCTTTGTTCAGGTGAAAAGTTTGACATTTTTTTCTTTTGTTCCAATAATTTTTATTGAGGTTATGCAAAGCAAATACAATGGCATAAACATAGACAAGAATACATAAACAAGAAAGCAAAACAGCCAAGGGAAGTAGAGGGGGAGGGGAGGGTTTGGATGAGACAAGGACCACCAGGGACCTAAATGCAGATACCACATACATTGTGAACAATGGCAGAAATAGCAACGTGAATAACTCCGTGAACAGCCAGCATCAAGAGTCTAAGTCTCACACAATCGGAACTGCAGACGGGTGGGCCGCCCTTCGTGCCCAGTCGTCTATCACCCTGTTTCTGGTGGCATTATCTAAAGCTAGGTGGTATTCATTGTGGAATATCACATTCAGAAAATCCGTGACCTCTGCAATAGAAGGGGGAGCGTCCGTCCTCCATTTAGCTGCGATGCTCAACCTTGCAGGAGTTAAAACATTAGAAATCAGCGTTCTGGAGTCCCTGGGAAAGAGATGGATCCCTACATGTAAGATAGCCAGCTGCGGCGACACCTGGACACGCATGCCCGTTACCGACCCCATCAAGCCAGAGATGACTGCCCAAAAGGGGGCCAGTCTGGGGCAGGACCACCACATGTGGGCCAGTGTACCTCTTTCTCCACAGCCCCTCCAGCATAGAGGGGATCGATCCTGGGAGAAGCGCGCCAGGGTCACCAGAGGTTAATAACCCCTCATATGAATTTTCTTCAGGGTTTCCAGGTGATTAACACACCTGGAAGCTGCCTGTAAGACCCTCAGTCCCCTATACCAGTCTTCCTCCGGGGCCGTGAACCCCAGGTCTTCCTCCCATCTCCTCATGTAGCTTGGTTTATTGAGGAACAAGGCTGCAGTCAAATGTCTATACACTCCCGACAGAGCTTTTTGTTTAGTGGGGGAAAATGGGAGACCTCAGGGGGAGGGCGGGCCCCCCACGTCAATCCAAGAGAGCTAAAGAAATGTGAGATCTGCGCATATTGGTAGAAAGTCCTCTCTATACCCGGAAATCTCGCACAAAGGCTCGAAAAGGGGCTGAGACAACCCGACTCAAGGAGGTCCGCACAGTTGTGGATCCCTGCCCGCATCCAAGGACCAATGTTCAGGAAGGGGATATGAAAAGGCAAAGCCTTAATGTCTATATCCTTAGGAGATAATGAGATCTGCTTCCCCACCTCTTCCCTCCACGTTCGCAAGAGTGACACCATCGTGGGGAGCTGCAGGGACACTCTTGTAGGGGCCAAGCACTCCGCCTCCAAAAGATGGCGCAGAGAACCAGTCCCAAGGAGAGCGGACTCGAGACCCACCCAGCCCCCAGTGCCCCTCGCCATCCACCAAAGCTTGGCCTCTTGAAGCAGTGTAGCTCTGTAGTATGCCGACAAATTAGGAACTCCCATTCCCCCTTGACTGTAAGGCAGATACATGATATTCCCTGATACTCTGGCTCTTCGGCCTGCCCAGATGTATGCATGCACTGCTCGTTGCAAGCGCGTTGTAGGTTGGAGGGAATAGACAGAGGCAGATTGCGAAAGAGATATAGAACTTTCGGGAGGAGGAACATTTTAAAAGCATGAATGCGCGCCACCCACGACAGGGCTGGCAGGGGGTGAGTGTTTGTTTCTCTGCGCAGGGAGGCCAGGAAGGCATCCACATTAACTGACACTATCCGGTGAGTGTTTGTTAGGGTGATCCCGAGGTACGGAACACCCTCCTCCCTCCAAACGAAGGGAAACTTCCGACGCAGTCTGGCAGCAAGCGGGCCCGGGACACCGATGGGGAAAATCAACGATTTAGTCGCGTTCAATTTATAATATGATAATTTGGTGAACAGGTCCAGGGCGTCCATCACCGCCGACAGGGAGGTCTCTAAGTCAGTGCAAGCTATAATAATATCATCGGCGTAGAGCCCGATTTTATGGGATATCTCACCGACAGAAAACCCAGTTATAGCCGGGTTTGATCTAATAGATTCCGCCAGCGGTTCGATTATCAAGGAAAAAATAATAGGAGACAGGGGACAACCCTGGCAGGTACCGTTGGTCAGAGAAAAGGCCGAGGAGAGAAATCCAGAGGAGAGCACTCTGGCATTCGGGTTGGAGTACAAGGCCAAAATGGCCGAGAGAACAGGGCCCCGAAACCCAAATTTCTCTAGGACAGAGGCCAGGTATCCCCAGTGCACCGTATCAAACTCCTTCTCAGCGTCAAGTGACAAGAGGGCACTGGGGACCCCAGCCCTTTCAGCCACACTAATCAAATCAATAAAGCGCCTCGTGCCGTCCTTCGTCTGCCTCCCGCTCACAAAGCCCACCTGATCCACATGCAGCAGTGACGGGGTGACTCTCTGGAGTCGGCATGCCAGGAGTATTGAGAACACCTTCACGTCGCAGTTGAGCAGTGAAATCGGACGGTAGCTACCAGGGTCGTCCGGGGGTTTCCCCTGCTTTGGAATAGTGACAATAGTCGCCGCGAGGGCACAGGGGGAGATGTTACCCGCTCCCTGCCAGAATTTGCACGCCCTCGTGAGGAAGGGAGCCAACAAGCGGGCGAATGTACGGTAATAATCGTTGGGGAGATCGTCTGGGCCCGGGGCGGAGTGGCGTTTAGTGGAAGAGATAACCCGCAAGATTTCAGCGTCCGTTATAGGGGAGTTCAGGTCATCCAGTTGCTCCGGCGACAAGCGGGAAAGCCGCAAGTCGCCCAGGAACCTCTGGAAGTCCTCCGGGGTCGGGGCCGGTGCCGAAGGGTCATCTTTAATGTTATAGAGTTGAGAGTAGTAGTGTGCGAAAGCATCTACGATCTCGATGGGGTTAGAGCGAAGCACACCGGAGAGGTCTTTCAAGGCCGAGATAGAGGATATAAGCTCCCTTTTCTTAATGCGCTTGGCCAGAAGGGCTCCGGCCCATCTCCTGCGGAGTAGAAGGACAGCCTGGACCTGCGGAGGCATTTCTCATGCAGCGACAGCAGAAATGCCTGCAACTGTGTCCTAACAGCAAACAGCTGCTGACTCACTCCGGGAGAGGGGGTCGTTTTGTGGATCTCCTCCAGGTCTTGGAGGCGGGCCAAGAGTTCCTCTCTGCGCCTTTCTCTTTCACTTTTGAGACAAGAGGCCTGTTGGATAAACGGTCCTCTAACATACGCCTTATGGGCCAGCCACATCGTCTCGTCAGAGACCTCCCCATTATCATTATGGAGAAAATAGTCAGAGAGCACACGCTCTATGTCTGTAACTATCTGCTGATGTGATAAGAGGTCTGGGTTGAGCCTCCAGGAGTAGGGTGCCTGAGGTCTGCCCGCCAGGGACAGGGACAGGGAGGTAGGAGCGTGGTCGGACCATGTAATGAGTCCCACATCCGCTTTGGTACAGACAGGCAGGGTCCCACTATCCACCAAGAAAAAATCAATGCGCGATTAGGACCTATGCCTGTTAGAGTAGAATGTATAGTCCCGCTCCCGGTGTGCAGGTACCTCCAGATGTCATGCAGGTGTAGAGACCTGCGTAGGCGACCCAATTCCCCCCTGGAAACAGCCCGACCTGCCGAGGAATCTGAGTGGCGGGACATTACAGCATTAAAATCATCAGCCATTACCAGCATACCCCTAGAATGTTTCTCTACCAGTTTCATAAGAGAGCGGAAAAACTTGATCTGAAAAGCATTTGGCGTGTATAGGGTCACTAGAGTAAACAGCATGTCATACATTTTAGATACGAGGATTAGAAACCTTCCAGCAGGATCTGCCACAGATTCCAGAAACTGAAAAGGAATCAATGATCTAATAAAGATCCCCACCCCCACCTTCTTCCCATCGCTGTTAGCGGGCTTCAGACCAGAAGAGAGAACGTTTCACAGGAGAGTTCAGACCGTTCACGTTCATTGAAAATAGTTTAAGGCTCATGGTGGATTGTAGGGGGAGCCTAGATAGTCTCGAATCTCACCAGGGAAAAGTCCAGGACCGGAAGAGGGAGACCCAAGGGGTCAAGACAGGGAGTAATAACAAAACATCCATGTAAACTGTAGGGGCAGACCGGAGTCTGCTGTGGGGGAGGCAGAGGCCCCGCGGACGAGCACCCGGGGGCCCCCATCTCGCCAGGGCAACCAACAGGATAACAGTACTCACGAAACCCAACAGGGCGGGGTGCGACATCCCAGTCACGTATACGACTCAAGTGTCACATCATGTGTGAGCGAGCAGTATCCCACTCCGGATCATTCCTTTGCTCAGCCGGGGAAGCAGGTTTCCTCTTGGCCTGGGAATCAGTGGAACCAGCAAGACCCCAGGCTTTCAGAGCTTTATCCAGCAGCTTGGGGGAGGTGAAGATATGGCGATCCCCCTTGTACGCAAATCGGACTCGCACTGGAGTGCCCTAGCTGTACGGGATCCCGCAGCCCGCAGGGTCCTGCACATAGGACCGAATTCCTTCCGTTTCGCCAGAGTGCCCACAGAGAGGTCAGGGTAGGCTGACACGTTGGTTAAGGCGCTGGGCAGCTCCGGATTCCCTCGCAGGGCAAGCATGAGATCTTCTCTGAGTCTGACCAAGGGCAGGCACGCCAGGACATCTCTCGGCAGTGCAGGGTTTACATGGGATGGTTTGGGGATCCTGTGTATGCAATCCGGTTTCACCAGAGCAGGAGCAGTGCCAGGGAGGACATGCAGAATGAGGCTGGAGAGGAGATCAGGCAGTGCAGAATCAGCCACTTCCTTAGGAATCCCCCTCAGCTTAACGTTAGCCCTCCTGCTCCTGTCCTCCATCTCCAGAGTTTAGCCTGCTGAGCCTCAAACTTCCTCTCCATAGAATCGAAGCTGTCAGCCAGGGAATTGTGGGCTGAGGCAACCTGAGCCATCTTCTTCTCCAGATGGCCAGTACGCTCCCTAAGGTCTGCTACCTCCTTCTTACTATCTCCTAGTATATTTTGGAGATCTTCATGCATTGTCACCCTAAATGAGGATAGAAGTCTCTGCATAGTGCGCTCTCTAAGTGGTGCATCTATGCCTGCTGCATGCTCCTGCTCCCCCCTCCATTAGAACCTGAGGAGGGAGAGCAGGGCCTCTGCTCTGGTGCCATCTTAGCCTTAGAGGGAGGGGGCCCCTGTGGAAATAGTCAGTGACCCTGGGGGTACCTGGATGTAATTTCGAGCTCCGAGGCATCCTGGGGTTCCAGGGGTGTTGCACCGTTCTCTGGGATCGATTGCAGGCCGGGTGAGAAGTGCTGGGAGCCGCTGTAAGTCTGTGACCAGGGAGCCCTGAAGTTATGGAACTGCTTCCATTGAAGGTCGAAGCCACACCCCCCAAAAGTTTGAAATTTTAAAATGGCCCTACAGTTAGATGTTATTCACAGCCATTGGGTCTACAGGTTTGTTTTAACCTATACAATTTAGTGGAACATTAAAAGAAAGTTTTTAAGCTTCTTTTAGTTTGCCGGTGTTAGGACACCTGCAGGCTGTGAATTTTTGGAACAGTGCCAGGTGCAACAGTCGCTACTAAATCCAGGAACCTCAAATCTCCTTTAAACATCCCTTTAAGGGAGCTTTTAATTTTTCTTAATTTTTAAAAAAATTTTTTTTACATTTTTATTTTTTTTCTTCTTTAAAGAGCAAACCTTTAGTATTGTAGAGGGTCAGCAGCATGCATGGCCACCTCTTCTACACTTACCTGCTAGCAATTCAGATAAAAATACGTAGCATATGTCCATATACTTATACTTAACATACATGGTCTTATAGGTCAGTTCACAGTAATGAAACAGCATAATATGAATATTGCTTCTTGAAAATGTGTGATCACTTTATTTCATTTCATTCCATATGTTTAGAATACAGATTTTCAGCATGTGCACAAGTGTGTTATTATAGCATTCATTTTGGATCTGTCCGTGCATTGCTAACAAGTAGTGATGGGCGATCCCGCCGATGTTCAGGTACTGCGGACTCGCCTCGACTTTACAATAAGTCTGAGTTCGGGGCTGAACGTGACTCGAACCATCTTTAAAGTTATGGGATGGGGGCAGGGAGTTGTAAAATGAAGATAGTATAGTTATTAAACATTATCATTGTACATACCGGCATCTTGCCTTTCCGCTGACTTAAGTCTCTCTGCCACACCGCATCTACTTCCAGGGCGCTCATTAACTTCCAGGATATTCACTGCAATGGCTCCAACAGCAGTACATGTACTTTGCGCTCACTTTCCCTGACGAAGCTGCACCCCAGCAGCGATACGCTTGGGGCTTTGGTGCCCCCTGCTCCTGACAGCTCTTATCTCTCTTATGGTAATTCTTACCACACCAACACCATGGTAATCTCCAGTAAATGCAGGTCCTATGTAATTTCTGGGTCCCGGGTCATCTAACTTTAACAGGGCCATTACACCTAACTCGGTGTGGGTGATCTATTCACACTGCTTTGTGGCCCTATTGCTATAGGTATAACTCTTTGCCACCAATTACCTTGTGATTTATCCTCTTGCTATATTTTAGCGTGCTGCTAACCATTATAGGTGCATTACTACCACTAACAGCCTGCACTTATACGTTCGGCTTAACACCAACATATTCACTAAGGCTTCTTGTGCCCTACTTGTTCATATGTGATGTCACCAGTATCTGTTTTTTAGATCAATATTCTTGTGCCCTTGAGGTACTACTACCAGTTTTTCACTTGTCTATGGTCTCATACCCATAGCGTGTCCCATCAGCTTTCTTACAGGAATATTATATTGTGATATCATATACATTTATTATACGCATTGTTACCTGTTAGAATATGCTGTGTCATAGTGTATACAGTGTTGGCCAATAGTATTGACACCCCTGCAATTCTATCAGATAATATTCAGTTTCTTCCTGAAAATTATTGCAATCACAAATTCTTTGGTATTATTATCTTCATTTAATTTGTCTTCAATGAAAAAAACACAAAAAGAATTGTCCTAAAGGCAAATTGGATATAATTCCACACCAAACATAAAAAAGGGGGTGGACAAAAGTATTGGCACTGTTAAAAAAAAATCATGTGATGCTTCTCTAATTTGTGTAATTAACAGCACCTGTAACTTACCTGTGGCACCTAACAGGTGTTGGCAATAACTAAATCACACTTGCAGCCAGTTGACATGGATTAAAGTTGACTCAACCTCTGTCCTGTGTCCTTGTGTGTACCACATTGAGCATGGAGAAAAGAAAGAAGATCAAAGAACTGTCTGAGGACTTGAGAAACCAAATTGTGAGGAAGCATGAGCAATCTCAAGGCTACAAGTCCATCTCCAAAGACCTGAATGTTCCTATGTCTACCGTGCGCAGTGTCATCAAGAAGTTTAAAGCCCATGGCACTGTGGCTAACCTCCCTAGATGTGGACGGAAAAGAAAAATTGACAAAAGAATTCAATGCAAGATTGGGCGGATGGTAGATAAAGAACCTCGACTAACTCCAAGCAAGTTCAAGCTGCCCTGCAGTCCAAGGGTACAACAGTGTCAACCCGTACTATCCGTCGGCGTCTGAATGAAAAGGGACTGTATGGTAAGATACCCAGGAAGACCCCACTTCTAACCCCGAGACATAAAAAAGCCTGGAGTTTGCCAAAACTTACCTGAGAAAGCCTAAAAAGTTTTGGAAGAATGTTCTCTGGTCAGATGAGACAAAAGCAGAGCTTTTTGGGCAAAGGCATCAACATAGAGTTTAGAGGAGAAAAAAAGAGGCATTCAAAGAAATGAACACGGTCCCTACAGTCAAACATGCGGAGGTTCCCTGATGTTTTGGGGTTGCTTTGCTGCCTCTGGCACTGGACTGCTTGACCGTGTGCATGGCATTATGAAGTCTGAAGACTACCAACAAATTTTGCAGCATAATGTAAGGCCCAGTGTGAGAAAGCTTGGTCTCCCTCAGAGGTCATAGGTCTTCCAGTAGGACAATGACCCAAAACACACTTCAAAAAGCACTAGAAAATGGTTTGGGAGAAAACACTGGAGACTTCTAAGGTGTTCAGCAATGAGACCAGACCTGAATACCATAGAACACCTGTTGAGAGATCTAAAAATGGCAGTTTGGAGAAGGCACCCTTCAAATATCAGGGACCTGGAGCAGTTTGCCAAAGAAGAATGGTCTAAAATTCCAGGAGAGCATTGTAAGAAACTCATTGATGGTTACCGGAAACGGTTGATCGCAGTTATTTTGGCTAAAGGTTGTGCAACCAAGTATTAGGTTGAGGATTCAAATACTTTTGTCTGGCCCATTTTTGGAGTTTTGTGTGAAATGATCAATGTTTTACTTTTTGCTTCATTCTCTTTTGTGTTTTTTCATTGAAGACAAATTAAATGAAGATAATAATACCAAAGAATTTGTGATTGCAATCATTTTCAGGAAGAAACTGAGTATTATCTGACAGAATTGCAGGGGTGTCAATACTTTTGGCCACAACTGTAGTGGTAATAAAAGGACCCGGTGTTGGGGGGTTGAGTGATCCTCCTGTGCTTACCATCCAATGTACCCTCGCAGTTTGGAAATTGCCAGCGATCAGCAAAACCACTGGCAACGTGCATCCATTCTACGGGGTTCTTGGAAACCGCATGTAGGATGGCAGCAGGACCTCACGATGGCCTCACACGTCTTGGGTATGAGGGGCTCAGCAGTGGCCGTGAGACTGCTACAGAAATATTGTAGGTCCGTCATCGAGCGACCAGTTGCCAGGAACCTCAAAGTTACAGCCAGCCGTTCCTCAGGTGGCACAGATAGACACATCACAGTGTCCTGATGGGCTATCAATGGCCGTATGCATTCCAATAGGAACTTGAAGTAGTCCTCGGACATACGGAGATAGTTCCTGAAGTCATGCGGATTCCTGTCCTCCTACTGATGGACCAGGCGCATGTGGCTCAGGTTGTCCCTTTGCAGAAGTCAATCCCAAGACCACACATGGTCTACGAGCCAGCAAGGTCTCAGCTCTCTCCTCCAGCCACAAGTCCTCCTCCAACAAGGCAAGAGCCACGATAACAGTCTGTCCAGTCTCCATGATTAGCTGATGAACCAAACCAATGCAAGAAATTTTTTTAAAAAAAACACCAGCAAATGAACACATGAACACTCACCAAACCCACAAATAACCTACTTCACTACACTACTGCTAGGCCAAAACTCCTACAAAATATGGCTAAGATGATATGCCCATCCCCCTCAATTATTGGTGCCATTGTGAATCCCTAAAATTACATAGTTTAACTCACCAATACAAGGATACATCATAGTTACACTTATGGTACGCCTCATCAGCTACACATAAATCACCACCATACATTATTATTCACACCCCCCATATGCTAGGCCAGGATGTCTACGTACTACAAGAAGGCAGACAAAACCAACCAAGGCGTTGCCTACATTTACATTCTTCTCCAAACCAGACAAAGCAGTATTGGACAAAAGTAGCAGATGCATGGGTTAGGGACATAGCCATGTCAAAGACTCCTGACACACTGCAGGATTTACCATGAACACAAGACATCCATGTTGTCTTGTTAAGGCATGATATTCTGAGACTGACGTTTACAAGGGTCCACAAACACTGCAGGATTGAGCATGAGCACAATACATTCATTTTGTCTGTTCAAGCAGGATAATCTCAGGCTGACTTTACATGTACTCCAAACAACACCACTAAGCCAACTGGGGGACAGAATCCTGGTTAAACAATACAAAATGGAGGGACAATGATCAGGGAGCATCCTGTATTGTGAAACCATGCATACACTTGGTCCTAAAGACCACAAGAATAACATACATCCTGACTAGGGGCTGCAAACACCTGTAGGTGTTGGTGTGCTTCCCAACACAGTAAAGATGCCGAATACAAAATAGGCTCAATGCGTAACACACGCCATTGTAGAAAGGACGTATGAACATCAGTACTTACCCATTGACTCTGGGCAGCTAGCTCAACATAGCTCGCGCGTTCCAGGTTTTTATGCGGTAAGCAGCTAATTACAGCGCACCGGCATCATCCAATACACATACTCACCTCGGCGTTGCCACGCCCAACTCCTCTGAATTGCAGAATGTGCTGCGTTCTGATTGGTTGGACGGCGTTTAAAAGATGGCGGAGTTGCAGCAAGCGACTTTCCCAAATTCATATGCGACAGCGTGGTAGCGTCTCTTCAAGCACACTCTGCTGGACAGACGGTAGGTATATCGATGTGCATCTCTTGTTCATCTGCACAGTACTGAGTTATTGCGGGTGCCCCTCCCTACTGGTCCATATGGATTGGTTTATCGACCACTGTTGTCCATGTAGCGTTGTCTCGATGGCGTATGTGACGTCTCATAAGCCAAGTCAACACCCTCAATGTCATGTGACATACATAATGTAAACCTCCACAGTCCACATGTGCGATGTATTTGTGGCAACTCATTTAAATAGCACAAACAGCAACCTTCAAACCGTTTGGCACCTTCACCAGCAAAAAAAGTGTTTCAGAACGCAGTATCTGTGCCTAAATAATGCCCATGCTATTCCATTACATCCTAAATAACCCTACCATTATTACTGTATCTTCCTGGCGTTGCCATAACTACATATGCAAGGTATCATGTGCTGGGGTCATAATATGTGTACACATTGGACGCAATCATGCTTGTGTGTTCACAATTCCCAGAATGAAGCAGTGGTCTGTAGCAGTGGCCCTAATTTTGTCATGATTGGTTTTAAGGTATGACATCATTTGTACATGTATGTGTGGTTCTGACATGGGATGTCTGAACATGGCTGAAGATCAGGAGTCCGTCTGGGCCTTCATAGCAATGTACCAGGACCATAAATGCCTGTGGCGGTTGCAGTCACCTGACTATAAGAACAAGCAGGTGAAGGATGTGGCGTATGGACACCTTGTCTCCCTCTCCCAACAGTACCACCCTGGGGAGAGGTGGGACAAGGCTAAAGTCCAGTCCAAAATACGACACCTGCGCACCGTGTTTAAGAGGGAGCTCAATAAGGTGCAGAGATTGTTGCAGTGGGTACTGAGGAGGTACATGTGCCACAACTGTGGTATTTTGACCTCCTCAAGTTCACCCTGGACCAGGAGCTCCCTTGACAAATGCGGGGCAGCAGGGAGATGAGCAGTCTACATCCACCACATCCGAGGCTACGGCTCCGCCACAGGAGGTACGGGTACGGTTTGTTGTTTTGTGCAGTCCTCCATTGGTGCTTGTACTCACTTGTGGTGTGGTAAAGCTGCTCAAGCGACAATCCTGTACTGATTTCTCCTAAATTCTGTATGTTGAGGTAATGGGTCACACACTCTCCTCCTATGTCCTCTTTCTGCTGATTGTTGGAGCACTTGCCTAACCATGTGGGACCCTCTGGTGAGTACAGTGCACACTTTATGATGTCATATATTCTTGTGTCCTTTTCCACATTTTTAAGGCAGAATGATTACATATGCTATGACATGCTGCAGTGGTTAAAGTTGTGTTGTTAAAAAATTTCGGGGTTACATGACCAGTGATTAAACCATATTTTTGTTTCTTTGCAGGACCTTCCAGAGCAGCAGTCCAGCCAAGAGGGGACACCCATCGAAGGTGCTCCCCCATCAACATCTCAGGGGGAGGTTGTGCCTGGTTCCAGTGTGGTGGGGCAGCACCCAGGGCCCAGCTCAGTGATATGTCGCCGACGCCCCCCATCACCTCTGACCATTGAGCTGAGCACATGGGCAAAGAGGGTGCTGTTCAAACAAGAGCACCAACCAAACACTGGGATTGGGCACCTAGTGAGTGAGCGGGTGTCCAGGCTGGACACAGTGCAGGGAAACACGCAGAGAGGGTGATCATTCAGGTCGTGGAAGCGGCTGAGTATGGGGCACTGACAACAGCAAGCCATCTTGTTCTCCCCACTAGAGAGTCGTCAGTGTCCCAGGTTCCTAGGCTGCCTATGTATGTGCCCAGACATACTCCTGATCTGCAGTGGGGCCCCAGACAACCATATCCCCACAGTCGGGCTACTGTGTGGGCATATGGGGATCTGGAGCCTGAAGCCACGTCTGATCCAGCAGAGGATTACCAACATGAAGAGAGACGCTACTAAAATCTGTAATGGGACTATGGACATAATTGTCTGTTGTGTAGGTTGATACGATATGTGTCTTTGTTTTTTGTGTTGCGTAAATAATTTTTTTGTGTGATGAATACACTCTCATATTTTGTGTGCAACTGTAATGTGTGGGTATGTAGGTAATGTGATGTTGTTTGAAAGGGTAAGGATGTGTGTCACTAGGAGGGGCCACATATACACTACAACATGGTAAGGTATCTCACTTATCTGGTATTACCTCCCTTTTAGCTATATGTGTGTGTGTTTAGATTGGTGATATACTTGTGGGCCCGACATGGGTGTACAAATGTGTAGGTTGCCTTCTACAATGTCTGTGTGGGTGGCTGCACACTGTGGCTAATTAATGGTTTGTCATTGTGTCGGGCCCATCGGTACTGGACCGGTCTGCTACTGGGGAAGTGACGGGTGGTCCTGGTCCGGACCGTGTCCCTGGCTCTACAATAAAAGGGGGATATTTACAGGGGATTGTCAGTCGTGACGCCACCCACTATGTGCGGCCAGTGATGGGGCCGCCGCTGCTGCAGAACCACCGGGGATGATGGAATAGCAGCGTAGATGGGATAGTTCCAGTGGTAGAACTGTGTTCCCCGGGGCAGTAAGGGTTAAAGTCTGTTGTGGAGTGTGCAGTACACTTACTATGCAGACGCTGCAGGAATCCTTCCTCTGCGCTGGAGCTGACAGGCTGTGGCTCTGCAGGTGGGGATTTGCTGTAATCCTGTATGGAAGGAATGGTGTTCAAGCAGAGACACAAGGGAGGCAGATTCAGGGTTTTCCGTGTTTACTTCCAAGCTCTCAGCACAGCTTACAGTTCAGTTACAGTTCTTACAAGTTTCAGTTCAAGTACACGGGCTAACTCTCCCCTCCGGGGTTCCCTTAATCTCTGCAGCCAGGTCTCCTCTCTGTGACCCCTCACACTGTCTCTGTGTTCTTTCCGGGCTGTTAACATTCTGTGTACACTTGGTGGGTGTCTCCATACAGTATGGTGGTGACTTGGGCCCCTGTGGGTCCTCCTGGTCGTCACTGAGCTGCCTGTCCTTTGGGGTAGGGACCCTAACGTGTAGCTGTGGTCCCCCGTCGTGTTGTCTGAGGATCCGGGTAAAACTACGGTCCCCTCTAGAGCCGACACTCTACTCAGCCCAGCCTCCAGCAGTCCTCAAGTGTGAGGCTCTACCAGGCTCTTTCTCTCTGCGTCTTTCAGTATCATAGGAGGGCTACTCCGCCTGCAGTCGGTTGCTTCAACTGTACGTCTAGGGCCCTGGTATCACTGTCCCTCTCTGTCCTCTCACACTCCTGGGAATCTGGCTCCGGATAGGCTTTCTCTCTCCTCCGGCTCACCCTGGCTCGTACAGATTCTGCGCTCCTTACACCTCACTCTTCCAGGACGTGTGAGTCTTTCTCCTGCTCAGCTTAGCTCAACCTTCTGCTGTCTCGTGGCCTGTACCGGGTTCCTCAGCCTGCTGCTGGTCTCTGTCTTTACTGCTCTTGGTCTTTTCTGCTCGGCACCCTGGGCCTGCTGACTCCTTCCTCCCCCTTCACTATTTTTACTGTGAAGTCACCTGACTACATGTGTGCCCAACCCACTCCTCTAAATCCACCACCCCTCGCTTGCCTAGAGTCTCCAATCTCAGGGCTGGATGCTGCCATCTACTGTACGTGGGTTGTGTGGGCTGTGAGGGTGTTGATGTGCAACAATTGTCCTACCTGCCTGGGGCAGTTCCCTTTGTGGCTTCCTGAACGCAGGGGCACCACACTCTCCCGGAGTTAAACCAGTGCGTCCCCGCGCTGCCCGTCATGGATCCCCCTGAAAACATTTTATTTTTCAAACAACATTAAACATTATGTATTCTTGGTTTCTTCCCATCCGGGAGGTACGATTCTTCAAACGTTACTTTAAATTAACTATTTACAAGTGCACTGGTATATCTACGTCATTACCCTTTCTGGACCTCTACCGGGTCTAATGCTACAACGCATTCACTTTCCTGTAGCTCAAACACATAATAAAACATTACTTTATATCAAAAGTATAAAAACATTTTTCTTCAAAAAGCTTTAAAAGTGCAAAAATTCTCAAAAAGTCAAAAAGCAGTTCACAGTGCAAAGTTCACGATTCAAAAATTCAAACAGTCACTTGCACCATCTCTCACGTGCAACTGGTCTTAAAACCAAAGGGGAGCACACTAAGGTGCTCAACTATATACAAGGGAAGTTCGTATCAAGTCATTGTCCTTGATCTCTATTGTTCATAATACACAAAAGACAAACAGTGGAATGCTAGCATTCATTTAGGTATGGGATGGGGTCAATAAGGAATACACCGCATTCACACTTACAGTTTCTTCTTGTCTTCCTGGATGCAGAACCCAGGTCTCACTCCTTCTTTCCTTCTTGCTTGATCTTCCACGGGAGTGTCTGTGGTTCTCTTCTTTTTGGGAACAACTCGAGGTCTTGCAGTGCTTGGATCAGCAAATAACTTTCCAATGTTTGAGTAGCTGCATCTACTGTAGATTTTACTGGTACAGTCTCAATAATACTTGTAGGACCCGTGTTCACAATTGGGTCCGGTGGTACTACTGCAGTGCCGGACTGGGGTGTCTGGGGCCCACCCACCGGCCCCATTCTTCAGCTATATACAAATACTTGTTATCCGTTATACCTATTATAGTGTAGCGTGGACTATAAAACCCAGGCGGCTCCTGCACATCACTGTGCGCTCACCATTACTGCATGTATCATTACTGGAGTTTGCATTAAAGGGATTTTTTGGTGAAAACAAGTTATCAGCGATGCACAGGTTAGGAAGGTGATCACTTATTTATTGGTGGAATCCGCACCATCAGAAGAATGTGGAGCTATGAGCATTTGGTGATATTTTTCCCACAGTATTTCTAAGACAAAACCAGGAGTGGAGCAATCACAGGTAATTTTTATGCATTTCTCACTCACTCCTGGTTTTGTCTTATAAATACTGAGGTGAAAATCTCACCAAATGCTCAACTTGCTTTCTCTGGCGAACCTCTGTAACTGCATCTCTGCTGCTGTGTCACAGGACAGGGAAGGCTTAAACATCCAAGTATTTAATAAGTTTTGGAAATAAAGATGTTTCCCCTTATTAATATCAGAAAAACAAATGACCGACCACAATCCACTCTACCAAGACCAATAATGCCAGATAGAAATCAGAAATACCACCACACCGTGACCAGATCATATATTACTACCACATAGTGCCAGGGCCGTATTTGGAGTTCCTGCTGCCCTAGGCACTGTCAGCGGTACCCCCCCCATCACGGCTCCTCCCCCCCATTTCTGCCCCTCCTCCTGTCACGGACAATCTTCCCCCTAGTCACAGCCATCCCCCCAAGCTTCATGTAGCTTCTCCTCCCACATTTCATCATGTAGTACATATAAAAGGTTCGTCCAACCACACTACAGAGACATACTGATAGGTGGTTTACATTGTGAGCCCCAATGGGGACAGTGATGATGTATGTAAAGTGCTGTGGAGTGCATAGTGTAATATAAATGCAAAAAATATTATTCTTATATTATGTCACAATACCAGGATTTGAGGATCTTCTATTCTGAGGTCAGGGGCTCTCTGATGCAATGTCGCTGCCTGTCTCGCGGTCATCCTCTTATTACACTGCAGTGCGGTGGACAAGAGAACATTAACTGGTTAATAAGAAGTATGGAGTGTACTAACTGAGTAATAAACCCTCCCCATACCATGTCCAGCAGACATTGTAGAATTACTATATGGATTTTATTATTAGGGTATGGACACACTGGCGTGAAGCTCGGACGAGTGCAATGCGTGATTTTATTGCATTGCAGTCGGACCAATGTTAATCAATGTCTGAGAGCAGATTGTTGAGTGTCGGACACTTTTTTTTCTCAGCCAGATTCAGGATGAGAAAAAGTCACAACATGCTGCGACAGTATAGGATTCACGTGTGAGACTCACCAATGTCTAAGGGTCCGACAAATTCACGGACCGCACACGGACATCACACGAACCATCTGAGTCTGACACGTTTTTTTTCACGGATACATTATCATTCTGCAGCTGAGAACACTGTAAAACGTTCCTGTAAATGATTCCACAGTAATAACTGCTGAGAAAAAACAAAACAGATTGCACACAGACATCACATTGATGTGATCTGAGAAAAATGTCGGACACTCGCACAGCAGTTGCCAAACGGACCAAGAAACAGATGTCACTCGTCTCCTGGAAACAGACCGATTTTAAGGCGGCGGGAGACAGTGTACCACCATGTCCCCAGCTCCGTGCTGTGCACAAACAGTGTACCACCATGTCCTCAGCTCCATGCTGTGCACAGTGTACCACCGTGTCCTCAGCTCCATGCTGTGCACAGTGTACCACCATGTCCTCAGCTCCGCGCTGTGCACAGTGTACCACCATGTCCCCAGCTCCATGCTGTGCACAGTGTACCACCATGTCCTCAGCTCCGTGCTGTGCACAGTGTACCACCATGTCCCCAGCTCCGTGCTGTGCACAGTATACCACCATGTCCCCAGCTCCGTGCTATGCACAGACAGTGTATCACCATGTCCCCAGCTCCGTACTGTGCACAGACAGTGTATCACCATGTCCCCAGCTCTGTGCACAAACAGTGTACCATCATGTCCCCAGCTCTGTGCACAGAAAGTGTACCATCATGTCCCCAGCTCTGTGCACAGACAGTGTACCACCATGTCCTCGGCTCTGTGCAGTGCACAGACAGTGTACCACCATGACCTCAGCTCCGTGCTGTGCACAGACAGTGTACCACCATGTCCTCAGCTCCGTGCTGTGCATAATGTACCACCATGTCCTCAGCTCCGTGCTGTGCACCACCATGTCCTCTGCACACCCTCCCTCCATGTCCTCTGCCCACACTCCACCATGTCTTCTGCACACACCCCTCCATGTCCTCTGCACACCCTTGATCCATGCCCTCTGCACACACTCGACCATGTCCTCTGCACACACTCCACCATATCCTCTGCACACACCCCTCCCACGTCCTCTGCACACACCCCTCCACATCCTCTGCACACCCCCCTCCACGTCCTCTGCACACCCCCCTCCAAGTCCTCTGCACACCCCCTCCACGTCCTCTGCACACCCCCTCCACGTCCTCTGCACCCCCTCCACGTCCTCTTCACACCCCCCCTCCAAGTCCTCTGCACCCCCTCCACTTCCTCTGCACACCCCCCCACGTCCACTGCACCCCCCCCACGTCCTCTGCACCCCCCTTGACATCCTCTGCACACACCCCATGTCCTCTGCACCCCCCCTCCACGTCCTCTGCACCCCCCCACGTCCTCTGCACACACCCTCCACGTCCTCTGCACACACCCTCCACATCCTCTGCACCCCCTCCACGTCCTCTGCACACCCCCCTCCACGTCCTCTGCACACATCCTCCACATCCTCTGCACCCCCTCCACTTCCTCTGCACACCCCCCCTCCACGTCCACTGCACACCCCCTCCACATCCTCTGCACCCCCTTGACATCCTCTGCACACCCCCCATGTTCTCTGCACCCCCCTCCACGTCCTCTGCACACCCCCCTTGTCCTCTGCACCCCCCCACGTCCTCTGCACACCCCCCTCATCCTCTGCACACCCCCCTCATTCTCTGCACACCAACCACGTCCTCTGCACACCCCCCTCGTCCTCTGCACACCCCTCCACGTCCTCTGCACACCCCCTCCACGTCCTCTACACCCCCTCCACGTCCTCTGCACCCCCTTCATGTCCTCTGCACACCCCTCCACGTCCTCTGCACACACCCTCCACATCCTCTGCGCCCCCTCCACTTCCTCTGCACACCCCCCCCACGTCCACTGCACACCCCCCCTACGTCCTCTGCACCCCCTTGACATCCTCTGCACACCCCCCATGTCCTCTGCACCCCCCCTCCACGTCCTCTGCACAAACCCTCCACGTCCTCTGCACACACCCTCCACATCCTCTGCACCCCCTCCACGTCCTCTGCACACCCCCCTCCACATCCTCTGCACACACCCTCCACGTCCTCTGCACACCCCCCCTCTACTGCACACCCCCTCCACGTCCTCTGCACCCCCCTTAAAAGAAAAAACAGATATTGCGCCACACTGCAACTGGAGGAACTTAATACACGGTTTTACTATGTTTGTACTAACCTTTACTGGTTGTGCAACACCCCGCACAACCAGACTGATGGCTTAATGTGGATCACTGTAGTGACAAGGGCCAATAATCCCTCCTCCTCAGATACTCCGGGCCTGGTGGTCGGCTCCTTAGTTCCTCTGGAGATGGAGGTGGGCTCCTTCACCCGAAGAGGCAGACTCGCTGCACTGGCTTCCGTCCCAGCTCCACACTGTGTATCAGTTGATCATTCAAGGGTGGGTCTTTATGATGTACTGCCAGGTACTGTGGATCTTAGAGCAGCTCACACACCGCACTCCCAACAAGGGAGAAGGGGATTAGCAAATAGAAAAACAAGCGGTGTCAGAGGATTGGAGCGCTAAAGAAACCACGGGTTGGTGATTAGATTACCGATAATTTATTGCACGAACAGCAGGGGTCCAGTATGCCACAACGCGTTTCGACGCACAGATCCACTTGAGAAAGACGCATCTGTGCGTCGAAACGCGTTGTGGCATACTGGACCCTGCTGTTCGTGCAATAAATTATCGGTAATCTAATCACCAACCCGTGGTTTCTTTAGCGCTCCAATCCTCTGACACCGCTTGTTTTTCTATTTGCTCTGCACCCCCCTTGACATCCTCTGCACACCCCCCATGTCCTCTGCACCCCCCACGTCCACTGCACACCCCCCCTACGTCCTCTGCACCCCCCTTGACATCCTCTGCACACCCCCTCGTCCTCTGCACACCCCCTCCACGTCCTCTGCACACCCCCTCCACGTCCTCTGCACACCCCTTCCACGTCCTCTGCACCCCTCCATGTTCTCTGCACACCCCCCCACGTCCTCTGCACACACCCTACACATCCTCTGCGCCCCCTCCACTTCCTCTGCACACCCCCCCCACGTCCACTGCACACCCCCCTACGTCCTCTGCACCCCCCTTGACATCCTCTGCACACCCCCCATGTCCTCTGCACCCCCCTCCACGTCCTCTGCACACACCCTCCACGTCCTCTGCACACACCCTCCACATCCTCTGCACCCCCTCCACGTCCTCTGCACACCCCCCTCCTCGTCCTCTGCACACACCCTCCACGTCCTCTGCACACCCCCCCTCTTCTGCACACCCCCTCCACGTCCTCTGCACCCCCCTTGACATCCTCTGCACACACCCCATGTCCTCTGCACCCCCCACGTCCACTGCACACCCCCCTACGTCCTCTGCACCCCCCTTGACATCCTCTGCACACCCCCCATGTCCTCTGCACCCCCCCTCCACGTCCTCTGCACACACCCTCCACGTCCTCTGCACACCCCTCCTCCACTGCACACCCCCTCCACGTCCTCTGCACCCCCCTTGACATCCTCTGCACACCCCCCAATGTCCTCTGCACCCCCCCACGTCCTCTGCACACACCCCTCGTCATCTGCACACCCCCCACGTCCTCTGCACCCCCCCCCACGTCCTCTGCACCCCCCCCTCGTCCTCTGCACACCCCTATCGTCCTCTGCACACCCCCACGTCCATGCTCACCCTCGCCTTTCATATTCAGAATCACTTAACTTTGTGCGACCGAGAGCTGCTGCAGGCCTGCTGGGGCAATGAAGGGTCCCTCCTCCGCAGCGCGACGCTGCCGACACCTGCACAGATATTCATCTCTAGTTACAATTTCTACAGGGCCTACAGGACCATCAGGATCTCCTACGAAGCCCATCATATCATCACTGGTCTCGTCCCGCTCCCACCAGCAGCGGAGCTGCTCCCCTCTCACCTCTAGTGTCGCGGGTGCAGGGATCAAGGGCTGCGGTAATGGCAGATATCCCTCTGGTAAGGCTCCTAGTGGGTCGACTTCCTTCCTTGCAGGGCGCGGTGCAGCGCTGGGCACAGAGAGATCCACTAGAGTTGCGGTGCGGCATCCACCCTCGCTTTCCACGCGATCTTGGGTGTCTTCAACCCTGCCAGGTTGCATAGATACAGTCTGATAAGTTTGCTGGTGATCCACACTGATCTGGATCCGGGTACGTTGTTCATGGATACGGGTCATCTGCTGGGGTAGTAGTCGCAATATACCCCTCTGGGTATCTCGGACGTATGGACGCTCTCCGCCGCCTTCTGCCATCTCGCTCTGGTCACACAAGGTCTCTCCCTGGTCGTGTTCCTCCACCAGGTCACTCCGTGGGCCCTCCGGGATCACTTGTGGTCTTCCGGGTGCAGCACTGTTCTTGGCGTCCTCCGCTTCCGTCCTTGTGTCTCATAATGGCGACTGCTTCTCTTCCGGTTGCTCGTTCTGCCCCCTCCTGATGACGATTTCCTTCTTGATTCCCGCCGACTTGTTAGGAGGAGGGTTTAGGGGCGGAGGCTCTTCTTTGAGAGTGACGGCTGGCTCTCCCGGAGTTAAGGGGAGCCAGGCGGGTCCTTTTATTCGCGCCTTGGACCGGGTCGGCCCACAATGGGAGTTTTGGTTACGCCTCCTCTGCACATGGCGCTAAGCTTCTATGGCCGCCATTAAGGTCAGATTTTGGCGGGAAAGTGCAGAACACGTTGTTTTAGGCACACGGGGTCCAATTCTTTTGGACCAGGTAGATCCTGTTCGTGACGCCAGGTTGTCGGGCCCACAGGGACAGGGGGTACTCGGTACCGGACTGGTCTGCTACTGGGGAAGTCACGGGTGGTCCTGGTCCGGACCGTGTCCCTGGCTCTACAATAAAAGGGGGATATTTACAGGGGATTGTCAGTCGTGACGCCACCCACTATGTGCAGCCAGTGATGGGTCCGCCGCTGCTGCAGAACCTCACGGGATGATGGAATAGCAGGGTAGATGGGATAGTTCCAGTGGGTAGAACTGTGTTCCTCGGGGCAGTAAGGGTTAAAGTCTGTTGTGGAGTGTGCAGTACACTTAATATGCAGACGCTGCAGGAATCCTTCCTCTGTGCTGGAGCTGACAGGCTGTGGCTCTGCAGGTGGGGATTTGCTGTAATCCTGTATGGAAGGAATGGCGTTCAAGCAGAGACACAAGGGAGGCAGATTCAGGGTTTTCCGTGTTTACTTCCAAGCTCTCAGCACAGCTTACAGTTCAGTTACAGTTCTTACAAGTTTCAGTTCAAGTACACGGGCTAACTCTCCCCTCCGGGGTTCCCTTAATCTCTGCAGCCAGGTCTCCCTCTCTGTGACCCCTCACACTGTCTCTGTGTTCTTTCCGGCTGTTAACATTCTGTGTACACTTGGTGGGTGTCTCCATACAGTATGGTGGTGACTTGGGCCCCTGTGGGTCCTCCTGGTCGTCACTGAGCTGCCTGTCCTTTGGGGTAGGGACCCTAACGTGTAGCTGTGGTCCCCCGTCGTGTTGTCTGAGGATCCAGGTAAAACTACGGTCCCCTCTAGAGCCGACACTATACTCAGCCCAGCCTCCAGCAGTCCTCAAGTGTGAGGCTCTACCAGGCTCTTTCTCTCTGCGTCTTTCAGTATCATAGGGGGGCTACTCTGCCTGCAGTCGGTTGCTTCAGCTGTATGTCTAGGGCCCGGGTATCACCGTCCCTCTCTGTCCTCTCACACTCCTGGGAATCTGGCTCCGGATAGGCTTTCTCTCTCCGCCGGCTCACCCTGGCTCGGTACAGATTCTGCGCTCCTTAAACTCACTCTTCCAGGACGTGTGAGTCTTTCTCCTGCTCAGCTTAGCTCAACCTTCTGCTGTCTCGTGGCCTGTGCCGGGTTCCTCAGCCTGCTGCTGGTCTCTGTCTTTACTGCTCTTGGTCTTTTCTGCTCGGCACCCTGGGCCTATTGACTATTTCCTCCTCCCCCTTCACTATTTCTACTGTGAAGTCACCTGACTACGTGTGTGCCCAACCCACTCCTCTAAATCCACCACCCCTCGCTTGCCTAGAGTCTCCAATCTCAGGGCTGGATGCTGCCATCTACTGTACGTGGGTTGTGTGGGCTGTGAGGGTGTTGATGTGCAACAATTGTCCTACCTGCCTGGCTGCAGTTCCCTTTGTGGCTTCCTGAACGCAAGGGCGCCACAATTGCATGTGTCATATGTAATTTGACACATCGAATAACAATTGTTTTGTATGGGCTAGATAACTTTATGGTGTGTCCTGTGTGTGGTCATACTGGTAATGTCACACTTCCACCATTTCTTCCATGGTTCCAGATGGGGGGTTGCCAAAGCTGTGTTGTTTAAAAAGTGTGTTACCTCTGTGTGTAGAGTCAAGACGCCAAATGCATTACTGTGATTTACACAAACATTTTATTGTGGCAATCCCATTTTTGTTTTTTTTTTGGCCCGCAATTGTGGCTCATGGTTGTTTTAGACCCTTTTTGGTTTTTTTTGTTTTTTTTTGTGCGGGTCTGAGCCAGGTTTGGCCTTCTCAACACTGTTTTTTTATTTCTTTTTGGTGTATTTTTTTGGATTGGTTACCTTAGTAGGGTTTTTTATTTTTTTTATTTTTTAAGAACAACATAGAAAAAAAAGCCACATAGTGCCAGCATGGCCTCAGAAAAAAAACAGATGGGCAGTATAAAAAAATCACAAACTTAAAACAAAAACACAATTAAACACAAGGGCCAGAAGCCCCAGCGGCAGGCTGCCCACCAATGAGACGCAGAAAGAGGGCCCTGAGCCGGTCTAACTTCTCCTGCGCCTCACGGTGGGCAACCACCAATTCCTGGAATGATGGAACTCCTGTATGAAAAGAAATACCACATTACTAACATGTATAGGTGTGTTTTATTGTGTAATGTGAGTGTTATGAAATGAACTTACGTTTCGCCCCCAGCATCCATGGCTTCCCTTTCTGGGGATGGGGATGGGCTTAAGGCCCACTCGCCCTCAGCTGCTCTGCCACCTGTCAATAAACAACACACAACATACACATCAGTACTTACATAATTATGTCATGGGCACACACCAAAATGCAGAACACAAAGGTGCTTCCGTATAGACAATACTTACCATAAGCCCCGCCTCCACCTGGCTCACTCTCACCCTGTGGGGACCACTCCCCAACAGGGCTGCCAACAGGGCTGACAAAGTTTGGTGGAGGGGTAGCTGGAGATGACAGGGTCTGCTGCAGTTCGGGTGAGGATAGTGGCCCCATAGGTGAGGTTGGGGCCGGGCTGCCTGCTGGAGCTGCTGCGGGGCTCCCAGAAGAATGTGGCTACGGGCTGGCAGGTGGTGTGGCTGCCGAGGTTGAACGTCCAGGGGCTGGTGGGGTGGGTGTAGGTGATGGGCGCTGTGGTGGGGTGTCCACCTCCCCTGTTAGGTAAAACATTGCATTTATCAATATGTGTGCCGAAAACATACACCATATCACCGCAGCACTTTTACATATTAGGGTGTCATTACTGACTGTAACCAACATCTCAATGGTTGCTGGGTAGGACAGAGTGACGTAATGCGTGTTGACTCTGCACATCAAGACATGTACGTGGTCAAAGTCTGACTCTTGGGCCCATGCAATCCACACACGATTATAGTGGTGCCCATGACAGTGGCAGTGAGACACACAATTGGGACATTACTGTTGTGTGGCCTAAGCTTTGGTGTGGTAACTTCATAGTCTTTTGGGCTACATTAGACAGAACCACAGGGACAGGATATTTGTGACTATACTGACCCGTCAGTACCCATGAGGGATGATAGTAATATACACATGAGGAGACAGTGTACGGATGGCGGATTGGCCATGTGCCAAAATACAGTGATGTTATTGGTACATAACAGATTTGTATGTGGACCAACCTGCTATATGTGAAACAGCAGGAACATATTGGGTGTCTTTGTAATGTTGGCCCTTACATGACTTACAAGATTTAGATGTTGTCTTCTGCCTTATTATAGCGCTATGTGTGTTGATGTAGGCTGGGGTCACACTTGCGGCAGGGCACTGCAGATCCTGATCCGGTTTTGAGCAGTAAAAGTGCTCAAAACCGGATCAGGAACCGTAGCCCATAGGAGCCCATTATAGTAACGGATTGCACTACATGCAATACGGTTACCGACTCTGGTCTCGTTGCCTGCGGTAAAAATCATGCAGGCAATGGTTTTTGCTCAGTTTTCTCAACCGTATTCCGGTTTTGAAATGTCAACGGCAAATGTCAGTGGAGCCGGGTTGCGGCACCCGGATCATAAACCACAGCACAAAACACGGACAAAATCGGATTGTCCCGGATTCACCCGGATCTGGCGCAATGGGCAAACAATAACATAGGAGTGAATGAGCGCCAGATTGAGCCGGATCAGGGTAAATTCCGGTTGAATCCAGGAGAATCCGATTTTAGCCGAATTCATTCCCCGCCTCAAAACCCATGCAGGAAAGCCTGGGAAGATCTACATCCGGCCACCAGATTCAACATTAAGGTGCAATCCGGATACCGCATACGGATTTTGGAACACATTTTGAAGGCAAAATGTGTCTGAAGGCACTTGCGATTACCGCATCCGGATCTGGATGCGGTAACCGCAATTGCACTTCCAAGTGTGACCCTAGCCGTAGTGATTTGTAGAAACCCAATGTTTACGTCACAAATGCAACACATAGTAGTGTAGGCTGCAACTTCATGTTGGAGTTTGCACACCCTGCAGATGCTGCGTGATGCAGCCACAACATCATCAATTCTGGGGAACTATGTGACAGGGTACACTTCCATGTGCTGGTAGAGTTTTTATTTGTGTTGGAATGATGCATGTGTGTATGTCAGAATTATGGTACCTTTACACGCAGCTGTGGCAGACGCTTGAAGAGCTGCAGGAGAGTTCTGGTGCTGGGGCCACGAATAGGCCCAGGCCAGAGACGCAAAGTGGCTCTTCAGTGTCCCACCCGCCTAAGTGGGACTGAAGGCAGGGAGAGACAGGAACCGAAGAAAGGAACAGAAGTAGGAACCGAAGGCTTAGTCGCGAGCTAGTTCCCAGCAAGAGAAATGGATATTGGGGATCCGCACCGGTGGGAGAACTCCAAGTCCCACTGAAAACCCCTTGCCACAGAGTCACAGAGAGGGAGCCAGGACTAGCAGGGCACTGCAGTGCCAGAGAAAGGTCGTCCCGGAGACCGCACAGGAGGGAAAGAGAGAGAGCAATACAAACAGAAGAAGAGAGTGGAGGCAAGTCAGGATTTAATAGACTGCGCTTCATTAAACACACAGAGGAGGGGGCCTTATACCCACTTGCTGTGGGAGCCCACTGTGCAGCCCAGCTACCCGTCAGTGCTTGGGACCATTTGCCTGAATACCATCAGTAAAAGGTAAAGAGACTACCGCTGCGTGTTTGCATTCTTTCTTCTCCCTCACCGTGCTCCTCCATAGACTCTTCCTATCAGTGGCGTAACTAGAGTCTGGTGGGCCCCGGTGCGAAATTCAGACCTGGGCCCTCCCCCCAAGGACACACGTTGGTCGGATGCTTGGGCCCCATGTAACGTTCAAAGTTCTATAAAGACTCACAAATTGACCCCTCTATTTATTAATGTTCCTCACCCTGCTATATATGGTCCTCCTCCTGGAATATGGCCCTTATCCTGGTATATATGTTCCCCTTTCTGGTATATACAGTCTTCCTCCTCCCACCACGATAGGCCTCCAATTATTATAACGCATCCCATATTCCTCCATATATTACAATATATCCCCATAGTCATCCATGTATTATAATGCATCCCATAGTCCCCCATTCATAAGGTAGCCCCAATAGTCATCCAGTTATTATAATGCACCCCCACTATCCTACATATAGTGGCCTCATAGACCTCTATATAGTATAATACAGCCTCACAGCCCTCTATACAGTATAATGCAGGCTCCGTCCTCCATGTAGTGCAGCCCCTATAGTACAGCCTTATATATGCAGCCTCATAGCTCTCCATTAGTGCAGCCTTATATCCCTCTATATAGTGTGTTATATATGCAGCCCCACCGAGATCTGAAAAATAGGATTAGTGACAACTGCACAAAACAGTAGACTCACTCCAAAACCCAGTGTCTCCCCACATGTTAGCCTATTAGAGTAGTGGAGTCTTCTGCTCTCCTCTGTCCCCCGCTCTTCACTTCTGTGCCTCACTCTCCACCTCCTCCTATGTCCTCCTCTGTCCCCCATTCTCCTGTGTCCCACGCTCTCCTCCTCCTCTGTCCCCCGTTCTTCTGTATCTCCCGCTCTCTTCCTCCTGTGTCCCCCGCTCTCCTCCTCCTGTGTCCTCCATTCTCCTGTGTCCCCCACTCTCCTTCTCCTTTGTCCCCAGTTCTTCTGTGATCCCCACTCTCTTCCCCCTGTGTCCCCGCTCTCCTGTGACCCTCGCTCTCCTCCTCCGTCCCCTGTCCTCCTGTGTCCCCCGCTCTCCTCCTCTGCCCCCGTTCTCCTCCTCCTCTCTATCCCCGTCCTCCTGTGTTCCCCGCTCTCCTCCTCTGTCCCCGTTCTCCTCTGTCCCCCACTCTCCTCCTCCTCTGTCCCCCACTCTCCTTCTCCTCTGTCCCCAGTTCTCCTGTGTCCCACGCTCTCCTCCTCCTCTGTCCCCCGTTCTTCTGTATCTTCTGCTCTCTTCCACCTGTGTCCCTGCTCTCCTGTGTCCCTCACTCTCCTCCTCCATCCCCTGTCCTCCTGTGTCCCCCGTTCTCCTCCTCCTCCTCTATCCCCCGTCCTCCTGTGTTCCCCGCTCTCCTCCTCTGCCGCCGTTCTCCTCTGTCCCCCACTCTCCTCCTCCTCTGTCCCCTGCTCTCCTCCTCCTCTGTCCCCCATTCTCCTGTGTCCCCCACTCTCCTCCTCCTCTGTCCCCCGCTCTCCTGTGTCCCCCGCTCTCCTCTTCCTCTGTCCCCCACTCTCCTCCTCCAGTGTCCTCCATTCTCCTGTGTTCCCAACTCTCCTCCTCATCTGTCCCCAGTTGTCCTGTGATCCCCACTCTTCCTCCTGTGTCCCTGCTCTCCTGTGTCCCTCGCTCTCCTCCTCCGTCTCCCATCGTCCTGTGTCCCCGTTCTCCTCCTGCTCTATCCCCCGTTCTCATCTATCCCTGCTATCTTCCTCCTCCTGTGTGTCCCCCACTCTCCTCCTCCTCTTTCCCCCGTTCTCCTGTGTCCCCTGCTCTCTTCCTCCTCTGTCCCCTGCTCTCCTCCTCCTCTGTCCCCCGCTCTCCTCTTACTGTGTCCCTCGATCTCCTCCTCCTGTGTCCTCCATTCTCCTGTGTCCCCCACTCTCCTCCTCCTCTGTCCCCAGTTCCCCTGTGATCCCCACTCACTTCCTCCTGTGTCCCCGCTCTCCTGTGTCCCTCACTCTCCTCCTCCGTCTCCCTGTGTCCCCCGCTCCCGTGTGTCTCCCGCTCTCCTCCTCTGTCCCCCATTCTCCTGTGTCCCCTGCTCTCCTTCTCCTGTCCCCCCGCTCTCCTCCTCCTCTGTCCTCCTGTGTCCCCCACTCTCCTCCTCCTCTGTCCCCAGTTCTCCTGTGATCCCCACTCTCTTCCTCCTGTGTCCCCGCTCTCCTGTGTCCCTCACTCTCCTCCGTCTCCCTGCATTCCTTGTTTTGCTCCTCCTCTATCCCCCGTCCTCCTGTATCCCCCGCTCTCCTTCTCCTCTGTCCCCTTTTTCTGTCTCCCCCGCTTTCCTCCTCCTGTGCAGGAAGGGCCCACAGCGGCGGCCGGCGTGGCAGAGAGCGAGTACCAGCCGGGCAAGGAGCGGGGAGGGAGACGAATCCCTGTACTGACGCAAGTGGCCCTGGCAAAGCAAGAGAAGGGCCAGACCACATGCAGGCAGGCAGGGGAGGCGGCATAAACCACACATCTGCCAGTGCCGCGAGTACCTGCTCTGCTCTGCCTCCCGGCTTGTGGAGCAGTGAAGGGGCGGGCATTGCTGCGCGGCTGCAGGAAGTGTCTTCTGTCACTTCCAGTCCTCCCTCCGCTCCTCTTCCGGCGCTACCGAGGTCGCGGAGGGCGGCTGGAGGCACGGGCAGCGGGGCCCCCCGGGGAGCTCGTGGCCCCCCCAGGGGGCGGGCCCGGTCTCAGCCGCGACCGCTGCGACCACGGTAGTTACGCCACTGCTTCCTATCCTCCCAAACCATCCCAGCTCTGCTGCAACCTGTCCATCCTCACCACTCTGCCCCGGAGGTCCCATTCCTGCCTGCAGGGACTATACCATCACGGCCGCAATCCCACCGACCTCCGGAGGACTGTAGCGGCGCTGGTGATCCATCACCAGACTCAGCAGGGGGCGTCACAACAAAAACCGTATATAATCCCTGTAAATACCCTCCATTTCAGTTGACCCCCAGGGCCACGGCCTCGGGCAAGCCGCCTGTGACATCCCAGACTGGAAGCCGCCCGAGAGCTGAGTACCTGAGCCCTGGGTGCGCGTCAATTTCTGGTGTCACAAAAAGGATCCCGTGCCCGGTACCCCCGGGTACTGTGTGCTGTTTATTGACTGTAAAGTTTGACTGTTAAAGTTCCGCCGCCATTACTGCGCCGAAGAGCGGGAAGAAAGGGGGCGTGCCAGCCGCAGGGCGCAAACCTGAAACCCAGTCCCCGGCTCAGCCGAGCATTCCCGAGCGCTGCGGTCCGGAAATCCCTGAACTGTTTAACCCTTGAGCAACTGGCTGCAATTAACTAGGGGGGGGCTCCAACATGTCGGCCTCCTCCAGTGAGGACGAGGTGGCGTATGCTGACCCCCAGACTTACCCCGGATCCTCAATGGCTGCCTCCGGTAGCACAGCAAGTACCTCTGGTGCTTCGGGCACCGTTGCCGCAATAATGCCCATGTCATTCCCATAAATCCCGGGGGCCAAGTGGTTGCCCCAGTATGATGGCCGCCCTAATACGCTCGATGAGTTTAAAAGAGAGATCGAGGGCGTCCTGGACATGTATGCTATGACTGGCCAACAACGTGCTACGGTGGTGCTGGGACAATTTACTGGAAAAAAAGCAGAAAAAGAAAGTGTTTCCTGGTCTGTTGTTGATCACAGATCAGCCCCTGCAATATTTGATAAGCTGAGAACTACCTTTGAGGAGTGCAATGAAGCTGACATCCGTATGCGCTTCCATCACTGCTACCAGAGGCCGAGAGATGACATCAGAGCTTATGCCTGGCACCTGGAGAGAGCACTGCGCGCCCTCATACATGTCAGCCCTGCCAGTGCACAAGAACAGAACAAACTCCTCATAGAATAGTTCACACGGGGCCTGCTATCTCCTGAGGACAGTAAAACAGTACGCTGGTGGTCATTAAGCAATCCAGATGCTGATTTTAACACCGTGAAAGAAATGGCCATCAGAGGGTTAAAGCAAGTAGAAACACACGAAGCTGCAATGAAACGGTGGTGTGACGGTGAGGTGCAGGCTACTCCAAAATCTGTACCCTTGACTGCAGCCATGCACAATATACAATCCGCTCAGCCTGACAAATATGATTCCCTGTGGGGGCTGAAATACGTGCTGAAATGCGTGAAATGAACAAAAACATCTCCCAATTGATGAACGCTATGCAGTTACAGAAGAGCAAGCAGCCAGCACCAAGACCCCAAGCCAAGCCTCAGCTGCAGATCCAACTCGTCGAGAGCCCGGATGACGTCCCCTGGATGCGAGGGAAGCAAGCCACAGCATACAGAGGAAGGACCACCGAACATTACAGCTCCACTGGGGTGCCCATCTGCCGCAGCTATAATCGCACCAGTCATCTCGCCAGACGCTGTCCTTTAAACGGGCAGTCCCTGGGGGCCGAGGCCCAACCTCAGGACTAGATCAACAGGGCCCAGCCACCTGGTGCAAGATCTTCATCGGACACAGGCCGTTTCTGTCTATTGTACTAGATGGCATCCCGGTACCTGCTCTACTGGACACAGGATCGCAGGTGACCCTCGTCCCCTATATCCTTTATAAAAAGTATTGGGCTGATGCAGAACTGAAGTAGCCTGAGATAGACATTTCCCTTCATGCAGCAAATGGGGAACCAATTAATGTAATGGGGGTTAGAGAAGTGCCCATAAAGGTGGGAAGGGTAGAATTACAAAATCAAGGGGTCCTTGTAGTAGCAGAAGCCACTAATGCAAATGATCCTTATGTTATCTTGGGTACCAATGTTGTTAGCAATTGCATGGAGGAGGTTTTGTCTTTGCTTCGACAGATTGCTGAAACTGCTAGGCCTGGTCAGAGGAAGATTATCCAACATGAGATCAGAGCCATCTTACACCAACAACAGGTAACAATTACAGGTGGTGAAATTGGTACAGCACGGGTGACAGACCCAATACCTATTGTGATACCCCAATGAGTGAAATGATGGTTTGGTGTCGAGCAGCTATAGGTCTGAGAGGGCAGGATTATCAAGCGTTAGTGGAGCCCGTGAGCACAGAGCACAGACCTACACTGTTGACAGCCAGGGGGGTGGTTAATGTACACAAAGGGAGAGTGCCAGTTCACATCTTAAATTGTGGCAGTGAAGAGGTTAAATTACCCAGGTATACCACCGTTGCCAAATTATACACAGTCCGTAACAATGAGATTCAAGCAGCGCAACCCGAACCCCACGAGGAAGGGGCAAGAAACTGATCAAACAATTGGGCCACTGGAGGACTGGTGCCCGCAGCTCCATGTCGGAACTGACACCAGTCCTGTGTATGAAAAGCAAGTTGTGTACCGGGTAGCCCAAGAATTTGAACAAGTTTTCAGTAAGCATCCACTTGATTTTGGTAGGATAAAAGGGGTACAACATCACATCCCCACAGGTACACATCCACCAATCAAAGAGCGGTAAAGACCAATTCCACCTGCACATTATCAAAGAGCCAAGGAAATGTTACAGGACATGAAAGACGCAGATGTTTCACGAGATAGCTGTTGTCCCTGGGCAGCACCCTTAGTCCTAGTAAAGAAAAAGGATGGCAGTATGACGTTGTATGTAGACTGTAGGCATAACACACAAAGATGCTTACCCGTTACCACGTATAGAAGAATCTTTAGCTGCGTTGAAGTCTGCCAACTACTTCTCTACCTTAGATCTCACTAGTGGGTATTGGCAGGTGTCCGTAGCCGAAGAAGACCGAGAGAAGACGGCATTCGCAACACCTATGGGCCTATGTGAGTTCAACAGCATGATCTTCGGACTATGTATTGCACTCGGAACCTTCCAGAGGTTGATGGAGAGTTACCTGGATGACGTGATCGTGTACTCCAAGACCTACGTGGACCATGTTGTCCATCTAGGAGAGGTGTTCAAAACTCTGGCTAAATACGGTATGAAGCTGAAACCATCAAAATGCCACCTGTTAAAGCCGAGAGTGCAGTACCTGGGACACATAGTCAGTGCTGAAGGCGTGGCCCCTGATCCAGACAAGGTAACAGCAATCAAAGAATGGCCAGAACCCAAAACCATCAAAGAGGTACGTCAATTCCTGGGTTTGGTGGGCTACTACCGAAGGTTCATCAAGGAGTACATCAAGAAGGCTGCTTCATTGCAAGACCTGCTAGTAGGCCAATCCATGAAGGGCAAGTCAAAGGATTCTCCATGGAGATGGGGTAAAGAGCAAGAGGAATCGTTCCAGACGATGAAAGAAGTCCTGGCAGGAGAAGAAATTCTAGCTTACCCGGACTACAGCCTGTCATTCCTGATGTATACAGACGCCAGCAATGTGGGACTCGGAGCCATCCTTGCCCAAAAGCAAGACAGTAAGGAGAGAGTAATTCCCTATGCAAGCCGAAAGTTGCGACCCACAGAGAGGAACCCAGAAAATTACAGTTCTTTCAAGCTGGAATTCTTGGCCTTGGTCTGGGCCATCACAGAGAGGTTTAAACACTATCTGGCCTCTAGGACGTTTACCGCCTACACGGATAACAATCTGCTCACCCACCTGGAGACTGCGAAGTTGGGAGCCATGGAGCAGTGATGGATGGCCAGACTCCCCAACTATCAATTCACCATCAAGTACCGGGCTGGACATCAGAATGGAAACACGGATGCTTTATCCAGGATGCCTCATTTAATTGAAGAGGGAGTAGATGAAGATGAGCTGGAAGAAGTGGAGTTACCTGCCTTCCATCATGTGAGAGAAATCCAATCTCAGCAGACTCGTCAGTAAAACTCGCAGTAAACCTCTTATCTCACTTCGACTGGAGGACTGCACAAGACCAAGACCCAGCTGTTGGTCTAATCAAACACATGATAGCTCAAGAATCAGCAAAGCTGCCCGCAAACCCTCCAGCTGATGCCAAACATCTATGGAACGAGCGAGGTAAATTGTTCCAGTATCAAGATAAATTGTGCCGGCGGTACATAAATCCAAGAACCCATGAAATGGCGTTGGAAATCATCGTGCCAAAATCAGATGTTCCCATGGTCCTACATGCTTACCACAACAAAACTGGTCATTTCGGATGGAAGAAGCTCGAAGTGCTGCTCAAAAACAGATTCTTTTGGCCAGGTATGCGCTCATCCATAGAAAAGTGGTGTAGAAAGTGTCAAGCCTGTACCCTGAGAAGGAAAGATGTACAGAGCCAGAAAGTTAAGTTGAGCCAATCATAACCACGCAGCCTTTAGAATAGTTTGGACCCAAACTAACCTACGCTAAAGCCTTAACAATTGACCGCCTGATTTAAGTAAGCCCTTAAACAATTGACCTGCTGCAAATTACATACCCTTATATAAGATGCTCAACATTATTCAAGATTAAGTGCCAACTGCTGCAAAAAGCCATATCAAAACTAATCTGCAAGAAACCTTCAAAAAATTTCAAGATTCCATGAAGCAAATCTAGAATGCAAGAAAATCCTCATATCGAATCAAGACTTTCAAGAATTTGAACAAATTATCGGTAAAAATCGTGAAAAGATCATGCAAAGTCTGTAAAAGTACATCATCAGTCACTAATCCTTGAAAAATAACAAAGCATACAGTAAAACAAGTATGTCGAACATAACCTGGAGAAGTCTGGTGCAAAACAGGAAAAAGACTACAACAAGCATGCTCAGCGGAAATCATACCACCAGGAAGTTTGGTGTTACAAAGGAAAATAACCCACAATAAATTAGATGATAAGTGGGAAAGCGAACCCTATGTCCTGTTGTACTATATTCATGACAATAACAAGATCTGTGTCATTAGTAAAGATGAAGGAAAAACGAGACGAACCGTATCCAGAAACCATCTAAAGAGGTGTCTTCCAAACTGGGAAAGCCAAGAGACCTACAATCAAGAGTTCGAACCAGTTCCAGAACCAGTTTCAATCCCAGATCCAATCCCAGAACAAAAGGAAAGAATGAACCAAAGTGATCTAGGAGAATTCCCCAAAGATTGGCCTCAACTAGATGGAGCCATCATCATTCCAGTAATAAACTTCTACCAACCCCAAGAAGAGATGCCCAGGAATCAGGAAGAAATACCCGTTGCAAGAGAATCTGAGGATGTTGCAATTGGTACACCTACTCGCCCAGTAGTGAGACTAACGCAAAGCAGAAACTCACCTGAACCACCAACACCATTAGACACCTCACCTGAGACAGTAACGCCTGTAGTGCGAAGATCACATAGGAGCACACGAGGTCAGACCCTGTCTAGGTTTGGAGAATGGGTGTAAGGTAGAGCACATTTAAAAAGTAATGTAAATAAGAATCTTTACAAAGAGAAATGTAAAAAGTAGTGTACAGAAGGGTGGAGGAACTGGGCCCAGTCCCACGCACATTAAGTTAGGAACAGAAAGTGCCTGGGGCGGGGAGGGACAAGGTCTCCTAAGCCGAGACAACCTTAGGGACCCCTGCTTTGTTGTTAAAATGTGAACATTTAAAAAGACTTTTCCCCTTTCCTTACGTGGAGTGTACAGAGATATTACTGTAAGGACTCTTTTGAACTTTTCCCCTTTTGAACTTTGAACTCTTTAAAAATGTTCAAATGGACTACGATTAACGGACAAATGTAGCCACACACTTTAAAAAGCCTACGGTGGATGGACTAGAACCGTATGGACTTACCCGTTTTTCAATTCTTCTATTTTTCAAATATTTTCTCAGTCTTTTTGTAATTATTCATTTTTCAAACCATGTATATATGTTATAATTGTTATATCTTTGTTAACACAAAAATTGTTCAGTCCCGGAGTAATGATGTTACCTAGGGGGGTGTGGCGACCTGCCAACGCAGGTAATCACATATCTCTCTGCTGCACAGCTGGATTTCCACAGCAGGTATTACTACAAACAACACCTTCCACCCCAGCACAGTAGGGGGAGCTCAACCTGCTGCACTTAGGCAGGATCCCCTATAAATACTGCTGCTGGGGGCGGAGTTAGTCAGAGTGTGGCAGACGCTAGAAGAGCTGCAGGAGAGTTCTGGTGCTGGG
Organism: Allobates femoralis; assembly: GCA_033576535.1. Taxonomy (NCBI): domain Eukaryota; kingdom Metazoa; phylum Chordata; class Amphibia; order Anura; family Aromobatidae; genus Allobates; species Allobates femoralis. Next base: position 290,509,778 of record JARQOC010000005.1, read on the forward strand.
GCCACGAGTAGGCCCAGGCCAGAGACGCAAAGTGACCCTTCAGTGTCCCACCCGCTAAGTGGGACTGAAGGCAGGGAGGGACAGGAACCGAAGAAAGGAACAGAAGTAGGAACCAAAGGCTTAGTCGCGAGCTAGTTCCCAGCAAGAGAAACGGATATTGGGCATCCGCACCGGTGGGAGAACTCCAAATCCCACTGAAAACCCCTTGGCACCGAGGAAGCTTCAGCTACCCAGTCTCCTGAGAGAGTCACAGAGAAGGAGCCAGGACTAGCAGGACACTGCAGTGCCAGAGAAAGGTCGTCCAGAAGACCGCACAGGAGGAAGAGAGAGAGAGCAAAACAAACAGAAGAAGAGAGTGGAGGCAAGTCAGGATTTAATAGACTGCGCTTCATTAAACACACAGAGGAGGAGGCCTTATACCCACTTGCTGTGGAAGCCCACTGTGCAGCCCAGCTACCCGTCAGTGCTTGGGACCATATGCCTGAATACCATCAGTAAAAGGTAAAGAGACTTCCGCTGCATGTTTACATTCTTTCTTCTCCCTCACCGTGCTCCTCCATAGACTCTTCCTATCCTCCCAAACCGTCCCAGCTCTGCTGCAACCTGTCCATCCTCACCACTCTGCCCCGGAGGTCCCAGTCCTGCCTGCGGGGACTATACCATCACGGCCGTAATCCCACCGACCTCCGGAGGACTTAGCGGCGCTGGTGATCCATCACCAGACTCAGCAGGTGGCGTCATGACAAAAACTGTATATAATCCCTGAACATACCCCCCATTTCAGTTGACCTCCAAGGCCACGGCCTCGGAAAGCCGCCCGTGACATTCCAAACTGGAAGCCGCCCGAGAGCTGAGTACCCGAGCCCTGGGTGCGCGTAATATGCACACATTAATACAGTTTACACTTTGCATAATTAACCGCAACCAATGTATTCAGGACTGGTGCACACAGGCCTATCCCCCTCTTACACTTGATACATATGTCGAGCCCCAGGCCCGGGGGTACTCGGGTATCAGGTTCAGAGGGTTTAACGGGGATGTAACTGGTGGCGGTGCCTGAGCCCGTGGCCTGGGTGACACTTCAAAAAGGGTTATGTACAAGGGAAAAGAGTTGTTGTCTCATGACGCCACCTGTAGTACCTGGTGATGGGTCACCTGTGCCGCCACAGTCCTCCGGAGGGTGATGGTATTGTGGCAAGGATGGCAAAGCTCCCTACAGGTGGAGCTGGTCCTCCGGGGCAGCGTTGCTGTAAGCAAAAGGTTGATTTTTGGTAGCACAAAGACATGGAAGCAAAGTCACTCTCCCGGGTACTTTACTGTAAACTATGATCATCAGCAAACAAGTCCACAGTTCAGCAGAATTATGTTATACAAACAGGTAGCTCTACGGGTGACTGCAAGTGAATGTCATGCGGTATGGAGGTACCCGCGGTATGCCTTCGTTAACGAACCTGCGTCCTTTCTTCCCCACCTAGGATTACTCCAGACCCATTTAGTCCTTGAAGGTGCTTTAGGAGCTCCCCTACCTCGCAGCGAGGAAGTAGGTGTATTGCTCCGTGTGGCAGGGTGCTGTGGCGATAAACGGACTACAACAGCCGGTTGACGAACCAGAGGTGGACTCTGACCGTGTCCTCGGTTCCGGCGTTCCTGTGTTTGGATTGGGGAATTCCCTGGAGTATGGCCGCTCCACGCTGAGATTCCCCCTTTCTCTTTAGGGCCCAGACTCCCTCGTCGGGCACCCTCTTCCAGGATCCCCTCAGGACCCTCTCTCTCCCTTCCTCAGGACCAGCTTGGAACTGTCCTGTCCGACCTTCCGCCTCGCTCCACACCTCTCCTCTTTCTCTTCCTAGAGGTGACTCTCTCCTTCCCAGGAGTAACCTCCCACCACTACGCTAGTGTGGGAGTGCAGGAATGGGTCCCTCCCACAAGCCTAACATTCACTTGCAGTTGGGGAAAATTACACTGCTTTTATGAATGTAATACCCCGGTTTGATGCCTGACCATCGGGGGCGCCACACATAACTTAGACTGGTTCCTTCAGCGGCTCCACACTTTCCTTTTATCATCTATCACACAGCAACATAACACTATTCCTAGTTGTTAAGGAATGCATCAATTCCTTTGCCTTGATTATCTATTGGTGGAAAAAAGATAATTAACTTCTGCTTTAAAACATAGTCTGATTTACCACACTAGTTAGTAGTCTGTGTTCTTGTCAATTGGTGGCATCCTGATAGAAAATCTTAGCTTTGCATTATGACTTAATGTCAGTTCTCCATATCCACTACCTTTCCCTGTGTCCTGCCTTCCCATATTTGTCTGCTTCTGCCTGGTTGTGTAGCTGTCTGCACCTACCAACCTACCTGCTTATTAGGGTGGAGGCACACTATCATGCATCAAAAACGCCGCGTTTTTGATGCATGACAGTGATGCGAGTGCTGTGTGTGTTTGTGGGTGTGTATGGTGCGAGTATGGTGCGTGTGGTGAGTGTGGCTGGCTGTATGTATGTTAGTGTGCTGTGATTGTGAGGTGTGAGTGCGTGTGTGGTGCGTGATTGTGATGCTGTCCACGGTCCTGAAGGACCGCAGACAGCATTTGTCGGGAATAGAAACTCGCTGGCTATCAAAGCCGGCAAGTTTAAATTTCCCGCTGTGCTGTACAGTAAGCTATCATCTTGTACCACTGTGACAGCAGCGGTACAAGATGTTTAGCTAAGACAATGATGATTGTAGTAAAATAATGTATTCTGGGGTTATTTTACTGATTAACCCCATAAGCATCCTCGGCACCGCATGTGTTCACAGAGGATGCTGAGGCTCTAAACCCAGTGCTGAAGGGGTTAATATGCAGCTGGTGTAGTGACACCATGTATGTGGAGAGTGTCCTCACTCTCTGCAGACATGGTGTCATTACACCATGTGTGTGAAGGGTTAATTTTTATGTATAATGGGTTTAAAGAACTGTCGGGAAAGCGGGCTTATGTTACTGTCTATGGGGAGCTGTCCCCTCTCATGGTGCTGAAGCCACAGCTCCCCATAGGCAGTAACATAAGCCGGCTTCCTCGACAGTTCTTTAAACCCATTATACATAAAAATTAACCCCTTCACAGACATGGTGTAATGACACCATATCTGCAGAGAGTGAGGACAAAAGAGGCACAGCAGGGCACCAGTATGGGCAGTCTTTGTGCGGAGATGCGTCACCCTGTGCCCATTACGCCATTCACTCCCCGCAGTGATAATGTCCTGGGCTCGGTTGTGGTAGCCCCACTATCCACCCTATAATAGTTTTAGCCCGGAGGAGCCCCTATAAACAGACCCCTGCACCCCCTGAGTGCCCGCTGCAACTGTGACCATCACCAAGAAGATGAAGCCCCATAGGTCGCACATGAGGTGGGTTTGCATTGGGGGTCAGTACTTGGCAGGTCGTGTCCATGGTATCACACATGGGCTGGCCTGTACAGCAGGCGCAGGGATGGGTATCAGCTCCTGAGGTAAATACTCCCCACACACAAGCCAGAGGCCACACACACTGGAACCTCACCTGCATCACCCAGTGCAGCACCGCGTCCACTGTCACCCGCTCCTGCAGCAGCTGATCCAACAGTTTGCAGGGAAAATGCACTCAATCCGGGCCTGCCCCCTCAACCATCAGACCAATGTATATACTGGAGAACTACAAATCCCAGTAGCCCCTGTAACATCACACCAATGTGTATACTGCAGGAATACAAATCCCAGCAGACCCTGTAACATCAGACCAAAGCATATACTGCAGGAATACAAATCCCAGCAGCACCTGTGACATCAGACCAATGCATCATGCATTGAAAAGCATATGGGATACTGGAAAGGTATATATATGTGATGGTATAGATATGGAAACAAAATTACCTTAAAGATTATGGTCTTGTTTCAGACTATCTGATTAACCTCCCTTTGGGTAACCGACCTGGTGAAAATATTAATATTGATTGCCACAGCTTACTTCCTGTTAGTGATGTATTACTAGTGGTTTACACACCTGTATTTTCAAGGTCATAGGGATGATGTTGGTATCCTGAGATGAGGTGAGGTCTCGGTACACCTTGGGGCACCTGCTATAAAGAGAATATAATAATGAAGGACTACCCAGCTTCAAAAAAGAGCTTATATAGCTCCTGGACATACCTGTGTGCCTATATGCCTTATGTGATCCCGTGCCTGGCTGCGGTAAAGTGCTCCCTAATGCAGCGTTACCGCTGTTATATAGGGTGTGTAGACGTCGGCCCGCTTCGGGTATGTGGAGCGCACGGAAGCGGCCATGAAACGCAGATCGCACATGTGTGGTGCTTGATGCAGTTATAGTGCACTCGGCACATGTGCCGGGTGACTTGTGGGGCGGAACAGTGAAAACAAGAATAGAAGCAGACGGGCAGCGGTGACCGCACACAATCCGGGGCCCACCCACTCACCACTACTCCAGGCCCGCAACTTCCGGTTTGCTGGCCGTAGCAGCAGTAATGGACAGGGCCAAGCGGTGATTGATTTGACAGGAAAGGGGGGGGCCCATGAAAGATGTGAGGGGGCGGGACCCAGAGGAGATCAGGCCCACTCTCTCACACCTCGCATGGGCCCCCCTTTTCCTGTCAATCACCGCCGGACCCCTCACAGGGTGTAAGACCAGTAAGGCCCTGACAGCGGCCCTGCTTTATCATAACTGTTGCACCTAGTAAACTGAGTGATAGATTGCTGGGTCACTGTTCCTACATCATGCTGCTGTCAGAATGCATAATGAGAAAGTGTTATCAGATTCTCTTTAAAGAGGTAAGGGGTTTCACAGGTGTTTATAGCATAGAATTATTCACTACTAAAAAATGAAAGCAATGAGAGCAACATCACAATTGATGTATTTACCTAATAAATAAATAAGACCTATAGTGTAATTGAATGTTCAAATGCATTATATGATGTAGTAAAGTTGTGTAAATAAATTTAGCTAATCATCTGGAAAACAAATTCATCTACTACAAGTATCCAAGGATAGTGGAGCAATTAGTCAGCGGTGTAACTAGGCTTGCCGGCGCCCAGGGCAAAGATCTGCTTTGGCGCCCCCCCACCTGAAATAGGTGAGGACCGGGGTGGGTGCTGTCAGATTCCAGCCCCGCCCCCCCATTGCAGCCCTGGTTGAGGAGCGGGGGGTCCCTTGATATACCCCTGTACGCCATGTTGTGCACAGTGTTCAATGTCTAAATGTCTACATACTGTAGTGCCATATTGTTGCTCAACTGTGCACTCATGGTGCTATACCCTACTTGAACCACCTACTCTATAGCACCATACAGTGCACACATCACACAGTGCTATACTATATTCTTGCCTCAGAGAAAACAGTGCCCACAGAGTGCCATCATACTGACCACATGTAGTGGTATTTTATGCCCCAGGCTCTGGCTGCAGCCTGCATCACCTCCACACACTGACCTCTGAGGCGCTGCTGGGCTGTATGCGGTGCCGATGGTACCGCTGGGCTGGCTGTGGAACACAGAGGAGAGGAGGGTGGGTGACGAGTCTCTTCTGTGCGTTCCACACACCGACCGAAGGAAGAGGAAGTGAGGGGGCGGAGCGTGGACCCTCTTCTATGCGGTCCACAGTGTGGAACACACACAGGCAGTGGAAGTGACAGCCTGGAAGTGGGGCGGAGTGGGGGCTGGCAGCCGGCGGCCGACAATAATGAAGTGTGCAAGCACCGTACCGCGCCGGTAAGAGATAGTAAATAGTATCGGCGCGGGGCGGGCCTTGTTTGAGGAGCGGGTGGGGGGCGGTGCTGCCGGCGCCCCCCTCTGAGTTGCGCCCGGGGCAAAGGGTCCGGCTGCACCCCCCTAGATACGCCCCTGCAATTAGTAATATATCAGTCTCATGGGGAACATTATCCTTCTTCACATATCATATACATCAACATACAATGATACAAGAACATCGTAATATTACCATTTCCTAATGGCTTAAATTAAAAACCTTGATGTTGTAAAGCTTTCAAAAACATGTTCTTTTTCTGTAAGATGTTTTGATTTTTTTCATCTATATAAAAATTGTTTAAAACATTGAATGTTTTAATAGAAGTTCTCATGAATTAAGCCTTCATGCTTCAAAGCTTTTAAAGGGGTATTCGAATTAAAAGACATTATAGACAAGTGATATCTTCTAGATTGGTGGGGGGTCTGCCTGCTAAAACCCCCACCCATTGCTCGAACATGACACGTTTGTTTCCCATTTTAATGGAGCAGCAGTGTATATGAAGTCCCATAGAGAATTAATTAAAGGTCAAGTATTCACTATCATGCATTTTGGTTAGGGCACAAAAATGCCCAAATTGGTGAAGGTAAAAAATGTGTGTACTATGTTAGCCAGTAGATAGAAAAATATTGGAATCTGAGAGTCCTTAGTGGTTGATATCTTTTAATGGCTAACTGAAAAGATGGTAAACATAGCAAGCTTTCGGGACACTGTGGTCCCTTCGTCAGGCTAGTAATGACACAGATTCTGAAAACACATATATCTATACAAAGCAAATGAACCAAAAAAACACCAGTTTTAGATGTTATAGTAAATGACACAGGTGACGTAAACCAGAGTCAGGCAAGGGAGGAGGAGATGGGCCTGGGGAATTGAAACTAAAAGTCTAAGATAAGCGGAACAAATAGTCTAAAGGTACCTTTACACGCCGCAACTATCACCGGCGATCGGAGGCAACCAAACATGCGCGTGCATGTTTTTGATGGTTGCCTCCGTACGCCGATGCCACATGTACACGCCGCAATTGACCCCAAACCCGGAACGGTTCCGGAAGTGAACTGATCCTGTGGGAAACATCCGGTTGAATCATGTTGCCGCTTCACATGCTGCAATCAGTAGGGGAATGTGGGCGTACATGTTCTGTGGCGCCAAAACATAGGCGTGACAGACTTGTGTATTCCGCGATGCTAACAAGCTGATTGGACAACGCAATAGCATCATGATTGGCCAGCCTGCGCAGGAAGGCTGGCTAATACATAACGCCATTCCAATTGTGTAGTGTGAATGGACAGCTCTTCAAATATGGCGCCCTGTGAAGGGACAGCCAATGGAAACACAGTAGCCCCTACCAATCATCGTGATGGGGTGCGGTATCCATCACGCTGTGGCACGCCTTTGGGAAATCACTAGGCGACGCAGATTCCATCCCTATTGCCCGTTCACACTCGAAAAGCAGGGCAATTCACCTGCAGCGTTGCCTCTGGTTTTAGAACAATGCTCTGAAACCGCAAGCGGGAGCAACTTCAAAAATCACCAGCGGGTTACCAAATTACACGCCGCAACTTCGTAGCAATTTCATGGCAACCGTAACAAAAATCCAGATTGCCTCTCAGTTGCTACACCACGGTTGAAGTGTGTAAAGGTACCTTAATGGTAGTGGTCTGTGGAGAACTGAAAATACATAAATGAGTTGAGGAAAGCAATAAAAGGAGGCAAGGGTGTTGAAGTGTCCACAGTTCATTGTCCTATTGTCCTCAAACTGGAGTCTGTTGGAGATGTGTTATCCCCAAATGTCTTTTCAATTTATATAAAAATGCATGAATCTGTGATGTCCCCAAATGTCCATTCATGTTCTATAAAAAGCCATGTGATTGTCACGCTGGGAGTGGGGAAGACACCCAGCGTAGGATAACGACGGGGGGGGGGGATCAGGAGTCCCTAATGCTAAGGGCACAAGAAGGAGACGGTGACCCCTAGACTTCCTAGAGCTGACCCTGTCTGCCCTAACGTCCCTATACAGTCTCCTCAACTGTCGCCGACCACGAACCTCGTCCCTCTCTGATCCTAGATCTATCTTATCTAAGGATCAGATGGAGAGGTTCACTAGACCCCTCCACTATCAACTAAAGACAAACACCAGGGAAGACAGACATTTGGGAAAAGGAAACACTTATCTGACAGCAGAACACAGCAACCTCCGCAATCTCAGCTTCTGCTGGAGCAAGGATAAAGTGTGCACAAGGAACTATCACCTGCACCGAGGAAGGGTAATGAACCTCCTTATAAAGGTGGAAGGAGTCTGCTGGGTCCTAGTGACCTACAACATTGGTGGATAAAACCAGACCGAGCGCAAGACCTCCACAGCCGTCTCCCCATAATAGAGAGATCTCATCACACCTTCTCTCCATCAACACAGAAGGTAAATGCTCCTGAAAGAGACGGACCATCCTCCACCATTATGGCTGGTGGCCAAACGCTGGGATCGTCTGCGCGTGGCCTCCACCCTGTCATCCGTGCCACCCGTGACAGTGATATATTTAATCCTGTTTTGAATGTGTCAAAGGTCGTTATCAATTTGTATTCCCAAATTCTTCTCTCTCTCTGAGATTTTAAGTTGCTTTTTAAGATGAGCAGCTTCATATCAGTTTCACTGAGGTCAGGGCTCGAAAAATGTTTTGCTACAGGTAGATCCATACACTTTTCTTTTATTGAGTGGCGATGAGAATTCATTCTTGTTCTGAATTGTGATCCGGTCTCACCTATGTACCTGCCAGCTGTTGGGCATTTGGTACATATAATTAAATACACCACATTGCTTGTGGTGCAGCTGAAGTTACCTTGGATCTTGTAGTCCTGATCTTTCCCAGGAATCCTTATCTTGTCTGTTGTCATTATAGATGGACGGTTTTGCACTTTCTCTGGTTGCCCGTCCTGCGACATCCGGGATCTCCGGCCGTCGCAGGCATATGACGTCATCGCGCGATCCCGGATGCAGCGAGGACGGAGCATGGAGAACGGAGCACCGAGGAGCGGCGCTGAGCAGAAGACCGGGATGGTAAGATAAGCAGGGGGGGGGGGGGGGGAACCCTTACAAGGGGGGCGAGTGCCAGCATTTGGGGGCTGCTATATACCCCCTGGGGGCTGCTGTATACAACCACTGGGGCTGTATATACCTCTGAGGCTGCTGTATACTACCACTGGGGCTGTATATACCACTGGGGCTGCTGTATACTACCACTGGGGCTGTATATACCTCTGGGGCTGCTGTATACTACCACTGGGGCTGTATATACCTCTGGGGCTGCTGTATACTACCACTGGGGCTGTATATACCACTGGGGCTGTATATACCTCTGGGGCTGCTGTATACTACCACTGGGGCTGTATATACCACTGGGGCTGCTGTATACTACCACTGGGGCTGTATATACCACTGGGGCTGCTGTATACTACCACTGGGGCTGTATATACCTCTGGGGCTGCTGTATACTACCACTGGGGCTGTATATACCTCTGGGGCTGCTGTATACTACCACTGGGGCTGTATATACCACTGGGGCTGTATGTACCTCTGGGGCTGCTGTATACTACCACTGGGGCTGTATATACCACTGGGGCTGTATGGACCTCTGGGGCTGCTGTATACTACCACTGGGGCTGTATATACCTCTGGGGCTGCTGTATACACCTCGGGGCTGCTGTATACTAACTACTGGGGCTGCTGCTGTATATACCACTGGGGCTGCTGCTGTATACTACCACTGGGGCTGCTGAATATACCTCTGGGGCTGCTGTATACCACACTGCTGGGGGCTGTAAACCTGTGCTGGGGTCCACCCTCGGCTAATATACGAGTCAATAGGTTTTTCCAGGTTTTGGGGGCAAAAGTAGGGGGGTCGGCTTATACACGGGTCGGCTTATACACAAGTATATACGGTACTTGGTATTATGTCTAAGGGCATTTTGGATCACTGAAATCAATCTCAACAAGGCTGTGACGTTAACAAGGAGGTAGTGGAGTCATGTTTTGACCTGGAATCATGGAGAGAGAGCTGGTAGATCCCTTTAGGGTCCCTGAATATATGAAAATGACTTTGTTAAAGTGTATATAATCAGATCTGCAGATGGTGAATTGATGGACATATATTTTCATTGTTTTTTCATTGTCTTTTCTTTATTTTTTTTAATGGATAAGGTATCAGCTATATGATATTTATTATTTTATATTTCATGCAACATGTTCGTGGTTTCTCTTCCAACTGTTTATAACACGGATGTAAAACTACTAATAAAAATGATTATTTAAAGTGCCTAATAAAGGCTCTTATGGACTCCATTTTGAATTACTTGTATGTAATGTACTTGTTTAGGGGTTTCAGATTTACAATAGTCTTGTAGGTTCCACTTGGTTTCTTTAATAAGAATAAACAGGAATAATGACCATCTGTTGGAGGGAAACTAAGGCTGTGGTCACAGTTGCATTTTTCACATGCATTTTTGGAGACCTGCGTTTTCAAAAACGCATGTAAAAAACGCACCCATAGGCCCCCATGTTAAAAAACGCATGCCCTAATAGCCAAAAAGCATGTGTGACTGTCCCATGCGTTTTTGGAGCATATCCAAAAACGCATGCGTTTTTTAATAAGGGGCCTTATGGAAAATGCATGCAAAAACGCATGTACAATTAGTGCCATTCAAAAACGCATGCGTTTCCCATAGGAGCCCATGTTAAAAAAACGCATGCGTTTCCGGAAACGCGTGCGTTTTTTTAACATGGGCTCCTATGGGAAACGCATGCGTTTTTGAATGGCACTAAAAGGTACTAATTGTACATGCGTTTTTGCATGCGTTTCTCATAGGAACCCATGTTATAAAAACGCATGCGTTTTCTACAAAAACGCATGCGTTTTTCAAAACGCACAAAAAAATACTACAAGCACTATTTTTAGGTGCAGATTCAAAAACGCAGCCAAAAACGCAGGGAGCCATCACACACCTTACAAAACTCATGCTGACATGAAAAAAAGCATGAGTTTTGTTAAATCACTAAAAAAAACGCATGGCAACTGTGACCACAGCCTAACACTGCACTTTACCCTGACATCACCATCCCCACCAATAACATTTCTTCAACAGGTAAAAGGAAGCTGATCAGAGTTGATATGAATATAGATGAAGCTGAATATAGGTAAATCTTTGAGGAACACCTTTTAGAGGCTGCAAAAGACTTGCCACTAGGGCATAGGTTCACCTTCCAGTAGAACAACAATCTTAAACATAATGCTAGATCTACAATGAAATTGTGTAAATCAGGGGTGTCGAAGTCAAAGACCTGTTTAATTCCGACCAACGACTTAATTTTATGTGGTCTGTGAGCAGGGGCATAATGGTCGTGGGGTCCACTGACCCCATCACCTACTTCAGCTGATGTGTGCATTGTAGCACAGAGATCCGGCAGGTCCACTGCAATTCATACTGCTGGCCAAACAGAGGCCAGCAGCTAACGTCAGCATTCCTGTAATAGGGGGCACACAACAGTGACATCATGCATCGTCATAGCAGACACACCCATGTAAGCTGCTGCCACTGACTAGCTACACAGGACAACTCATTGCAATGTCGAAGATGGGGAAGGTGACTAGAATGTTTTTTGTTTAGGTTTTTATGCATTGGAAACAGACTATATACCAAGAAGGAGCCTGGGATAAGGATTTATATACCAGGATGGGCCCAGGATAAGGATATATATACCAGGATGGGGACAAATACAACAGGATAGGGAGATATATACTCAGATGGGGACACAGATATCAGGATTAGCCCAGGATGGGTCATATATGCCATGTCCTTGACCGCGGGGCCGGTCTTTGTTATGCAGGGAGATCGGCGCTCACCACGCAGCTCTGCTGGTTATGCTCACCCTTGTCATGGTTCCTTGCAGCCCTCTGTCTCCTCTGCTAGGAACCTGCGTTCTCTTGGCAGGTCTCCTGAGAATCTTCTTAGGATGCGCGTCCGGCATCCTGCACACACTTATTGAGCAATACACCTGTTCCCCATTAGGTCTCTGCTTGGGTGCTGAGCTGCTCTGAGCATAAAAGGCACCCTCCCCCTATGGGAAGTGCCTCGGCATCATGTTCATTCTCTGGAAATTGTTGCCTCTGCTCAAGCCACTATCTGCTGAGCTCTGCAAAAAGAAGATTGCTGCATTGTTTCCACTTGATTCTAACACCTTCTGTCTTCACAGAATCCTTGGGCTGTCCAGGCCTCTCCTGATGTGCACAGGACCCTCTGGTTTCCTGCACCAGCTGGATCGATTGAAGCTCCCAAGATTCATTTAATTGACAGAGCCAGTATTTTACAGTTCCTCCATATCTACTGTCTGGTCTGTACGGGTCACCCCTCTGGTCCGGAATTCGCATCATTCAGGCCTCCTGGTCTTTTGACAGGGGAATCCCTGTATAGGGGTTAACCTTTACCGGTGCTCTACTACATGGTACAATGTCACGATCCAGAGGGTTCTCCCCTTAGGCACCTTTCAAATTTGCGAGGCTTTACTTAATAAATATCCTTGCTTTTATGAAAATAACTCTCTTGTCTCTTGAGTACCGGGTATTCAGATACCACTGCACCACCAGTGGTCTAGTGAGTCCACTTTACATTACCATGCCCTGTGGGCATAACAATATATTCCAGGATGGGGGACATATATACCAGGATAGGGATATATAATATAACTAGGTGGGTGCCCGATGCACATGCATCGGGATTCTAGAAGAGCGAGTCTCTGACTCGCAATGGCCGCTTCGCGGCCAATGCTTCGCGCTGCTAAGGCGACTCGCCATGCCCGCTGCGCGGGCATAGCGAGTCGCCTTAGAACTGCTCGCAATGGCCGCTGCGCGGCCAATGCTTTGGGCGTATCCACATGACGACACTGACTCGCAGCAGCGGAGCGGTCTCAGAAGGGGCAAAAAACCCATTCGCAATTATATAATAGATGGGGGACATACTGTATCTACCAGGAAGGGAACGTATATACTAGGATGGGGATATATACACCAGGATGGGGGACATATATACCAGGATTGGGACATGTATACTAGTATGGGGGGCATATATACCAGGATGGGGACATATATACCACGATAGGGACAAAGATACTAGGATGGAGCCTAGGATGAGAGAGATATATACCAGGATGGGGGACATACATACCAGAATGTGAACATATATACCAGGATAGACCCAGGATTTGGCATTTATGTACCACGATGAGGACATATATGCAAGGATGGGGGAAATTACTTTCAGTCCTACGATCCAGGAACAGCTGTCTCATAATCCCACTATCCATGAACAGCTCTCTTTTAGCCCTACAACCCTTGCCCTAGTATTCAGGGACAGCTGTCATATAGCCCTACTACTCAGAGACTGCTGTCATAGATCTCTACTACTCAGAGATAGCTTTCATAGATCTACTACCTAGGGACAGATGTCTTATAGTCCTACCACCCAAGGACAGCTGTTGTATAACCCTACAACCCAAGGACAGCTGTCGCTTAGCCCTACTACTCAAAGACAGCTGTAGCATAGGCCTACTACCAAGGGATATCCTCTTATAGCCATACCACCCAGGGGAAGCTGTCAAATAGCCCTACTGCCCAGAAATAGCTTTCACATTGTCCTACTACTCAGGGACGTCTCTTATATAAACTACTACTAAGAGACAGGTCTCTTTTACCCCTTTTAACCAGGGAGAGCTATTGTACAGCTTTACAAGCCAGGGACAGTTCTCATATAGCCCTTTTACCTAAGGAGAGCTCTAATATTGTCCCTGGTGAGCTTGTGCCTTGCAGTCCATACTCATATCATTTTGAATGGAAATATGCATGAGCCCAGCTCACCCCTGATTCTATAGTAAAGCTGAGTTGTCACTCACTGCATCCCTAGGACACTGTGAGTGGTGTAATTATGGCATACTTACTGTTGGTATATCGCACACAATAATATCTCAATAAAATTTTTTTAAAGGGAACCTTTCACCAGAAAAATGCAGTGCAAACTGCAGGCAGCATGTTATAGAGCAGGGGGAACTGAGTAGATTGATATATAGCTTTGTGAGAAAAGATTCAGTATAACCTTGATTTCATCATTTAAACCCTTGCTCTTTCTGGGATTTTTGGTCCAGTGGGCGGTTGTTTCAGTTAGTGACAGCTGTTTCTGTTTGCACACTTATACAAGGATAGCTGCCAGTCACTGATAGGGCGGCCCTCTGGGTGCAAAATCCCACAAAGAGCAGGGGTTTAAATGATGAAATCACAGGTTATTTCTCACAAAACTATGTATCAATCTACTTAGTTCCCCCTGCTCTATAACATGGTATCTCCAGATTGCACTGCATTTTCATGGTGGCGGGTTCTCTTTAAATTTGTGGGTGTAATGTGAAGAAATATGAAAAAGTACAGGGTATGAATTCTTTTTCAAGGCACTTCCTTCAGACGAAACTAAAATCCAGAAGAAATGAGAGCTGCTGCTGATCACTGACTTCCTCTAAATGTCAGTTATGTCCTAAGAAAGTGAGGGTGAAGTACTTCCTGATTGGCTGCAAGACTCGACATAACAAGTCACATGAGCTTCAGGAGATCCAATGCCGTCATTGTTGGAATGTCATCGGAACCAGAAGTGTGCATAGACTGTTGCTATTTTTTAAGGAGGAGTATAGCACCTGAAAAAGGGTTTTCTGATTAGTAAAATTCCACTTTAAACTTTTAGCCTATTGCAGTCATGAATATGGTGACTGTATACATGCATGCTTGGTTGCAGGTGAATGTGCACTATACAGACAGAGGAAAGTAAAGGATGCTTTGGCCGATCATTCAGCTAGCAGATATGTTGGCCATCTCTCCCTTAACCCCTTCCCGACCTATGACGTAAGAGGACGTCATCGGCCGGTAAGGGGTGTTTGATGTGAGCTCCAGCGCGGAGCTCATATCAAAGCCCCGACATCTCAGCTGATCTCATCAGCTGAGATGTCGGGGTAACAGTGGCGATCGGATCCGGCATCCAATCGGCGCTGTTAACCCCTTGGATCCCGCTGTCAATCACTGTCAGCGGGATCCAAGGCGGCTGCGGCGAGGAACGCGCTGTTCCCCGCCTGCTGCGGAGATCCCGCGATAGTATCGCGGGATCTCCGGCGCTCATGTGACTGCCCGGGGTCCTGGCTAGACCCCAGATGCTGTCACAGAGCATTTTCTTGCTGTGGTTGGCAGGCGCTGCCAACCACAGCAGGTCCGCGATTCTGGAAGATACAGATGAGCTGCAGCTCATCTGTATCTCCCAGAAGCGATCGGTCTGTGCAGCAAGTCAGTGTAAAAATAAGAATCAATGAAAAAATAAAGTTTTTAAAAACCTGTAAAAAAAAAAATATATAAAAGTTCAAATCACCCCCCTTTTCCCCCAATCACAATAAAAGCATATAAAAAAAAATACACATGTTTGGTATCGCCGCGTTCAGAATCGCCCGATCTATCATCCTATTAAATCCGTTAATGAGAGCCGTGAACTCCGTAACGGAAAAAATGGTCCAAACGCCAAAATTCAGGATTTTTTTGTTGCTGCGTTATTGCTATAAAATGCAATAACGGGCGATCAAAACTGCGGATCCCCCCAAAAATGGTATCATTAGAAACGTTAGCTCAAGATGCAAAAAATAAGCCATCACCCAGCCCCAGATCCCGAAAAATGAGAACGCTACGGGTCGCAGAACATGGCGCAAAAAGTCAGTTTTTTTTCAAACTACTGAATTTTTTTTCACCACCTAGATACCAGTAAAAGTATACATGTTGGGTGTCTACGAACTCGTACCGAAGCGAGGCATCACCCCATCATGTTGGTTTTACCATATAGTGAACATGGCGACTAAAATACCCAAAAAACAAACGTGTCTTTGCACTTTTTTTTGCAATTTCACTGCATTTACAATTTTTTTGCAATTTTCCTGTACACTATATGTAAAATAAATTATTACATATGAAAGTACAACTTGTCCTGCAAGCCGACATATGTCTATATTGACAGAAAAATAAAAAGGTTATGGCTCTTGGAAGCAGGGAGCAAAAAACGAAAATGAAAAACTAAAAATTCCTGGGTCATGAAGGGGTTAATCATTGTACTTGTCTATATATGTCCCTTTTTCTCATGTAAAGCACAATAGAATACATGGCGCTATATCTAATATATAATCACCCTAACGCACTTCCGTAAGTTTTGGCGCTACTTTCGTCGTAGTGGACGTGGCTGCCAAACTTACGGAGTGCGTTGGGACACACACACACACACACACTACACACACACACACACACACTCAGTATACTTACCCTGCCGCCATCCCGCTACACCGCTCCCATTATGACTCCGCCCACCTCGCGGGGCTCCCGCCATGGTCCGCCCGCTCGCTGGGCTCCCGCCATGGCTCCGCCCACCTCGCGGAATCCCGCCTTGGCTCCGCCCACCTCGCGAGACTCCCGGCATGGCTACGCTCACCTCGCGGGACTCCCGACATGGCTCCGCCCACCTCGCGGACTCCCGACATGGCTCCGCCCACCTGCGACTCCGCCATGGCTCTGCCACCTTGCTGCGGACCACAGAGCCTCCTTCCTGCGCTGACCACAGAGCCGCCGTCCTCTGCTGACCACAGAGCCTCCTTCCTGCGCTGACCACAGAGCCTCCTTCCTGCGCTGACCACATAGCCGCCGTCCTCTGCTGACCACAGACCGCCGTCCTCTGCTGACCACAGAGCCGCCGTCCTCTGCTGACCACAGAGCCCCCGTCCTCTGCTGACCACAGAGCCGCCATCCTCTGCTGACCACAGAGCCTCCTTCTTGCGCTGACCACAGAGCCTCCTTCCTGCGCTGACCACAGAGCTCCTTCCTGTGCTGACCACAGAGCCTCCTTCCTGTGCTGACCACCTTCTGCCTGCCAGACTGCCTCCTGCGACCGCGATCCTGCCCGACCTCTGCTGACACAGACCCGCCTCGTCGCGCTCCTCTGCTGACCACAGAGCCCTCCGCTACCCCTGCTGACTACAACCTCGCGAGCCTGCCCTCCTCGCTGACCACAGAGCCGCCGTCCTCTGCTGACCACAGACCCCCTCCTCGCTGACCACAGAGCCCCGTCCTCTGCTGACCACAGAGCCGCCTCCTCTGCTGACCACAGAGCCTCCTTCCTGCGCTGACCACAGACCGCCGTCCTCTGCTGACACAACCCCCTCGCTGACCACCCCTCCTCTGCTGACCACAGAGCCGCCTCCTCTGCTGACCACAGACCTCCTCCTTGCTGACCACAGAGCCGCCGTCCTCTGCTGACCACAGAGCCCCGTCCTCTGACCACAAGGCCTCCTCTGCTGACACAGAGCCTCCTTCCTGCGCTGACCACAGAGCCGCCGTCCTCTGCTGACCACAGACCCCCGTCCTCTGCTGACCACAGAGCCGCCGTCCTCTGCTGACCACAGAGCCCCCGTCCTCTGCTGACCACAGAGCCGCCATCCTCTGCTGACCACAGAGCCTCCTTCTCGCTGACCACAGAGCCTCCTTCCTGCGCTGACCACAGCCCGCTCCTCGCTCGCTGACCACAGAGCCTCCTTCCTGCGCTGACCACTCTGCCTCCTTCCTGCCTGACCACAGAGCCGCCGTCCTCTGCTGACCACAGAGCCCCGTCCTCTGCTGACCACAGAGCCCCCGTCCTCTGCTGACCACAGAGCCGCCTCCTCTGCTGACCACAGAGCCCCTCCTCTGCTGACCACAGAGCCTCCTCCTGCGCTGACCACAGAGCCGCCGTCCTCTGCTGACCACGAGCCTCCTTCCTGCTGCTGACCACTCTGCCTCCTTCCTGCGCTGACCACAGACCCCTCCTCTGCTGACCACAGAGCCCCGTCCTCTGCTGACCACAGAGCCACCGTCCTCTGCTGACCACAGAGCCCCCTCCTCTGCTGACCAGAGCGCCATCCTCTGCTGACCACAAGCCTCCTTCCTGCCTGACCACAGAGCCCCTCCTCGCTGACCACAGAGCCCCTCCTGCTGCTGACCACAAGCCTCCTTCCTGGCTGACCACAGAGCCCATTCCTGCGCTGACCACTCGCCACAGAGCCCCTCCTGGCTGACCACTTCGGACCACAGAGCCTCCGTTCCTCGCTGACCACAGAGCCCCCTCCGTCCTCTGCTGACCACAGAGCTCCTTCCTGCGCTGACCACTGCCTCCTTCCTGCACTGACCACAGACCCTCCTCTGCTGACCACAGAGCCGCCGTCCTCTGCTGACCACAGAGCCACCGTCCTCTGCTGACCACAGAGCCCCCATCCTCTGCTGACCACAGACCGCCATCCTCTGCTGACCACAGAGCCTCCTTCCTGCGCTGACCACAGAGCCTCCTTCCTGCGCTGACCACAGAGCTCCTTCCTGTGCTGACCACAGAGCCTCCTTCCTGTGCTGACCACAGAGCCTCCTTCCTGCGCTGACCACTCGACCACAGAGCCTCCTTCCTGCGTGACCACAGAGCCTCCTTCCTGCGCTGACCACAGACCCGCCGTCCTCTGCTGACCACAGAGCCTCCTTCCTCTGCCACCACAGACCGCCTTCCTCTGCCTACCACAGAGCCGCCTCCTCTGCTGACCACAGAGCCGCCGTCCTCTGCCTGACCACCAGACCACCGGCCCTCTGCTGACCACACAGCCGCCGTCCTCTGCTGACCACAGAGCTGCCGTCCTCTGCTGACCACAGAGCCGCCGTCCTCTGCTGACACAGACGCCCCGTCTCCCTCTGCTGACCACAGAGCCCCGCCCGTCCTCTCTGCTGACCACAGAGCCGCCTCCTCTGCTGACCACAGAACCTCCGTCCTCTGCATGACCACAGAGCCCTGCCCGACTCCTCTGCTGACCACAGAGCCCCCGTCCTCTGCTGACCACAGAGCCCCCGTCCTCTGCTGACCACAGAGCCGCCGTCCTCTGCTGACCACAGAGCCGCCATCCTCTGCTGACCACAGAGCCGCCGTCCTCTGCTGACCACAGAGCCGCCGTCCTCTGCTGCCACCCTCTGCTCTACCCAGCCGCGTACCTACCCGAGCCTCCTTCCTGCTGACCACATGCCTCCTTCCTGCTACTGACCACAGCGCCGCCGTCTCTGCTGACCACAGAGCCGCCGTCCTCTGCTGACCACAGAGCCCCGTCCTCTGCTGACCACAGAGCCCGCCGCCTCCATCTGCCTGACCACAAGCCGCCTCCTCCTCTGCTGACCACAGAGCCGCCGTCCTCTGCTGACCACAGAGCCGCCGTCCTGCGCTCACCACTCTGCCTCCTTCCTGCGTTACCACTCTGCCTCCTTCCTGCGCTGACCACTCTGCCTCCTTCCTGCACGACCGCAGAGCCGCCGTCCTCTGCTGACCACAGAGCCGCCGTCCTCTGCTGACCACAGACGCCCGGCCGTCCTCTGCTGACCACAGAGCCGCCTCCTCTGCTGACCACAGAGCCGCCGTCCTCTGCTGACCACAGAGCCGCCGTCCTCTGCTGACCACAGAGCCCCCGTCCTCTGCTGACCACAGCCGCCGTCCTCTGCTGACACAGAGCCCCGTCCTCTGCTGACCACAGAGCCGCCGTCCTCTGCTGACCACAGAGCCCCCCGTCCTCTGCTGACCACAGAGCC
Source organism: Allobates femoralis (assembly GCA_033576535.1). Taxonomy (NCBI): domain Eukaryota; kingdom Metazoa; phylum Chordata; class Amphibia; order Anura; family Aromobatidae; genus Allobates; species Allobates femoralis. The sequence goes on from JARQOC010000005.1 coordinate 290,529,240, forward strand.
GCCGTCCTCTGCTGACCACAGAGCCCCTCCTCTGCTGACCACAGAGCCCCGTCCTCTGCTGACCACAGAGCCGCCTCCTCTGCTGACCACAGAGCCCCCGTCCTGTGCTGACCCACCAGAGCCGCCGTCCTCTCCTGACCACAGAGCCGCCGTCCTCTGCTGACCACAGAGCCCCCCTCCTCTGCTGAGCACAGAGCCCAAGTCCTCTGCTGACCACACAGCCGCCATCCTCTGCTGACCACTGAGCCACCATCTTCTGCTGACCACCGACCCTCCTTCCTGCCCTGACCACCGACCCTCCGTCCTGCGCTCACCACTCTGCCTCCGTCCTGCGCTCACCACTCTGCCTCCGTACTGCGCTCACCACTCTGCCTCCGTCCTGCGCTCACCACTCTGCCTCCGTCCTGCGCTGACCACTCTGCCTCCCTCCTGCGCTGACCACTCTTCCTCTGTCCTGCGCTGACCACTGAGCCTCCTTCCTGCGCTGACCACTGAGCCTCCTTCCTGCGCTGACCACTGAGCCTCCATCCTGTGCTGACCACTGAGCCTCCATTTTGTGCTGACCACTGAGCCTCCATCCTGTGCTGACCACTCAATCCTGTGCTGACCACTCAGCCGCCATCCTCTGCTGACCACAGAGCCTCCGTCCTCTGCTGACCACAGAGCCGCCGTACTCTGCTGACCACAGAGCCGCCGTCCTCTGCTGACCACAGAGCCGCAGTCCTCTGCTGACCACAGAGCTGCCATCCTGTGCTGACCACTGACCCTCCATCCTGTGCTGACCACACAATCCTGTGCTGACCACTCAGCCGCCGTCGTCTGCTGACCACAGAGCCGCCGTCCTCTGCTGACCACAGAGCCGCCGTCCTCTGCTGACCACAGAGCCGCCGTCCTCTGTTGACCACAGAGCCGCCGTCCTCTGCTGACCACTGAGCCTCCATCCTGTGCTGACCACTGACCCTCCATCCTGTGCTGACCACTCAATCCTGTGCTGACCACTCAGCCGCCGTCCTCTGCTGACCACAGAGCCGCCGTCCTCTGCTGACCACAGACCCGCCCTCCTCTGCTGACCACAGAGCCGCCGTCCTCTGCTGACCACAGAGCCGCCGTCCTCTACTGACACAGAGCCGCCGTCCTCTGCTGACCACAGAGCCGCGTCCTCTGCTGACCACAGAGCCACCGTCCTCTGCTGACCACACAGCCACCGTCCTCTGCTGACCACAGAGCCGCCGTCCTTTGCTGACCACAGTGCCGCCGTCCTCTGCTGACCACAGAGCCGCCGTCCTCTGCTGACCACAGAGCCGCCGTCCTCTGCTGACCACAGAGCCTCCTTCCTTCGCTGACCACAGAGCCTCCTTCCTGCGCTGACCACAGACCCGCGCTCCTCTGCTGACCACAGAGCCTCCTTCCTGTGCTGACCACTCTGCCTCCTTCCTGCGCTGACCACTCTGTCTCCTTCCTGCGCTGACCACAGAGCTGCCGTCCTCTGCTGACCACAGAGCCGCCGTCCTCTGGTGACCACAGAGCCGCCGTCCTGCGTACCACTCTGCCTCCTTCTGCGCTCCACTCTGCCTCTTCCTGCGCTGACCACTCTGCCTCCTTCCTGCGCTGACCACTTGCCTCCTTCCTGCGCTGACCACAGAGCCGCCGTCCTCTGCTGACCACAGAGCCGCCGTCCTCTGCTGACCACAGAGCCGCCGTCCTCTGCTGACCACAGAGCCGCCTTCCTCTGCTGACCACAGAGCCGCCGTCCTCTGCTGACCACACAGCCGCCGTCCTCTGCTGACCACAGAGCCGCCGTCCTCTGCTGACCACAGAGCCGCCGTCCTCTGCTGACCACAGAGCCCCCGTCCTCTGCTCACCACACAGCCGCCGTCCTCTGCTGACCACTGAGCCGCCGTCCTCTGCTGACCACCGACCCTCCGTCCTGCCCTGACCACCGACCCTCCGTCCTGCGCTCACCACTCTGCCTCCGTCCTGCGCTCACCACTCTGCCTCCGTCCTGCGCTGACCACTGAGCCTCCAACCTGCACTGACCACTGAGCCTCCATCCTGCGCTCAACACTCTGCCTCCATGCTGCACTAACCACTGAGCCACTGCGCAGTGCTAACCACTGAGCCAACACACTGTGAAAACCACTTAGCCGTCAAATACAGTGCTAACCACTGAGCCACCGTATACAGTGCTAACCACTGAGCCACCGTATACAGTGCTAACCACTGAGCCAACATATACACTGAAAACCACTGAGCCACCATATACAGTGCTAACCACTGAGCCACCATATACAGTGCTAACCACTGAGCCACCGTATACAGTGCTAACCACTGAGCCACCATATACAGTGCCAACCACTGAGCCACTATATACAGTGCTAACCACTGAGCCACCGTATACAGTGCTAACCACTGAGCCACCATATACAGTGCTAACCACTGAGCCAACATATACACTGAAAACCACTGAGCCACCATATACAGTGCTAACCACTGAGCCACCATATACAGTGCTAACCACTGAGCCACCATATACAGTGCTAACCACTGAGCCACCATATACAGTGCTAACCACTGACCTCCATATACAATGCTAACCACAGACGCACCATATACAGTGCTAACCACTGAGCCATCATACTGTGAAAACCACTCAGCCATCAAATACAGTGCTAACCACTGAGCCACCATATACATTGCTAACCACTGAGCCACCGTATACAGTGCTAACCACTGAGCCACCGTATACAGTGCTAACATGAGCCAGTGTACGTGCTAACCACTGACCACCATATACAGTGTCAACCACTGAGCCACCGTATACAGTGCTAACCACTGAGCCACCATATACAGTGCTAACCACTGAGCCATCATACTGTGAAAACCACTCAGCCATCAAATACAGTGCTAACCACTGAGCCACCATATACATTGCTAACCACTGAGCCACCGTATACAGTGCTAACCACTGAGCCACCGTATACAGTGCTAACCACTGAGCCATCGTGTATAGTGCTAACCACTGAGCCACCATATACAGTGCCAACCACTGAGCCACCGTATACAGTGCTAATCACTGAGCCACCGTATACAGTGCTAACCACTGAGCCACCGTATACAGTGCCAACCACTGAGCCACCATATACAGTGCCAACCACTGAGCCACCGTATACAGTGCTAACCACTGAGCCACCGTACAGTGCTAACCACTGAGCCACCATATACAGTGCTAACCACTGAGCCACCATACAGTGCTAACCACTGAGCCACCATATACAGTGCTAACCACTGAGCCACCATACAGTGCTAACACGAGCCACCATATACAGTGCTAACCACTGAGTCACCATTTTACAGTGCTAACCACTGAGCCATCATACACGTGAAAACCACTCAGCCATCAAATACAGTGCTAACCACTGGACCACCATATACAGTGCTAACCACTGAGCCACCATATACAGTGCTAACCACTGAGCCACCATATACAGTGCTAACCACTGAGCCACCGTATACAGTGCTAACCACTGAGCCACCATATACAGTGCTAACCACTGAGCACCTTATACAGTGCTAACCACTGAGCCACCATATACAGTGCTAACCACTGAGCCACCTATACAGTGTAACCACTGAGCACCGTATACAGTGCTAACCACTGAGCCACCATATACAGTGCTAACCACTGACCTCCATATACAATGCTAACCACGAGCACCATATACAGTGCTAACCACTGAGCCACCATACAGTGCTAACCACTGAGCCACCATATACAGTGCTAACCACTGAGCCACCTATACAGTGCTAACCACTGAGCCACCGTATACAGTGCTAACCACTGAGCCACAATACAGTGCTAACCACTGAGTCACCGTATACAGTGCTAACCACTGAGCCATCACACCATGAAAACCATCAGCCATCAATACAGTGCTAACCACTGAGCCACCGTATACAGTGCTAACCACTGAGCCACCATGTACAGTGCTAACCACTGAGCTACCGTATACAGTGCTAACCACTGAGCCACCATACAGTGCTAACCACTGAGTCACCATATACAGTGCTAACCACTGAGCCACCATATACAGTGCTAACCACTGAGTCACCGTATACAGTGCTAACCACTGAGCCACCATATACAGTGCTAACCACTGAGCCTCATATACAGTGCAACCACTGAGCCACCATATACAGTGCCAACCACTGAGCCAACGTATACAGTGCTAACACTGAGCCACATATACAGTGCAACCACTGAGCCACCGTATACAGTGCTAACCACTGAGCCACCATATACAGTGCTAACCACTGATCCACTATATACAGTGCTAACCACTCAGCCACCATACAGTGCTAACCGCTGAGCCACCATATACAGTGCTAACCACTGAGCCACCATACAGTGCTAACCACTGAGCCACCATACAGTGCTAACCACTGAGCCACCATATAAAGTGCTAACCACTAAGCCACCGTATACAGTGCCAACCACTGAGCCACCATATACAGTGCCAACCACTGAGCCACCGTATACAGTGCTAACCACTGAGCCACCATATACAGTGCTAACCACTGAGCCACCGTATACAATGCTAACCACTGAGCCACCATATACAGTGCTAACCACTAAGCCACCGTATACAGTACCAACCATTGAGCCACCGTATACTCTGCTACCCACTGAGCCACCATATACAGTGCCAACCATTGAGCCACCATATACAGTGCTAGCCACTGAGCCACCGTATACAGTGCTAACCACTGAGCCACCGTATACAGTGCTAACCACTGAGCCACCGTTTACTCTGCTACCCACTGAGCCACCATATACAGTGCTAACCACTGAGCCACCATACAGTGCTAACCACTGAGCCACCATATACAGTGCTAACCACTGAGCCACCGTATACTCCGCTACCCACTGAGCCACCTGTATACACACAATTCATTTCACTGCACTCCCCTAACTATTAGTAAATAAACTATATATGGATTCTAGACTACCCGATTCTTTAGAATCGGGCCGCCATCTAGTTATTAATAATAACACATGGTGGCATGTTTTTGATCAAGTGTTCCATTATTCTCTATTAGAAAGCTGCTGACAGATATTGCTGCCTACAGTCTCAAATCGCTTATGCCCATTTTGACATCTTCCCCAACAATCAGTTGACATGTCTGTCGATATTAGATTTGTGGGAGGCCCAAAACACATTAGAGAGTTATTCTAATGAATTGACAAGTTTGGTCAACTTTACCTTGATGCGTATGGAGGTCTTTACCAGAGTTCACAGTACTATAAATGTAACACCCTTTTAATATGCTACTGTGGGCAGGGTGTTCAGTAGTTCTCACCTTGATATGGTGCAGTGCCTCCACCTGAATCTTGCTAGGAGCTCTAGAGGAATGCAGAAGGGGTATTTCTCTTCTGCTAGGGGTCAACTCGGGAAACTGCTGTCCACGCTCCTTACATATACAAGACGAGGTTAGGAATCTTAACAGGTTTATTTACAGGAAGATGAGAAATGGCAATTGCAGGGGGAATAGCAAATAACAGTAAATAGGTACTGTTATGCAGTATTCTACAGAAGCAGAAATGCTTTGCAATAGACCTAAATGGGTTAATACTTTCCCTTTAACTTATTACATACACACTCCTAACTAATTACAATTAACCCACAAATGGCTGCAGTCTGGCAAATGACACAGTCCCAAGTTTAGGCCCCAGTTGCGGCAGATGTTGGCTCACTTGCTTTACTTTGGTGCACATAAGGTAATGCAGCAATATTTCCTCCAGGGCTGGTCTTCAATAAACTCCTAGTCAGTGCAATCAAAAGTCCCTTAAGTAAGGCCTTGTATTTAGCTTTAGTACACTTCTCAAATGGTAGAACTACAGGGCCCGGTGATGCTCCCTAAAGGTACCTTTACACGCCGCAACTATCACTGGTGATCGGTAGCAACCGTACGTGCACGTGCATGTCTTTAATGGTTGCTAATGATCGGCGATGCCGCATGTACACGCCGCAATTGCGTAGTCAACCCAAGGTATTGTGGTTCCCTGGAAGTTGACACAGAACCTGCAGTTAACTTCCGGTTGAATACCGTCACCGCTTCACACACCGCAATCCACAAAGGAATATGGGCGTACCTGTGCAGCAGCTACAACACATAGGCGTGACAGAGTTGTGTATTCTGCGCCCCAAACACGCTGATTAGACAACGCAATAGCGTCATGATTGGCCAGCCTGCGCAGGAAGGCTGGCTAATACATGGCGCCATTGCAATTGTGTAGTGTGAATGGACAGCTCTTCAAATATGGTGCCCTGTGCTGGGACAGCCAATGGTAACACAGTAGCCCCCAACAATCATCGCTGATGGGGCGCGGAAAACATCACGCTGTGGCACGCCCCTTGGAAATCACTAGGCGACGCAGATTCCATCCCTATCGCCCGTTTACACGCCAATACCAGGGCAATTCACCATCTGGGTTGCCTCTGATTTTAGAACAATGCTCTGAAACCGCAACGGGAGCAACTGCGAAAATCACGATCACTTTCCCAAATTACATGCCACAACTTCGTAGCAATTTCAAGGCACCTGTCACAAAAATCCCGATTGCCTGGCAGTTGCTACACTGCAGTGGCAGCGTGTAAAAGTACCTTAATGGTCCCTTTACATGAGGCCACAGGAAGGTAGACACAGGCAGGCACGGACACAATTGTGCCTGTTGCCTTGAAAAGACCACGATGTGGCTGCGTGTAATTCAGGACTTTCCTTCCTTCAGGGAAGACACAGGAAGGAAAGTCCTGAATTACACGCAGCCACATAGTGGTCTTTTCAAGGCAACAGGCACAATTGTGTCCGATGCCTGCCTGTGTCTACCTTCCTGTGGCCGCGTGTAAAGGGACCATTATAGATAACTGCAGTACCTTTCTATAGCAGTAGAACTACAGTTCCCAGCAATGGTAATCACTTCTTTTTTGCAGATCTTTGCTCTCCAGTTCTAGACTGCAGGTTTTGGATTCAGTGGTTTGGAAAGGAGGGGAACAGCAGGCAGGCAAAATCCTTCTTCTATGTGGAAAACCTGGAGGGGGACAGCTCCTATCTGCAGTTTGTCTTGTAGCTGTAGAAATCAGTCTCTCATTATCTAGCGAAGAAACTTCAGATCTCAGCTTCCTATCACTGCTCAACATGGCTGAAACCCATTACACACCTCAGTACCATCCCCTCCTCCCTTCTTCTCCAACCCATTCAAGCCATTCCTCCAGTTGTCGGCTTCTGCTCCTACTCCTCCCCCAGATTGGTGCCAGGAGCAAGGCGCCTTGCGACTTGTAGTTGTCAGCAGTTCATCATAAGAATCAGCAGGTGCTAGATAAACAGTATTTACAAGCCAAACACATTCGGTAAATGCAACCACGACATCAACAAGCAGTCCAGTGCATCCTACTTGTTTTGCATCTATCTCCTCTTCTTTGAATAAGATCTGGCTTATTCACTAGCGATCAAAATTAGAGAAAAATGTATGATCACTTGATTTTTTCAGGCAGAATGTCATCTACATTGATCAACATTTGAAGGTTTTTGTTCAAGGGGAACACCATGCCACTAGAACAGTGTTTTCCAAAATAACCAAAGTTTATCAACTTAAAACCTTTATTTTACACAAAATGTGATGATCATAATTAGAGAACAGCAATAGCACAGAAAAAAATTAAAACAAAATTTTGTGAAGGTTACAACAGTCACCAATTAGTAGGAAGAGTACAGACCTTTGCTTTGAATGACTTCAGCACATCTGTGGACACAGAACATCACTAGTCTCTCACACTGCTCTGGAGTGATTTTGGTCCACTCTTCTTACAGTCTCTTCTACAGTTCTGTGACTTGTGGGTTTCTTGGCCATAACTTTGTCACCAAGGATTCTTCAGCGGTTTTCTATTGGGTTTAGATCAGGACTCTGGGCTGACCATTTCATTGTTTCAATAGTTTCTGTTTCAAGGAACTACTTTACCCGTTTTGCTGTGTGACAGCGTGCATTATCCTACTTGAAAATTGCTGGCTGATTGAGTGCTGAATGCAAGTAAGGAACTACATGTTGAAGAAGCTTCTGATACACACTTGCATTTATCCAGCCATGTAGCTGAATGAGAGGTCCTACCCCTGCAGTAGAGAAAACATTCCCAAAACCATGACACCTCCTTCACCACCTTTCACTGACTTCTTTACACACTTTAGTTCAGGCTTTCCCGAGTTTCTCAACAAACGGAATATTTCCCGTCAGACCCAAATAAATTAAACTTGCTTTGATCACTAAAATGACTTGTGGACCATTAGCCTTTTGATTCTTTCTGCTGATGAGAGGTTTGGATACTGCAGAGTGGGCTTCAGTCCAAATGCTCTTAAACATTGTGACACTGTATGACGAGACAGATCCTTACCCTGTATAGTGTTGAACTGGCGGGCTTATCAAGCTGCAGTGTTGAAACGATTACCCATGAATATTCTCCGTATTATCCTGTTATCTCTTGCATTTGTCTTTCGAGGGTGACTAGCCTTCTTGGGGCACTTGAAAGAGTTTGTGATGTTGTAAAGATGCAATATTCTAGAAATCATTGACTTGGAACGACCAACATTTGCTGCTATGGCTTATAGGATGACACCTTTGGCCTTCATCTGGACAACCTGCTGCTGGAGGGTTTCAGTCACTTTGAAATGGCACACCATTTTTGTAAAGTGAGCACAAACTGGAAAGTTAGGCTGCCATTTAAATAGGGTTTGTCAGATAATTAAGGAAATTAGCACCAGGTGCCAGATTAACACCAATAACTTGCAGGTATCTGAAAGTGTTCTCTAATTTTGATCAGTGTTCTTTTTCATTTATCTGATTTACATTTTTATTCTGTGCTTTGGAATATGTTCAATTTATGAAATAAGCTTAAAATACTGATAATTTACTCATGTTAGGATATTTTCACTTAGGACAAAACAATGACCTTAACATTAAGGAAATTGTGTGTCGTTCTCTAATTTTGTTCTTTAGTGTAGCCTAGAAAAGTTTTTTCTGAAGCTCCTAGAAGCCGTCACATAATGGGAGACATTTTCTACAAATATAGGATATTGGAAATAGGAGGATATTGGAGGACAAGTTGGTGGCAGCACAAGATTAACTCATCATTTGTAACACAAATAAATAAATAATTAATGATCTGTATTATATGTTTATGCAGATACCAATTCCATAAAGTTATATTTTATCAGATGTTATTTAATGCAGTAAATTAGCCATAGCAAGGGCCGACTGATGGGACATGATGGTTGTGAAAAGTTTATATTTTACTATAGATTTCAGAAAACTAATTGGTGTATTAAGTTTCATGATTGTATTGCAGTTTTATTAATATGGGGTACATGTGACTCAGGAGAATAGTTAATGAGGTGCAATGAGAGGTCATTTAATTTAACACATCCATTAATTACTTTACAATACAGAGAGCAAAATTACAATCTGGTGGCAAAATAACTAAAATAATTACCAATTTATCATTTACAATTTAGTAACAGCACACGCGCTTATATCATTGTCATTAGCAGGTGCATAATCTAAACCGTCCTTAAAAAGCAACTTTTTACCTGCATTATCTGTGACAGTAAATTATGTTGACTATAAAGTATTTTTTTAATTGGAAAAAGTAGTCTCAGTTTATATCTACAGCAATGAACTAAAATCTGTACTTTAGTTATATCATTTTCTTGGAGTCATCCAATGTTTCCATTAGGACCAACTGCTGAGGTTGCTTTTGAGCAGATTCACCTTTCTTATGGTATATTATTTTATTTTAAGTCAATTTTTTTTTTCTCTGGAGGCATTCATTGATATTTTTGTACCAAATTCTTAAAAATCCAGCATTAAGGGAGCATCCAAAACAAGATCAATTCATACTTTATTTTTCTTATTGAAAAGAATATTATATTGTTGTATGAACTGATAAGTAAGGAAAGCTAGAATTCTACTCTACACTGATGAGGGGCAACACCCTGAAACAGCTGTCTGTGCATGGATACCTGGCCTTGGTATTCCCTTGTGATATCTTTAAATGAGCTGGATATTGACTGAAAAGGCCACGTAATATGGTGGTTATGGTGTTTTCCACAAGGAGCCACCCCTTGGCTAGGTCCTTCCCAGGAGGGATATCGGTCTAGTCCTGTGCTTGAGACTCCTAACCGAGGCTCCACAGACTCTATTTGCATATTCTTAATTTCCAGAGGGCAATGTGCCTAGGAATTCACTGTGTTGAGTGCTTTAGCCAGCTGCCCGCAGTGTTTTCTTGGACTGGTCTCCCTGAGATCAGTGAATGCTTGGTACTGTTTCCATTAGGACCAACTGCTGAGGTTGCTTTTGAACAGATTCACCTTTCTTATGGTATATCATTTTATTTTAAGTCAATTTTCTTTTTTTCTCTTGAGGCATTCATTGTTATTTTTGTGCCAAATTCTTAAAAATCCAGCATTAAGGGAGCATCCAAAACAAGATCAATTGATACTTTATTTTTCTTATTAAAAGGAATATTATATTGTTGTATAAAACAATTAGTAAGGAAATTGTTTAAAGCATGATGGGAAAATACCAGTTGCTAGTGATAGATTGAAGAGATAGGTTAGGGTTCAGATGAAGACTGTGGTGAGGTTGAAGATGAAGTGGGATGGGAGCAGGTCAAGTGTGCATGTGGTGAGATGATCTGGAAAGAAGACTGGACAGCTGATCTTCTGTCATTGTGAAGAAGCTGGTTTTGGAAGGAGAGGGCTAAGAACTTATAGGGACCTTGGGCCAAAGCTTTCTCTGATGTTTTCAATCTTTAGCTTGAAGAATGAGGCAAAGTCATCAGCTGAGATGAGGGTAGAGGGAGTAGGTGCTCGAGGACGGAGGAGAAAATTGAAAGTGTTGAATAGCTGTTTAGGGTTGTGAGACAGGGAGGATATGAGAGATACGAAGTACATTTGTTTTGCAGAAGAGAGTGTGTATTTGACATTGGTGGGGGTCTGATTGTATGTGATGAAGTGGTCGGTGGAATGGGATCTTTTCCATCTCTTCTCTGCAACCCTGAAAGCCCGCCTTAGTACTTTAGTCAGGCTGGTGTTCCAGGGTTATAACACAAAAAGAGTTCTGTCCAGAGGAAGGAAGCTTCCACAAAAAGGGGCCCAAAAAAAAGAACTATAAGTAATCCAAAGAAATATATATATCAGAGAATATAAACATTTTTATTACAATAAAAAAATATACAGATTCAAAAGATGCTGCAGAAGTAAAATCCTGGCACTGTAAAAAGAAGCCAGGCAAATTCTTTTGAATCTTCATGGCTTCTGTTTTTTATCGCTTCATTGGGAGACTCAGGAAGACCTTCAGTGTATGCTGCTGCCACTAGGAGGTTCCCACTATGCAAAAAACACAAAAAATTGCTCCACCCTAGCAGTGTACATCCACCACTGGCACTGAGGCTACTCAGTTTTAGCTTAGTGTCACAGGAGGCAGACATGGGACTGCCTTTCGGGCCCCGTCTCTACCATTTGAACCCTGTTGTGTTTTATTAATGTTATATGCTTTTTCTTTCAAATCTTTATCAGGACTCTTCACAGGGAATACAGTGTGCAGCCTAAGCAATCCACCACCCCGCACAGAGAACGAGGGTCCAGAAAGCTCCAGGCCGCATGTTAACCCTCCATCGTCCAATCAAGACCCATTCTCTGCATGGAGGTGTGCTCACCTTGCAGGCGTCACAGAGGGGTACTGCACCCGGAGAAGAGGTGCAGATACTCCAGCTGCAAGTGGATTCTAGGATGGTGGGTGGAACCCATTAACCAGCACTCCCACACTAATTACATGGTGGGGGGAAGACGAGAGGGAACAAAACCACCTCTAGGGTGAACAAGGATGACTTTTGAGAGGGTCTCTTGGCTGAGGGACCAGGATAGAGGGAGTAGGAGAAAAGGGCGCTCCCAGGCGCAGACAGTTACCGGGCACCGGAGCCCGCACCTGTGGCATATTATAGGACCACAGAAAATCCGGAGTCCTGGGGAGTCTATAAGTCTCCCAGGCACCTAAGCAACCAGAATAGGGAATCAAGCACCGCCGAAGGAGCAGGCGGCCAGCCAGTAGAGGTTTACCCGACGGCAGAACGGGTAAGAGAAAGAGTGGAGGTGAGGATGATTTCAAATCACCGGACTTCATAAAACCACTGGGAAGCAGGAAGGAACAGACGGGAAAGAAGGCACACACCAAGGGTTCCATCATACCACCTGGGATCCACTTGCAGCCACCCGTTAGCTACCTGTTATAACAACTTATGCTGAGCTGTAAACTGCTACTTCAATGCCACAAGTTTCCAGTAAAGTACCCAGAGAGAAGTGAACTCGACTTTGCTGCATTTCCTTGTGAATGACTTTATTCCTCTACAGGAATGCTGCCCGGAGGTCCCAGTCCTACCTGTGGAGGACTTTACCAACTCCAGCCGCGATACCATCTACCTCCGGTGGACTGTGGCGGCGCTGGTGGCATTTCACCAGAATCTACAGGTGGCGTCACGACAAACTTTGTATATAATCCCCTGTAAATATTAACCCCCTTTTTGAAAGATAGGCCCAGGACACGGGGTCAGGCGTGGCTGCCATTCCCCCCGTGACAACGCTGAAAAACCTCAGAGCCTGACACCCGAGAACCCCAGAGCCTGGGCGCAACACTATCACACCCCCTGCACTACTAAAGATGCCATTATAGCTCCACTGATGTAGGTCCTGGGCACATTTTAGTGCACTCTGCAGACTTACAACCTACAGTGCCACAGCTACAACAGCATGCCTCAAGGCCGACTTCAACACAGGCAGGCCACTCAGGGCATGGAAAGCTTTCCAGGGATTAAAGAAGAACAGAACTATGAGTTAGCTTGGTCACCAGCAGACACAACTTCCCTATTCTTAACCCACTCCCTGGCTCAAGCTATTACTTCATGTCTATTACTACGGGGTCCAGAGCAGCGATTGTAGTTTACTTTACTTGTTCCTGGTTACATTAGAAAATTCTCCACTGGTCAGAAATCTCAGCTTTGCCTTGATTGAACCCCTCAGACTATACAGGCCCCTCAGGAGCCCACCACTGCTCTTCTTGAGAGTTTGTCTCCTCCAGACTGGGCTTCATTTTTGTCTAAGTCTGTTGCTGACCTGACTAAGGTTTCTCAGACTCTTGCGGTGGCATTGGGTCATCTGCCCAATTAGACCCTCCTGCAGCCGAGCTGGACCCTTTCTTGACCACAGACCACGAAAAAAGGCACTGGAGACTAAAAAAGCATATTTTCCTCCACTGTGATCAAGGACCCCCTCTCCTCTTAGAGAGACCTTTTCCTTAGATACTCAGGTTCATCATCACCCATTGCTGAGCCCCTAGCACACGCTGAGTCCTCATCTGATTCTGAGTCTAATCTGGATGTCAGCCAGATCTCAAAGATCAGTGAAAAATTAGACAACCTCATCCAAGCTGTCAACCAAACCCTGAATATTAAATCCGAAGAAAACCACGTTTCCATTGCAAAGTGTCTGTTAAAATATCCAAACCACCCCTAGGGTTTTCTCCAATTTGGAGGACTTTGATGACATTATCTCTCAGGAATGGCTCCACACGGAACAGAGTTTTCAATCCTGAAGACACATGGACTCGCTATACCTGTTTGCAGAGGATATTCACCAAAAAAGGACATCCTCACCCGAGGTGGTCTCCCAGTATCCGGCCTCTCCACTAACACATTCCTGCCCATATCTGCCCATAGCGCATCTTTCAAGGATACCCTGGACAGGCAGATTGAGGCCATGTCAAAATCAACATTCAAAGCATGCGGGGCTTCTCTTTGCCCCTCCTTCACTGCTACATAGGTATCCATGGCAGTTGCTGCCTAGTCCAAGAATTTTCACAGAGATATTTTGGTACAAGCCCCCAACTTAGTGGACCAGATTGCCTTGGCAGGAAAATCCCTCAGCACTGCTTCGCTGGATGCCGCCACTTGTGCAGCACATGCTTCCGGTGACATAGTCTCAGTCCGACATGCACTGTGGTTAAAGATTTGGAATGCAGACGCAGTGTCCAAATAGTTCTTGGCAAACCCTTCCATCCAGGGGCTGTGCCTTTTTAGCACTCATCTAGATAAAATCATCTATGATGTCAAGGGAGGTTAAACTACCTCCTTTTCTCATGCAAGGAACAAGCACCCCCCTAGAAAACGCTATACCCAGATTTGTTCCTTTCACCCCCCACCCCCTTCCAGATCCTGAAATTGCTGTGACAGATCTCCCGCATTTCAGGACTAATGGAGACCATCCTACAAACCCACACTTTCCTGGTGGCCCTAAAACTCACAGCCTCATTCCTCCACACCTCACCCCAACTGTTTTTCATCCACATGACGCCACCCCAAAACTAGGGCATGTGGCTCTCAGTAGCTGGTGATGCCTGGCTCTGGGACGGGATCTATTATGGCTACAAAATAGAGTTTGCTTAACTTCTCCAAACCAGGTTTTTCCTATCATGCCCTCCAAAAGATCCTTCGTTTGTTCCTGGATTCTTTCAGGCAATAGATTTCTTTGCGGATTCCGATATCATCATACCGGTACCAACTCATCAGCAATTTCAGGGGTTTCATTCAAACCTCTTAATTGTCCCCAAAAATGAAGATTAGTTCATCCCATCATGGACTTAAAGCTCCTCAACACAAGGTTGCACCTCTGTCATTTTTGAAAGGATTTCCTCTGATTGCTTATTGAGTCCATGAAGCCAGAAGAGTTTCTGGTTTCCATGGACATTTAAGACGTTTATCTCCATGTACAGATCTTCCCCTTGGAGAGAAGGATCTGTACATGGAGCCAAAAAGCTGCCAAACAGAGCTGTCTCCCACTGCTTGGCTGTAGGTCCACTTACAGTCTCCCGCTCTCCTGCTCACTTAATTCCAGGGCCGCCCGTTAAGCTTCATGAATATTTACTTCACTGACTGGCAGCAGCCAATCATAAATGCTCATGCTCTGTGAGAGTGTCTGTTATTGGCCATTGCAATCAGACTGCATTTCCACAATTTGGATGTTTTCTATGCTTGGTTGTTATACACATTAATGTATGGCATGCAACCTGGTATCATGGGGTGTAAAAAAAATAAATAATGGCAAAAAATGCATAGGCTTTTGCTGTATTTTTCCGTATAGCCGTAATAAAGAGGACAGCTGCGAGGTGCCACCCTCAGCTGCTTATTTTTTTTTACCTTGGCTGGCAAAAAAATGCATAAGGCTCCGTCCTATTTTTAACTGCCAGTAAAGGTAAAACTAATCAGCTTGGGGCTGGTATTTTCAACTTGGTGAGGGTCCATCATTATTAGGCACCCTAAATTATAGAATAGCAGCCCACAGCTTCCCCAGAAATTAGTGTATTCATAAGAAGGCCAAAATCCTGGCACTCTACTTAGCTCTTCCAGCTACAAACTGGGTAATAAGGGGTTAATGCCAGGTTTGTATTGCCAGCTGGCATTAAACCCTAAATTCTTATTGTCAGGCCAATGTTAGACCCAGCCATTAAGAATTTCAAGTAAATAGTAATGAAGACACAACTCAGAGAGAAAACATTTTATTAGAAATAAAAACACAAGCATGTATTTGGACTCCATCTTTATTAAGCCCTTAAACTCATCTTTTTATCCTCTGCGATATCTTCTTGATTGGAGGCTGCAGTGAAGAATACAGTGTCCTGTCACCGCAGTCTCCAAACACTAAACAAATGAGCCACCAGCTACGGTTCGATAAGCCGTGACACCTGAAGTCACCTGAGGACAACTCAGGTAACCATGGTACCAACTACAACCCCTGGCAAAAATTATGGATTCACCTGACTCGGAGGATGTCCATTCAGTTGTTTAATTTTGTAGAAAAAAAGCAGATCACAGACATGGCACACAACTAAAGTCATTTTAAATGGCAACTGTCTGCTTTGAAGAAACACTAAAAGAAATCTTGAAAAAAAATGTGCTAGCCAGTAACGGTTACTTTTGTAGACCAAGCAGGGGGGAAAATTATGCAATCACTCAATTCTGAGGAAAAAAAACATGGAGCCATGACAAACAAACAAAACAACACAAACACATTACTAGTATTTTGTTGCACCACCTCTGGCTTTTATAACAGCTTGCAGTCTCTGAGGCATGGACTTAATGAGTGACAAACAGTACTCATCATCAATCTGGCTCCAACTTTCTCTGATTGCTGTTGCCAGATCAGCTTTGCAGGTTGGAGCCTTGTCATGGACCATTTTCTTCGACATCCACCAAAGATTTTCAATTAGATTGAGATCCGGACTATTTGCAGGCCACATTGACCTTATGTGTCTTCTTTTTTCTCTATTTAGATGTTAATGATGGCTTTTGTTTCGCTTTTCTGTATGTAAATCGCATTTCCTTTAGACGGTTTCTTACAGTTCGGCCACAGACATTGACTCCAGTTTCCTCCTATTCATTCCTCATTTGTTTTGTTGTGCATTTCCTGTTTTGGAGACATATTGCTTTAAGTTTCCGGTCTTGACACTTTGATGTCTTCTTTGGTCTACCAGTATGTTTCCCTTTAACAACCTTCCCATGTTGTTTGTATTTAGACCAGATTTTAGACACAGCTGACTGTCAACAACCAACATCTTTTGCAACATTGCGTGTTGATTTAGAGTTTGAGTTTGATAATCCTGTCCTTTCTTTCAATTGACATCTTTTGTGTTGACGCCATGATTCATGTCAGACCACTTGGTGCATTAGCTCTCCTAATCTGTGTGATTACTCCTTTTTAGATGCAGACTAACGAGCAGATCTTATTTGATGCAGGTGTTAGATTTGGGAATGAAAATTTACAGGTTGATTCCATAATTTTTTCCCTGCTTGGTGTACAAAAGTAACCGTTATTGGCTAGCACTTTTATTTTTCAAGACTTCTTTTAGCGTTTCTTCAAGGCAGAGAGTTGCCATTTGAAATGACTTTAGTTTTGTGCCATGTGTGTGATATGCTTTTTTTCTACAAAATTAAACAACTGAATGGACATAGTCTGAGCACGGTGATTCCATAATTTTTCCCAGGGTTTGTATGGTTAGTGGCCACCATAGTTACCTGAATGGTGAGCTCAGGTGACCTCAGCAAGTCATCGCTTATCGGGCCGGAGCTGGCGGTGAGTGATGTGGGCACTCAACTGATGCGATTGCTATAGCAATTGTGTCACCTGAGCAGATCGGGTCAGCTGATCTGATCACCTGACTTGATCACTATGGTGACAAGCTGACCTGATCTGGTTATGTGATGCGATTGCTGCAGCTGTAGGCAGCTATTCTATAGCATGCTGGGAACAATAACAATGGTCCCTCACCATGCTGAGAATACCAGCCCCAACTACCTAGTTTTACCTTTAGCTGGCAATTAAAAATAGGGCTGAATTGTATGCATTTTTTTTCTAGCCAAGGTAAAAATAGGCAGCAGAGGGTGGCAGTTGTCTGACTTATCTGTGCTGAGAATGAAAAATGCAGCAAATTTCTACACATTTTCTTTCCCATTATTTATTTATTTTAGGTCAGGTTAGGCCACTTTCACATCACGATTTTTGTGCATCCGTGGCTGTCCGTTGTAAAACAGACAGCCACGGATCCGATTTGGCCCCCATGTTATCATATGGGGGTCAGATCGGATCGGATTTGGCCTAATTTGCATTCGATTTTGTGTCCATTTTTTGCTGGACCCAAAATTGGAACTGCTCCGATTTTGGGCTCAGAAAAAAAGTCGGATCCCACAAAATCAGATAGCAATTAGGCCAAATCCAGATCCGATCCGTGTCCTTTAACATGGTGGACTATGGAGCAGGGTCCGAGGAAACAGCTGATCGTTCCTCGGACCTGATTTTAGTGTACTGAGCATGCTCAGTACACTAAAATTGCTCCAACCCTTCTAATTACACTTCTGCAATGTATAATATACATTGCAGAAGTGTAATTAAAGGGAACCAACCACCCCAAATGACCCCCCCGGACTGTTTATATAGGTCCCTACACCAGCACACCCATTTGCTGCAAGCGTTTTTGCTAAAAAAACTGTTTTATAGAAGTGAAGATCTACCTTTGTAAAGTTTAAAACATGAAGCCGACTGGGCGTTACTTAGCGTTCTCCAGCCGAGTTGCACCTGCCCGTCATCATCCTCTCCCCATCGCTGCAGTGAAGCCCAGCCCTTTCTTCCTAGTCGCAGGCTGGTGCACGGGATCTCATGCCCGTGCACACGTCATCAGCTAGAGCCGGGTGCGAGCACACGCTCTGACTTCCTGCGCTCAGCTGTGGATAATCCACAGCTGAGCGCAGGAAGTCAGAGCGTGTGCTCGCGACCCGGCTCTAGCTGATGACGTTTGCACGGGCATGAGATCCCGTGCACCAGCCTGCGACTAGGAAGAAAGGGCTGGGCTTCACTGCAGCGATGGGGAAGAGGATGATGACGGGCAGGTGCAACTCGGCTGGAGAACGAGTTAAGTAACGCCCAGTCGGCTTCATGTTTTAAACTTTACAAAGGTAGATCTTCACTTCTATAAAACAGTTTTTTTAGCAAAAACGCTTGCAGCAAATGGGTGTGCTGGGTGTAGGGACCTATATAAACAGTCCGGGGGGTCATTTGGGGTGGTTGGTTCCCTTTAAGTAAAAGAAAGAGTTAGAAAATAAAAAATCACTATGCTCTCCTATCCGGGATCCACCGCTGCCTCCCAGCAAGGTCTGTGTGCTTACAGGACCTGTGATGATGTCACAGAGCATCATCGGGTCACATGACCGCAGTTACTGTGGTAACTGCGGTCATGTGACCTGATGACGCTCTGTGACGTCATCACAGGTCCTATAAGCACACGGACCTTGCTGGAAGGCAGTGGTAGATCGAGGATAGGTGAGCATATAGTGATTTTTTATTTTTAACTCTTTTTTACATTTCACTTCTGCAATGAATATTATACATTGCAGAAGTGAAAGTGCCCCGCTGTGACCGGATCCGTGATAATCACGGACCCTGACACAAAATAGGTCACCCCCTGTGGCAATGAAATGCAGAGTCCATTAAGGTCTTACAGTTAGACCCCAAAGACTGCAATGCATGCCTCATAGGGGGAAGCGCAAATGACACAAAATCTTTAAATGTTTAACCAAAACTTTAACAAAACCACATGCCTTGGTCAATGACAATGAAAAACTGGAAAAAAAATAAGGCTCAAAAGTCATTCTCTGACGAAAATGCCAACTAAGGGATGGGTCACTTTCTCACTGACCCACCAACATGCCTTTAGGAAGGTCCACTGACATTATCTTCATTGTCAGCCACGCCCTGGATGGTTGTCACACTTTCTCATGGTACTGTGCTGCTGGACGGTCTTGGGGGATTGCAGGTGCTACTCCTGTAGGGGCATTCTCTGCCACCACCCAGCACACTCCATCATGGCCACTGCTGGAGAGGATGATGGAGAAACTAGGGGACATCGATACCCTCTAGGACAGACAGGACCAGGACCATCTTGGGGAAAACCAACATGCCCTGTGGGTTTGGCTGCATCTGATGCCAACTCCCCTCCAGGTCAGCCTCCTCCTGCCTCTTCTCAAAGTCCTCAGCGATGCCATCCCGACATGCCAACTGCAAACCACCCCTTCCTGCCCCACAACTTCATGAAAGGGACCTCATCCCTGACAAAGATGGTACGTAGTTTTTGGGGAAGATTGTCATGTTGTATGGTGAAGTAGTTGACGTAGCAGCGATGCTTAGCTACATGTTCCATTAGGAACCCATACCGCTTATCCTTCCGAAATGTCACCACCTTTCCTTGGGTGCATTGGTCGAGGAAGTCATTAGCCTTAGGCCATGCAACCAGTCCCGGGCGATAGCATTTGCATGTCGAACTTCCTCAACAAAGGACACAGGAGGAAGGGGTGGTTGATAATTGGATAGTTGCTTGGATGGTGGTTCATGATTGGATAGTTGATGAGGTAGGGGAGTCCACATAGCATTGTCCCAGTTGAATGCCTGTGGTGGTGGTGAGGGTGTTCCACACAGCTGGGAAACATTGCCTTCTTGGTTCCCCTCTTCCTCGGCCTCCTCATGAAGGTCCTGGTTTTGGAGGTATTGGGGAATGGGATCCAGTAGCTGTGACACTGACTGCAGCTGGAATCTAGCCAGACATGCTGCAAGTTCCTCTGCAGTTTGATATGTGATGCTCCCAGTCCAGGATTCCATTGGGTAAGTATTACCTGACTGCTGTGACTTGCTCCTCAGGTCCGCATCCTTTGAGTTCAGGTAAGCCATGTCATTGCCTTGCACGGGATTCATCTGGAAAGCATTGTGCAATGCCATCTTAGTACCAAGTTGAACAGTAGAAGACAGTGTACCAGCGTGCCACTGGAAATACACAGGTAGGATGGTGGGGAAAAGCTGACACAGTTCCTCAGGTTTGGGTGTGTTTTCTTTCCCTAAGGGGCCGTCCATTGAGTGACACAATTCAGACACGAGCAATCAGTGCCAGAGTTGAATGTTTGCATACTCTTGTTGTATAATGTCTAGCTTCTAATTAACCCCTCTATGTGTTGCCACAAGGTGTAACAACTGGGTTGCGGTTAGATGCAGTCATTATTGCAGCGTGACATCTTTGTAGGAAATGTAAGGATGAAACTAAATATGTTTATTTAGGTCATCATTCACCACCAATTTATCTGGAATGCTGTGAATAATGCCAGTGAGCATTGGGAACTGCAGAAATCGCAGAACAACTGTAATATGAATTATACATATAACACAGTTGTGCACTTTCTAACCAACAGATCAGATTGCATTTTACATCATGGTAACCTCCTTCCAAACGTCACTGCAATGTGGCTGTTTGTCATTGGTTCGTTTTGTTTATATATGCATGAGTTTAAGAGAAAGGAATTTTTCTTCAGCTGACCACAGAAAAAATGCACGGCTTTATTGAAGAAAGTGCCACAGTGTAAAAACACGAAGAAAATGCCTCAAGCAAATTGTAACATAACCCTCTACCCCAGACTACATTTTTCAGCACTGAATGTGCCTTCTTCAAGGTCTGCCTAATGTGAGCTGGCAAATTTTTGTCTATCTTATAACCATATGTACGAGTTTGTATCTTGCTGGTTAGTATGTTGGCGTAATCCTGATGAAGAGGCTGGGACAGCCTTGAAACGAAATAAAAGCACCTATTTTAAATATCTCGGATGTCTGTCATCTATATACAGCAGTGCGGATCGTATTAGTTTTTCCTGTCTGTTTTGAGCTATGACACACTTGTGCACTTGTACGGCATGAAATGTGAGCCCCAATGGGGACAGTGTTGCAAATGTATGTAAAGTGCTTTGGAATTAATAGCGTTATAAAAATGAATACATATTATTCTTATTAATCCAAAAATATCCAGCAAATCTTCTTAATGCTTAAAACATTCTTGCTTTATTCAAATCCTCATAAAAAACATTTCCAGATATCAAGACAGACAGGGATAGCTAAACTCACAAGAGCCAGGCTCAACAGGTACAAAATAAAAGCGCTCCAATCATTCTCAACCTCCTTTTCTTGGAGGGGATGATTACAGGTTTTTATGCACACAGAATGAGGTTCCCATAGGGCGCCATTCACACGTGTCATGCAATGTGTGCCTAGCCTATTACTTACTATTAGATTAGGCAGGCTGTAGGAACTATATCAATGCACCTCAACAAGAATAGACAGCCTATATGGCCCAGCTGCCCACTGCAATAAAGAAAAAAAGTGCAAAAAAACACAATACAAAATATGAATAAAATATGCACCCTTTACCACCCTTTCTCAGCGCAGCAGTCAGCCCTTGATCCCATAGTTGAGGTCACGAATAGATTATTTCCTCTTACACATCCCAAATTAAAGAGCTTGAAGTTCACCATCTCCAACTTGTTGGCCACTGAATTCCTGCCATTCCTCCTGGTGGACACAGACTGTTTTTGAAAGCTGATGGCCATTGCAGCCCACCAGTATCAATGCCCAGTCGCCATTACTTCTTGAAGAAAGCTGTTCCTGCGCTACACCAGCATGTCGCAGAAAATATCACCCATTCCTTGAGAAACTCTGTGTGTGACATCGTGCATATCACCAATGACACCTGGGTAAGCAAATGTGGCCGGAGGTATTTCATTTCTCTCACTGGCCACTGGATGACTAACGTTGCTGTGGGTCTGGTAAAGAAGGGTCCCAAGCATTGAAATCCCCAAGACTTTTGGGACAAACATCTGCCTGTAACTCTTCATCCACTGCTTTTGCCTTGTTCACCTCCTCTAGTGCCTCCAGCTGCCCCCTCGACCTCTCCCTTAATGTAACGGTTTAGACAGAATCCACCCCACCTCTGTACTGTGCTTCCATGACTCACAGCCATCAAGCCGAGTTTAAATTAAAATGCCTTAGAGATGTGACTCACATAGCTGAAGAGTTGTGGATAGCTAAAGTTAGGGTTCGGGGTCCAGCGCATCAAAACTAGTTATAGAGTGTTATACAAAATTCTCTTTATTTTGACAATAAGATACCTTAAAAATTACAAATAATTCTCAGATAAAACCATAAAAATGTGTAAATCACACAGGATAAAAGTCGGGGTCTGTGTATTGATATTTCTTTGATGAGTGCTTCAATACATCCTGGATGCTTTCATTTTGTTTCAGATGGGAGGATTCTAGACATCTAACTTGATGTAGTTTGATAGAGGGCTCAAATGAGCCTTTTAGAGTTGTAAAATGGGAATCTTCACTGTCTTTCTGGACAGTTTTTTTGTGTATGTCTGTTTTATGACACTTATTTGTTCTCCAAGGATATTCAGGCAGGGGGTAACTCCTAACTCCTTTCAGATTCTGTATGGTGTATCTGGCAGGTGGGGTTATGATGAGCCGTTTCCCGTACTCTATGGTTTTATTTGAGAATTATTTGTAATTTTTAAGGTACCTTATTGTCATAATAAAGAGAATTTTGTATAACACTCTAACTAGTTTTGATGCGCTGGACCCCGAACTGTAACTTGATATATTATTCCAGGCATCTGCCATTTAAGAACTGTCAAACGGAGTTCTTTAGGGGTTTACTAGCAGCACACGGGAATAATATACACCTGTATATTACAAATCCCGATGTTCATCACGCCAGCTCCAGTGTTAACCCATCAATCTTTTTCAAGTTGTGGATAGCTAAACAGGCCGAGTTTAAGCAATGGCTATCTCCGCTACACCTGGAGCCAGGGACGGCTGTGTGAGATAACTGTGAGAGCCTGGTAGTGGCCCTACACTGGGGCTAACTTATCCATGGTTCACGTCCTCAAGCTAGTTGTCCAGCAATTCCTACACCACTATTCTGGCCTGGATGAGCTGCTGCACAAGGCACGGTCACTGTGCGCTCACTTCCGCCATTCTCACTGTGGCTACAGAAAAAGGGAGAAGAGAGCTTGCGTATAAGCAGTGCACAACCAGAAAATCAGGCAGAAGTGGAGTTTATTAATATATTTAGTGAAAGTGGAGGCTATACACATCTTTTGGACATGGTTGAATTCCACTCTGCAGAGGGCGTGGCCTGGAGCTGAACTGCAATGGCCGCATAATCCGGGAGCTCTGAGGCCCCAGAGTCTATCCAGTGACGAGGCACCGCAAATACCGGCTCTCCGACCCCTAGAGTGACACCAGACAACGGCGGAACAGGTCAGGCACTGGATGGGCCGCATTAGACCCTCCAAACGAGCCCCACCGCGCCGGGTCACAGACTTTTTTGTTCCTGCTCACACCTCCAGCCTCTCTGCTACAGCAGCTAAGATGGCGCTTCCCCCTCCCTCTCCACAGCGCTCCACACGTCCTTCTAGGCGCAACTCCATGGCCCCCCTCACCTCTGGTCCTCCTTCTCCGGGACTGATGTTGAGCGGTCCCTTTACACATGCCGCTATGAAAGACTTGCTAGCAGACTTTAGATCTTCTCTACAGGAGGACATGCAGGGGATGCTGGCGGGCCTGAGAGGAGAGGTGGGTGCCCTCGCTACACGAACCGACCACATAGAGTTTAAGATGGAAGAATTGGTCAAATCTCACAATGCTCTGTTGGATGCCCACACTGAATTGCAGAGTAAGATGGAGAAACAAGCTTTGAAACAAATGGATCTGGAAGACCATTCCAGACGAAATAATGTTAAATTAAGAGGGGTCTTTGAATCAGTCCCGCCCGGAGATTTAAGAGCGCTTCTCCAAGGCTTTGTATCTGCTGTCCTTCCTGCACTGCAACCCACAGAAGTGGTTATTGATCGAATCCACAGGCTCCCGAGACCTTCCTCTATTGACCCTGCGTTGCCACGTGACGTATTGGCTTGAATACACTTTTTTGAGGCTAAGGAAGATTTCTTGAGAGCACTAAGGAATGGTGCGGAGGTGCCTGAGGAATATCAACACATTTCCGTGTTTCCAGACCTGTCGGCAGGGACCTTGGCGAGGAGGAGGGCTTTCCAGGAGGCCACAGCAATACTGAGGGATCAGCAGATGGACTATAGATGGGGTTTCCCAATGAAGTCACAAAGCAAAACGAGAAAATGTAATCTACGCCTGCTTAACTCCGGAACAAGCTATGGGTTATCTACAGAAATGGAAGATGCTTCCCTCACAACGTCGCTCCCCATCGCTACAGGACGACCTCGTCCCAGCAGCAGCAACTGCCCCCAGTCGTCGCCTGGATCCAGCCTGAACTGTTGTACTCTCGGAGTTGCTGGTTGTCTCACTTAACTTGTTGACTCAGGGCCTCTATTCCTGATTTCTTCTTATCTGATTCTTCCTTCTTTTCTGTAACACCTACTTTAGCTTTATCCTTTACCTATCCCCACTAACCTTTGTCCTTTGCGACCCTCTATAAGCCTTGGCTGGCTCAAGCCTTTAACGCACCTCCCCCTCTTCCCCTTCCCTTCTATCTCATCTGCTTCACTTCTCCGTCTCCGTATCTTCCCCTCTTGCTAAGTTCCTTTTCTGCCTGCTCTTCTGTTTTTACCTTTTGGTCCTTATCTCTGGACTAGATTAGCCCCTACGGGTACATTCTTAGTACCCTTTTTTTTAGTGATGGGCGAGTCCTAAATTATTCGGAATCACTTAACTCTAGCGAGTCCGAGCCCGGGACTCGCTACTCGTTGCGAGTCTAGCGAGTCCAATGTTAATGAATGGGGAAGTGAGTAATACGAGTAATGTGCGATTTACAAATCGCAGATGTGTCTTGAAGCTTCAGGCTCTATCTACATTTCCGCCCCCTACTGTGTGATGTGTGATGTAGCAGAGCTGAATGAGTTTCAACAAGAAGAAGAAGGAAGACAGAAGAGAGAAGAAAGAAGAGAGAAGACCTGGGTCTTTGGAGGGGTATGTGGTGGTAATAAAGTTGGAGTCCCTAATGGTGTGTGTGTCTTTATTTTTAATAAATAATTTTTCTCTGTGTGTGTGTTTTTTTTAACCCTTTATTGGAGATTCTTAGTGGCCGGGTCAAACCTGGCCTGACATTAAGAATCTCGGGCTTAATACCAGCTTGTATAACAAAGCTGGTATTAACCCCTTTATTATCCAGCGTGCCACCGCCACCAGGGCCGCTGGAAGAGCGGGGTTCAGCGCCAGAGGATGGCGCTTCAATGAACGCGCCATCTTCTGGGGTGGCTGCGGGCTGCAATTTGCAGCGGGGGGTGCCCAGAAAGCTTGGGCCTCCCTGCGCTGCGGATTCCAGCCCCCAGCTGCTTAGCTGTACCTGGCTAGACATAGAAATTGCGCGGAGCCCCACGCATTTTTTTTTTATTATTTCATGAAATTCATGAAATAATAAAAAAAAAGGGCTCCCCTATATTCTTGTGTCCGGCCAGGTACAAATAGGCACCTGGGGGTTGGGGGCAGCCCGTCGCTGCCTGCTGGATTCAGCTGGTTACAGAAATACGGCGAAGCCCACGTCAAATTTTTTTCTGACAAATCCATATATATATTATTTAGAGGCTGTACTGGGCTGTATTATTTGGAAATTGTGCTGGACTGTATATATTGTAAGGAGGCTGAGCTGGTTTGTATATATTATTTAGAAGCTGTGCTGCGCTGTATATATTATTTGGAGGATGTGCTGAGCTATATATATTATTTGGAGGCTGTACTATATATATAATATGTAGGCTGTGCTGGAGTATGTATATTATTTGGGGGCTGTGCTGATTTGTATATATTATTTGGAAGCTTGCTGGGTTATATATATTATTTGGAGGCTGTGCTGGGCTGTATATATTATTTGGCAGTTGTGCTGTGCTGTATATATAATATGCAGCTGTGCTGGGCTGTATATATTATTTGGAGGCTATGCTGGACTACATATATTATCTGGAGACAGCTGCTGTGCTGTATATAGTATTTGGAGGCTATGCTGTAAATTTAATATGGAGGCTGTACTGAGCTATATTTATTATTTGGAGGCTGTGCTGTGCTGGGTTGTTTATATTATTTGGAGGCTGCTGCTGCTGGGCTTCTACAGCCTCCAAATAATATACAGTTGTGGCCAAAAGTATTGACACCCCTGCAATTCTGTCAGATAATACTCAGTTTCTTCCTGAAAATGATTGCAATCACAAATTCTTTGGAATTATTATCTTCATTTAATTTGTCTTCAATGAAAAAACACAAAAATAATTGTCCTAAAGCCAAATTGGATATAATTCCACACCAAACATAAAAAAGGGGGTGGACAAAAGTATTGGCACTGTTAGAAAAATCATGTGATGCTTCTCTAATTTGTGTAATTACCAGCACCTGTAACTTACATGTGGCACCTAACAGGTGTTGGCAATAACTAAATCACACTTGCAGCCAGTTGACATGGATTAAAGTTGACTCAACCTCTGTCCTGTGTCCTTGTGTGTACCACATTGAGCATGGAGACAAGAAAGAAGACCAAAGAACTGTCTGAGGACTTGAGAAAATAAATTGTGAGGAAGCATGAGCAATCTCAAGGCTACAAGTCCATCTCCAAAGACCTGAATGTTCCTGTGTCTACCGTGTGCAGTGTCATCAAGAAGTTTTAAAGCCCATGACACTGTGCTAACCTCCCTAGATGTGGACGGAAAAGAAAAATTGACGAGAGATTTCAGTGCAAGATTGTGCGGATGGTGGATAAAGAACCTCGACTAACATCCAAACAAGTTCAAGCTGCCCTGCAGTCCGGGGGTACAACAGTGTCAACCTGTACTATCTGTCGGCGTCTGAATGAAAAGGGACTGTATGGTAGGAAGACCCCACTTCTTACCCTGAGACATGAAAAAGCCAGGCTGGAGTTTGCCAAAACTTACCTGAGAAAGCCTAAAACGTTTTGGAAGAATGTTCTCTGGTCAGATGAGACAAAAGTAGAGCTTTTTGGGCAAAGGCATCAACATAGAGTTTACAAGAGAAAAAAAGAGGCATTCAAAGAAAAGAACATGGTCCCTACAGTCAAACATGGCGGAGGTTCCCTGATGTTTTGGGGTTTCTTTGCTGCCTCTGGCACTGGACTGCTTGACCGTGTGCATGGCATTATGAAGTCTGAAGACTACTAACAAATTTTGCAGCATAATGTAGGGCCCAGTGAGAGAAAGCTGGGTCTCCCTCAGAGGTCATGGGTCTTCCAGCAGGACAATGACTCAAAACACACTTCAAAAAGCACTAGAAAATGGTTTGAGAGAAAGCACTGGAGACTTCTAAGGTGGCCAGCAATGAGTCCAGACCTGAATCCCATAGAACACCTGTGGAGAGATCTAAAAATGGCAGTTTGGAGAAGGCACCCTTCAAATATCAGGGACCTGGAGCAGTTTGCCAAAGAAGAATGGTCTATAATTCCAGCAGAGTATTGTAAGAAACTCATTGATGGTTACTGGAAGCGGTTGATCGCAGTTATTTTGGATAAAGGTTGTGCAATCAAGTATAAGGCAGAGGGTGGCAATACTTTTGTCTGGCCCATTTTTGGAGTTTTGTGTGAAATGATCAATGTTTTGCTTTTTGCTTCATTCTCTTTTGTGTTTTTTCATTGAAGACAAATTAAATGAAGATGATAATACCAAAGAATTTGTGATTGCAATCATTTTCAGGAAGAAACTGAGTATTATCTGACAGAATTGAAGGAGTGTCAATACTTTTGGCCACAACTGTATACAGCCCAACACAGTATCCAAACAATATATACAACCTAGAACAGCCTCCAAATAATATATACAGCCCAGCACAGCCTTCAAATATTATATACAGCCCAGCGGCAGCCTCTAAATAATAAACACAGCCCAGAGCCTCTTTATTATGTCACTTGTAAATACTATGATTATCCCATCTTAACAACTTGACACAGAATAATTTCACAAGAATTTCTGTGTAATAATCTACAGAATTAATTAATTAATTGATATTATGGATTATTACACAGAAATTCCTGTGAAATTATTCTGTGCCAAAATGGTAAAATGGGATGATCTCATAGTACTGTCTGATATACTTTTTACAAGTGATATTTCCAGCAATATCCCTGCAATATGGCTTTCACAATTTAACATTTGATACACTTTAGAAAGATATGTATGTATAAGACAAGAACAAACATATATAAAATAAAAATAAAACATTAAAAATAAATAAAAAATCAGCAAAAAACATTTATATCATACATACACATATATTCCTTCATACACAATGCATTCTAACACCACAGTATAGGGCGTTGATCCAGGGAATTAGTCTGATTGCCGTATCTGGAGTCAGGAAGGAATTTTTTTCCCCAATGTGGAGCTTAGTGTTGCCACATGGTTTTTTTTTGCCTTCCTCTGGATCAACATGTTAGGCTATGGGTTGAACTAGATGGACTTAAAGTCTTCCTTCAACCTTAAAAACTATGTTACTATGTATTAAACACTAGATTTTGGTGCCTGATTCTTTTGAACTTTTGATGAGATTTCGGTGATGTATGTGTTAGTACACCTTTTTTTCCTTACATACACATAGCGCTTTGTTTTTATGCCCTCTGGCCCTGTTTGTAGCCGGATGCAGCCGAGCGCAGCTGTCCCCTGTGAAATGGTTCTGAACCGCTTCACAGGGGACAACTCCCTGGTGCTGATGTTCAGCGTAGCTCACGCTGAACTTCAGCATCCGGCGTCCAGTTCCCGGATCCTCCTGGATTAGGTCAATCTGGTCCCATAGACTCCCATGTTAGGGACTGCAGGAATGCCTTGGGTCCGGGAGGATCCAGGAGAACCCGGGAGCATTTTTGTGTCCGGGAGAAAAATCCGAATACACCCAGATCCTTCTGACACATGGAAACCGGATGGCAAATAGCTGCCATCCGGCTCCATCCGGCCCCATAGTATGCTATGGGGCCGAAATCTGATCCAGGGCTGTCAGGTTCACCCCTCACAGCCCTGGATCGGATCGTGCCATGGTGTGAACCTGGCCTTATATTCACAATCATGACAAGAGTTTTTTTCCATGTGCATGGGTCTGTTCCGACACGTCACAGTATACTTTGGCATAGAATAGTTTTTCCTTTTTCTGTGGTATATTTATGTGGTTACAGGTTTAGGACAATTATTTAGACATATGTATGATCTATTTTTTAAGAGAATTTGTACTTATGAATTTCTCCATGTGTTTTTTGATATACTCATGTGAGATTTCTATTGTAGATGGGAAAACAGGAAACTTCACTGCTATTTCCTACTATACAGATTTGTATGCCGACATAAATGTGAATCAATCCCCCTTGATGATACGAAAGGAGGAGGAGAGAAAACAAGAAGAAAAAAATCCTACACCTGACTTGAGAACTTCTAATTGGCTTCCTACATGGATTGGTCACACAGCCTTTATATACCATTCATTCGATTGTACTCTTTAGATCATGATTAAGGCTGCCGTTTTAGCTGAAACGCGTCACTCTTAACTGTCCTATGGACTGATCCGACGACCGCACACTGTGCATTTTTTTTATTGATTTGCAACAAAGTGAAGTTTTATACATTTTTCCTCTATGTGCTGCCGTTTTTCCCCATCGCTGGGTCAATCTCTGCCTTCTGGTTTCCATAATCGGCGGTTGCCAAGCCGCGACTCATGTTATGAACGGGATTCTCGGAGAAGGACATCAATGGGGCTAGCCCTGATCTGGCACACCCCAATAAATTTGCTATGTTGGCAGATGAGGGGGGTGTAAGTTCAGGGATAGCACTGCTGCAGCAGGGCATGACCTCTGAAAGCCAGAGGAGTGTCTGCTCCAGTAAGGGGGAAAACAGGAGAGATGGGCAGGCCAGACAGGTGCTGGTAGTGGGGGACTCAATTATTAGGGGAATAGATAGGGCAATCTGTCACAAAGACAGGGATCGTCGAACAGTGTGCTGCCTACCTGGCGCTCGAGTCCGGCACATCGCTGATCGAGTTGACAGATTACTGGGAGGGGCTGGTGAGGACCCAGCGGTCATGGTGCACATTGGCACAAATGACAAAGTTAGAGGTAGGTGGAAGGTCCTTAAAGATGATTTCAGGGAATTAGGCTGCAAGCTTAAGGCAAGGACCTCCAAGGTAGTATTCTCTGAAATACTGCCTGTACCACGTGCCACACCAGAGAGGCAAAGGGAGATTAGGGAGATAAATAAGTGGCTCAGGAATTGGTGTAGGAAGGAGGGGTTTGGGTTCCTGGAGAACTGGGCCGACTTCTCTGTTGGCTACAGGTTCTATGCTAGGGACGGACTGCACCTCAATGGGGAGGGTGCAGCTGTGCTGGGGGAGAAAATGGCTAGAAGGTTGGAGGAGTGTTTAAACTAGGGATTGGGGGGGGGGGTATTCATTGTATAGGAGGGGAAGATAGTGTAAACAGTAACCTGGGCACAAGTAATAAAATTGGGGGTGGCATGGGGGGTGGGGTTACAACAGTCAATCTAGTAGGAAGGAAGAGAGGTAAAGAGAGATGCATAAAGTGCATGTTCACTAATGCCAGAAGCCTCACCAACAAAATGGAGGAATTAGAATTGATTTTGTTGGAAAATAATTATGACATGGTGGGGATTTCGGAGACTTGGCTGGACGAGAGCCATGACTGGGCTGTTAATTTACAGGGCTATTGTCTGTTCAGAAATGATCGTACAAATAGGCGAGGAGGAGGTGTATGTTTATACGTAAAATCATCCTTAAAACCCATCCTGCGTGATAATATAGGTGAATCTAATGGAAATGTAGAGTCCCTGTGGGTGGAGATAAGGGGAGGGGGAAAAAATAATAAATTACTGATAGGGGTTTGTTATAAGTCTCCAACAATAATGGAAATGGAGGAGAATATCCTCATAAAGCAAATAGATGAAGCAGCGACTCAGGGAGAGGTCATTATTATGGGGGACTTCAACTACCCTGAAATACATTGGGGATCAGAAACCTGCAGTTCCAGCAAAGGTAATAAGTTTTTGAAAACTATGAGAGACAATTACCTTTCACAACTGGTTCAGGACCCAACAAGAAGGGGGGCACTGCTGAACCTAATATTAACCAACAGGACGGACCGCATATCAAATATACGGGTTGGAGGTCACTTGGGTAATAGTGATCATAACTTAATAAGCTTTCAAGTATCCTTTACTAAGACGTGTAGTAGAGGGGCCACAAGGACACTAAACTTCAGGAAGGCAAATTTCCAACGGTTGAGAGATGATCTTAGTGCAATAAACTGGGACGATGTCCTGAGACATAAAATTACACAACACAAATGGGAGATGTTTATTAGCATCCTGAATAGGACCTGTGCACAATATATACCCTATGGGAATAAGCATGCTAGAAATAGGAGGAAACCACTATGGCTAAATAAAGCGGTAAGAAGTGCAATATGTGACAAAAAGAAAGCATTTAGGGAACTAAAGCAAGTAGGTAGTGATGAAGCATTAAATAAATACAGAAAATTAAATAACATTTGTAAAAAGCAAATCAAGGCAGCAAAGATTGAGACAGAGAGACTCATTGCCAGAGAAAGTAAAAAGAATCCCAAAATATTTTTTAACTACATAAATAGTAAGAAACTAAAAAATGATGGTGTTGGCCCCTTTAAAAATAGTCTGGGTGAAATGGTGGATGAGGATGAGGATGAGGAAAAAGCCAATATGCTAAATGACTTTTTTTCAACAGTATTTACACAAGAAAATCCCATGACAGACAATATGATCAGTGATAACAAAAAGTCTCAATTAAATGTCACCTGTTTAACCCAAGAGGAAGTACGGCATCGTCTAAAAATCACTAAAATTGACAAATCACCGGGCCCGGATGGGATACACCCCAGAGTGCTGCAGGAATTAAGTACTGTCATAGATAGACCATTATTTTTAACAGGGGCGGACCTTCACCCCCGGGGGCCCTGGTGCAGGAGAGGACCGGGGGGCAGGGCTACTGTCGTCGGCACGGCCCGGGGCGGGGAGGGGTGCCGCTGGCCGTCGGCGCGGCCCGGAAAGGGTGCCGCAGGGAGCCGCAGGCGCCATGCTCTCCTACCTGGGAGCCGCGCCGGATGTATGCTAGGGGCCGGAGGAGGAGAGGAGGGGCGGGATCATGCAGGGGAAGCAGGAAGCTCTCTGCTTCCCTTTCCTGACCCTCCTCTCCTTTGACGGCGGCTTGTGTGGGTCGGCTGGGGGCCCCCCTCCAGGCTTGAAGGGCCCCCCAGCCGGTCGGGGCCCTGGTGCAGCTGCACCAGCTGCACCAGTGTAGTTCCGCCCCTGATTTTTAATATTTAAAGATTCCATAAAAACAGGGTCTGTACCACAGGACTGGCGTATAGCAAATGTGGTGCCAATATTCAAAAAGGGGACAAAAACTGAACTTGGAAATTATAGGCCAGTAAGCTTAACCTCTACTGTGGGTAAAATCCTAGAGGGTTTCTAAGAGATGCTATACTGGAGTATCTGAACAAAAATAACCTCATGACCCATTATTAACATGGTTTTACGAGCGACCGTTCCTGTCAAACTAATCTGATAAGCTTCTATGAAGAAGTAAGTTCTGGACTGGACCAAGGAAATGCAGTGGATGTGGTGTATATGGACTTTTCAAAAGCTTTTGATACGGTGCCACACAAAAGGTTGATACATAAAATGAGGGCAATGGGGATAGGGGAAAATATGTGTAAGTGGGTTAAGAACTGGCTTAGTGATAGGAAACAAATGGTGGTTATTAATGGAACACACTCAGAATGGGTCACAGTTAACAGTGGGGTACCACAGGGGTCAGTGTTGGGCCCGCTTCTATTTAATATATTTATTAATGACCTTGTAGGGGGCATACAGAGTAGAATCTCAATATTTGCAGATGACACTAAACTCTGCAGGGTAATCAATACAGAGGAGGACAATTTTATATTACAGGAGGATTTATGTAAACTAGAAGCTTGGGCTGCTAAATGGCAAATGCGCTTTAATGGGGATAAATGTAAAGTCATGCACTTGGGCAGAGGAAACAAAAGGTATAATTATGTGCTTAATTGTAAAACACTGGGCAAAACTGTCACTGAAAAAGA